>MU127447.1:7102-26721 GCA_014904945.1 Gyrodon lividus
GACATACTTTAACACCTTTATATCTTCCAGACTCTTCAGTATATAAACCCGCTTGTACCCTCCAATATTTCCTTAGTTTGAATATCAGCTAAATCCCGTTCTCTCCTGCTCCACTTCACTCTGAAACCCACTTCAGTCCTTAAGTTGACCTTAGGATTGTCTTCCGACCCTCTGCCCTGAAATTAAGGAACAGAACTCATACAGGGGTGCAGCACATAAGCTCAAGCCAAAGTTCCTTGCCCCTCCAACCCCCCCTCAGAGATTCCCAACTGACTCCACCGTTCTGTGTGCTCCAGACTTATCTGGGAATTCTGGGATTGAACCCAGACTTGACACCTGCACCAAGTAGTTGGATGTGGGGATCCGGACTGCCTGGACAATTGCAGTATGCCAGGTCACAATAGTGCACCCCCAAGGTGTCCACCACCACCAGGGAACCAAGAGAATTGGCAACCCAAAGGTGAGGTGGCCAAGCTCCTGGGTGGGAACCCTCCCATTCCTCATCAGGCACATCCTGAGGCACTTCCCTGACTCCAGATGGGCACACCCCTCCATCATGTCCCAGATGTAGAGTCAATCCAGCCTATGGGCATCACTTTGATCAAGCAGAGGCATTTCAGTATAAGTATCAGGCATTATACCAGCCAAAGAGAAGATTTCTGGAAGTAAGTTCTGGTCTATTGCTCTACCCAATGAAAGGGGTGAGCCCTATGGTTCTCTCTACAGCAGAAAGTACAGAAGAGGGGCCATCCAAAACAATCTGAACATCTGTAGGTACCATCTCCAAGACAATGAGAACACTTCCAAGGATCAGGTGGTCCCTCTGGCTGCAACAAGATGATATTGAGATATGGTTCTTTGTGATCTTGCCATTCCCTGAGAAAGTAGTTTCGTGTCTGGAATAGTCAACTTTTCAATGAGTATATTGCAAGAACAAATGAGAGTCTTACCTTGCTAGGAAATTGAAATTTCAATGGCTCTGGCATGTCATAGAAATCACCTTGGTCATATGTTTGGAAGTCATGGCTAGTGGATGGGGTATTTCTTGGGCACCTCTTCCTTGACCTTTTCTTGTCTGGAGTCACTTTCACCAATTTAGTCTTTGGACCTTGGGTGGTTTGAATGGTCTTCCACCAAGCCTCCACTATAGGACTATGAGCATCTACAGAAATATTTTGCTTTTGGCATGGCTAGACAACAGGAGGACTGGATCTCAATATGATTCTCTGACCGACAGCAGACCTTCCAGTAGCCAACTGATCACCTTATCATTCCTCTTCTGTGTGTCATTTGAGGTGCATGTCAGCTATCAAAGTTTGATGGCATCCATGTTACATAAATTACTGGATAAGGCATGTGGGAACCCACACAAGGGTAGCAATCAGGGCGGACACCACCTAAATTTCCAAATGGGGAGGGAAGGTGTCTATGATAAGATGAATCAAGGGGCATTACAGCATGAAGGAAGATTGATCAGAAGATTCCAAAGTTTGGCAATGTTGGCAATCATGTTTACAGCATCCAATGGCTATGAAGCAATCCAGGATTTGGGTAGGGACTGACAATACACTACCAATTCTTGAAACACACCCTTTGAATGAAATATTGCTGGGCATCATGCCTTGTGAACCATCTAGTAAAGCTAGCAGTGTATCTATTGGGACCAGGGCTTCCCAGAAGCTGTCAGGAGGAAATAGATATCCTCAAATCTCATTTGGAAGCATGGAAGAACAAGAGGAACAGACCTGGAGTGTATAGGGCAGTGCATAAGGAAGTGAAGAAGTTGAATATGGTGGAAAGGATGAACATAGAGGAATGGGATGGCCGGAAGGAGGTGAGTCCTACATGTCATGTGGGATTTTCAGCTGATGTTTATGTTTTGGACAAGATGTACAAGAGCTAGCTTTACAACCATGGCCAAAAAGAAATACCAATCCCCTGGTAAAGTATAGAAAGAGTTTCACTGCTAGGGATGTGATAAAGGTACAGAAGAGGAAGGAAATTCAGAAGATAATAGAGGAAGAAAATGGGTGGAAAATGGAGACAGAGAGATGATAGCTCGCTCTCAATGGGCTGTGAACAAGGTGATGGAAAGTCTTATTTTGTCACATCCCAAAACTTTCCTGACCCATCCAATACAATTCCAGCCCCTTATGATCAAATCCCAAACCCCAAGCCCCAGACTTTACCTTAGAGGATTTTCCCCTTCACTTTATATCCAAAATCCCATATTTCCCATCCCAGACTTTGTATTCCTGTCCTGAACTTTTGTACTCCTCTCTCAGCTATCTCTTCACATATGTTCCTTTCCTTTGACCTCCCTTGACATTCACAGTTCCTATCAATAATTCCCTTTCCCCCTGCTTCACAATTATTGCGCCATTGTCCTCAGTTATTATTCCATCATTCTGACACCATTCCAATTCATCCTCTTACTTTACTCCAGAAACCCAAACCCTGATTCGTCCAATATGCTTTAACAGTTTTATATCTTCTGGACTCTTCAGTATATAAACCACCTTTACTCTGTAATATTTCCTTAGTTTGAATATTGACTAAATCCTGTTCCATCCTTTGATGTCTCTGCTTCACTCTGAAACCTCTCTCAGTCCCTAAGTTGATCTTAGGATTGTCTTCCAAACCTCTTCCTTGAAATTAAGGGATAGAACTTGTACAGGGGCACAGCACATAAGCTGAAGCCAAAGTCCCTTGCCCCTCTGACCCCCTTCACCCTTCCACACACTCTGGACTCTCCAGGAATTCTGGGATTGAGCACAGACTTGACAGTATATTCAAACTCAAACCTCCACAAGTTTGCTAACATCCCTGCTTTACCACATGTCCAGAACTATTCAGACTCATGCTTAAACACACAGTATGCAAAGCATCAATGCAGCTCAGTTGGAGGCAGCCTGAGAAGACACACTGCACTCCTTGATGACCTTGTGTCAAGGCCCCAACGTCGCCAAACAATTCCAAAGCTTCTCCACTCATTGCACATCAACTTCCACATCTCAAGCTAGAGCCCCATCATGAAGCATCTCCACCCCTACTCCCACAGGTCATTACCCCTCCGGGGGCACCCTGGATCCCTCTGATGACAGGAATGGTGGTGACAATGACCCCAACCCCAACAACCACAATGATGACAATCCAGATGACGCAATCCTGCCTAATCCCATCATGGCACTTGCAAATGCAGTTCACAGCCTTGCTGAGTTATCGCGCCATGACCGCAAATCCAAAAACTCCTCATATTCATGCATGAAGGTTTGGGAGCCCAACACTTTCAACAGGACTGATCCCCACAAGCTGTGGGCCTTCCTGGTCCAATGCAAGTTGAATTTCCAGGACCATCCCCGTGCTTTCTGGACTGACCGCACGAAGGTCACCTTTGCCTAGTCCTATGGAAAAGATATGGGTCTCGAATGGTTCGAACCTGATCCCCTCCAGATGGATGATCCAGACTGGATGGATGACTATGGGGAATTTGTCCTCAAGCTCCAAACCAACTTTGGCCCCCATGACCCCATCAGTGATGCAGAACACCCACTCAACCACCTTTCCATGAAAGACTCCCAGCACATCAACAAGTACATAGTGGAATTCAATTGCCTAGCCTCCCAGGTCCAGGGTTATGGTAAAGGAGCCTTCTACAATGAACTCCCTGATCACATCAAAGACAAGCTTTCCTGCATCGGAAAACCATGCTCCCTAGGAGAACTCCAGACTCTTGCCCAGACTATTGACGGGAGATACTGGGCACGCAAGTCCAAAGTCACTTGCCAGATCAGACCCTCCAGAAACCAGTCCTCCACATCCAAAAGTACTCCTACCACTTTATCTGTGAAACCCGCCACTTTGTCCAACCCCACAGCATCCTCATTGTCTTGTAAAGGGAAATTCTCCACCCCTATTTTGAAACCCCCATTGGACCTCTCCAGTAAACTCGGGAAGGATGGACGCCTCACCTTCGAGGAACACAAATGTGGTTTTGACCTCAAGCTGTGTATGTTCTGTGGGGCTGCAGGACATATGGCTAAGGATTTCCAGAGGTCTACTTTCCACACAGCCAAAATCTCCCCTGCTCTGGAAACCAAACTGGAGGCCCCTACCCCTGAGGCAAAAAAATAGGGTGTAGCATTCCGGACTCCACACAGGAAGGAGGCTGCATTGAATCCCACCGTGCAGCTATGGAGACCCGTCTCAATGCATCTGCTCTTTACGATCCCAAAGCTCTTATGCCACTTATGTCTTTTCCGAAATTCCTGCTTTTCCTGCTTTATTAGATTGTGGTTCTACTGATTGTTTCATTGAGACTACTTTCATTAACAAGCACCATTTTCCGACATATTCTGTTCCCCCTATTCCATTGAAACTTTGTGCTGGTACTTCTAATTCTACGATTACCCATGCTGTTGACCTTTCTGTTCGTTTCCCTTCTGGCTTTGTCACCTCTGATACATTTTATGTTACTCCATTGGGTTCATCTTGTTCCCTTGTTCTAGGACACAAGTGGCTCACCTGCCACAATCTGTTGATTGACTGGGTATTGGGCAGTATTACTTTCTGAGCTCCTGTCACATCCCAATTCGTCCGACATATTTAACAGCTTTATATCTTCCGGACTCTTCAGTATATAAACCCGCTTGTACTCTCTGATATTTCCTCAGTTTGAATATCAACTAAATCCCGTTCTATCCTGCAAAGTCTCCACTTCACTCTGAAACCCCCTTCAGTCCTTAAGTTGACCTTAGGATTGTCTTCTGTCAAATCCGGGTTCTTTCCCGGAATTCCCGGATAGTCCGGAGTTGCGGAGGGGGCGGGGTTTTGCGGGAATTCCTGAGAGGGGTCAGAGGGGTAAAGAACTGCGGCTTCAGCTTATGTGCTGCGCCCCTGTATGAGTTCGGTTCCTTAATTTAAGGGCGGAGGGTCGAAGGTTGGTCCTAAGGTCAACTTAAGGACTTAGAGGATCAGAAGGGAGGTGATCAGGAAGGAACAGAATTTAGTTCATATTCGAACTAAGGAAATATCAGAAAGTACACGCAGGTTTATATACTGAAGGGTCCGGAAGATATAAAGATGTTAAAGTACTATCGGATGAATCGGAGTTTCGGGTTTCTGGAGGAAAGGAAGGAATGAATTGGAATGGCGTCAGAATGGTAGAATGATGACTGAAGGCAATGGTGCAATAATTGCGAAGCAAGGGGGAAGGGAATTATTGATAGGAACTGTAAATGTCAAGAAGTGTCAAAGGAGAGTGACATATGTCAAGCAATAACTGAGATAGGGATACGAAAGTCCGGGACAGGAATGCGGAAAGTCCGGGACGGGAAGTACGGGGTTCAGAATGTCCGATGAAAGAGAAATTGTCTAAGGTACAGTCCGAGGGCCGGGATTTGGGATTTGGTCATAGGGGTTCGGAATCGGGCCGGATTGGTTAGGGAAGTTTCGGGATGTGACATCTTCCGACCTTCTGCCTTGAAATTGAGCAACAGAACTCATACGGGGGCACAGCACATAAGCTGTGTCAAGTCCAGGTTCAATCCCGGAATTCCCGAATAAGTCCAGAGCACACAAACGGTGGAGTTGGTCAGGAATCCCTGAGGGAGGTCAGAGGGGCAAGGAACTTTGGCTTGAGCTTATGTGCTGCACCCCTGTATGAGTTCTGTTCCTTAATTTCAGGGCAGAGGGTCGGAAGACAATCCTAAGGTCAACTTAAGGACTGAAGTGGGTTTCAGAGTGAAGTGGAGCAGGAGAGAACGGGATTTAGCTGATATTCAAACTAAGGAAATATTGGAGGGTACAAGCGGGTTTATATACTGAAGAGTCTGGAAGATATAAAGGTGTTAAAGTATGTCGGACAAATCAGAGTTTCAGGTTTCCGGAACAAAGTAAGGGATGAATCAGAATGGTGGAATAATAACTGAGGGCAATGGTGCAATAATTGTGAAGCAGGGGGAAAGGGAATTATTGATAGGAACTGCAGATGTCAGGAGATGTCAAAGGAAAGTGACATATGTCAAGAGATAGCCAAGATAGGAATACGAAAGTCCAGGATGGGAATGCGAAGGTCTGGGACAGGAAATACAGGAGAATGTCCGATGAAGGAGAAATCTTATAAGGTAAAGTCTGAGGCTTGGGATTCAGGATTTGATTATAGGAGGCCAGAATTGGGCCAGATGGGGTAGGAAAGTTTCGGGATGTGACAAGCTGAAGCCAAAGTTTCTTACCCCTCTGACTCCCCCCAGGGATTCCCGACCAACTTCGCCCTTCCGCACACTCCGGCACTATCTGGGAATTCTGGGATTGAACTCAAACTTGACAAATTCATCAGACAAAAAGCTATACTATTGTTACTCAAGGAGGCTGCAAGGATACTCTAAATTACTTCCTCCCCATCCCCATCCTCCTTACCCTCACCCTCACCTTCCTCCTACTCCTCATCCTCCCCATCTTTGCACTGCTCTTCCTCCCCACACTCCCACTCCTTCCCTCTTTCATCTGATGCCTCCAAGTGCCCTCTGGACTCCATATCCCAGGACCCCTGAGCCTTGAGGAAGGCCACCAGGCCGTCCATGAGCACCTGTCTGATCCCCAACAGCTGTGCCACAATGGCCTCCTGATGGGCCTTGTTTGCCTTCTGCTTGGCCTCATAGGACACCACTAGGTCCCCAAGTGCATCCCACTCTTCTTCTTCATCCTCCTCCTCCTCACTCTCCTCCTGGTACTCTGGGCTCTTCTGCCTCCTCTGCTTCTGGTCTTTCACTCCACATGAGGATGCCACTTCCATGGCTGCCCTCTTCCCCGCCACTCCAGCCTCCTGGCATGACGTGTGTGTCTGTGTGCACCTCATGCACATCCTCAACCACCCAGGCATGGGACCCTAGCCCTCATGCAGGCCATGCAAGGAGTGTTAGCACTGGGGAGCCAACCCCCATGCCTCCCTGCACTGCCTTGAAATGGCCCCACCTCAGGCCCTCTCAACAAGCCGCCTGCACTGCACCTCTGTGACTCCTCTGCCTCCCACTGAGCCTTCTTCTCCTTGACCTCCTGAATCCTTCAGGCAGACTTGTGCACACATTCTTCTTCCTCCTGCTGGAGGCGGGCAATTTTGTTGTCAGATTGGGAGTGAGTAGACATGATAGGTGATGAAAGTAAACAACAAGCAGTCAATGGTCGTAAGGCCCTTTAGATCAATCCCTGATTTTCAAACTCTGCCATACTTCTATTACCCGTTATGGACTTCTATTCAAGGCACTCAAGGGTTCATGCCTAAGAGGGGGATACTGTCACATCCTGAAACTTTCCCTACCCATACAACACACTTCCAGCCCCTTATGATCAAACCCTGAGCCCCAGACTTTACCTTAAAAGTTTTTCACCTTCATCTCATATGTTCCTTTCCCTGACATCCCTTGACATTTACAGTTTCTATCAATAATTCCCTTTCCCCTGCTTCACAATCATTGCGCCATCGTCCTCAGTTATTATTCCATCATTCTGATGCCATTCTGATTCATTCTCTTACTTTACTCTGGAAACCCAAAACCCCAATTCATCTGATGTACTTTAACAGTTTTATATCTTCCAGACTCTTCAGTATATAAACCTACCTTTACTCTGTAATATATCTTTAGTTCAAATATTGACTAAATCCTGTTCTATCCTCCAAAGTCTCTGCTTCACTCTGAAACCTCTCTTGGTCCTTAAGTTGAGCTTAGGATTGTCTTCTGAACCCCTGCCTCAAAATCAAGGGACAGAACTCATACAGGGGCACAGCACATAATCTGAAGCCCATGTGACTGCTTTTACTTTTATCACATGACTTTCTACTGTGACATCATATCTTATGTTCTCCTCATATCCTATGCATGTACACTCTAGTTCATTCTAGTTTGTTCTATATGACTTCATATGTTCTTCTATGTTCTATCACATTCTTTCTCACTCCACTATGATATCATACTTTCCATTTCTATCTAGTAAGTAGTATAGCTTCGTCATCCACAACTTGGTCTGTGCACATCCATGTAAACCTATATAAACTGCAATATAGCAACCAAGGAACTCCAGTTTAGTTCACTTGGGTCTTCTCCTACAGACTACAAGTTTGGGCTACCCTCCTCTTCATCTCACAAGTGTCACTGCTTTGCAGAATGGCATACTAAGCCTTTATCTCTTCTTGTTTGAGTGTTGTTCCCAAGACATCACACCACAAAGTGTCTGTGGTGCTTCACCCTTGGCCCACCCGAGACCTATGTGATCACTCATCCCTTGGCCCACTCATATCACACAAAACCACTGCATATTGACCCACCCATCACTCAAAATACTAAAATAACCCCTCTGCCAACTCATATCACATGGGAATTTTATTACATCTCAGCCCATCTGTGCCCTACAACAATTGGCTGGCCCATGAGCCATGGCTATTTGTCAACCTCGGCTGTCTGTATACTATTGTACCAAAGCACTACATGGGCTCTCATGTCTTACTGGATGAACAATATTGACAGTGGTGTAAGGATGAGAGTAGATTTTCTGGACATTCATTGTTTGACAATTTGTTTGGGAAGACATGAATAATATTGTCGCACAATGTATACATACACCTACCACTGTCCAAAAATTTCCTCACTTAGCTTCATTTTCGCCATGATTTTGTAGTTGTCTGTTACAGACTTACAGTGTAATACTCTATTGTTTGGAATGACAGTATTTCTTCATATCTTTGCTGTTTGAGATTGTACTCTGAATATTGTCTCTTAAGTCCATCACTACAGACCCAATTGACAACGGCAGTTGGCTACTACTAAAAGACATTGCTCAGATGGTGCAGTTGATGGTCATCTGTCAGACCTCAATACGACTTCAGTAGGACATTAGGACAAATGACTAAGTGATGCTGAGAGCACAAGGGACTGGCCAATGTTTCATCTCTGAGATTGTGAATACCTCACCCAATGGTCAATCCAACCTATGATGGACCCCACACCAGTGTTCTGCTGGTCAGTGCACATTCACAGCAGTTGCTGAACATTCATTGGTGAACCTTCCCACAGATGCAAGTGAACTGAACGTGTGCAGTGTCAGAAGTCAGAGCTGAAAATTAGATAATCCAAGCTGATTGGCTGGGTTAATTAGGGGTAGGGCTCTGGATATCATAGAGTTTGAGCCATCCTGTAGAGTGATATAGTGGTACAAATCAACTAAATTGGATATACTCTACTCTGCTAGCATGTCCTCCCTTTGTGAGTGATCTGGGTCATCAATACCCTCTGCATCTAGATCAAGAAGCTGGTATAACTCAAGGTCATCTAAGCATTGAATAGCAGTCTTATAGAATGAACCAAGCCACAACTCAGTGCATGAGTAATCCAATAGGTCTTTGATAGATATGTGGCTGTACTGTAGTGTGGCAGTGCTCATTTCCACTGCTGAATACTCAGGCTCCTGCTCTTCTTCATCCACTGCCTGAATTAGGCTTCGGAAATCCTCCCAGATCCCTTGGCTCCTGGCAGTTGGGCTTGGACCATCTCTGGCAGGATCTTCTTGCTGGTTGCTGGTTGCTGGTTGCTGCCACCGTGACTTCACCACTGCTGCAAGATAATGCACCCCCCCAACCAACTTTTCTTCAATGATGTCGGCATGATTGCATTTGAGCCTTTTTTTGACAGCATCATCACAAATGTGTTCTTTGTGCACATATAATTTGAGTTCTGCTAGACAAGTAAGGTTTTCCATTGACAACCAATTGCACCATTTTGTCAATATACTATCAAGGACACTAAAGAGTCATTCACAAGATGCTGAATTGGGACAGATGGATAGTAAGTGATGTGTGGTTTTGTGCAGTGGCCTGGGCTCAGTACCAGGGTGCGAGGAAGCACTCCATATGTCCAGTGCATCAACAGGGGTGTGCTAGCAAAGAATTTAGAAAAATAAAATAAAATAAGATTTCACTTACAGTGGCCTCCGAACGAGCTAACAAGGAGTTTTTATACATGTTCATGTATGCAAAATCACTGGAAGATGCGAGGTAACCCTCTAAATCAGTGAAAAGCTCAGTCGGAGCATTTTCTTTGTAAAAATGTAGCCAAAGATGGCCAAAGAGAGCCACCAGGCCAGCACAAGTGGTCAAGGATATTTTATTAAATGGAGCCACTCCATAGAAGGGATTAGCAATGAAGACCTCCTGGTCACAATTTGCCCATCAACACTCTGCACTCTCAAGCACAGCTCTCCAAGCAGGAGTGTCAAGGTCATCACTAAGCTGTCACATCCCAAAACTTTCCTAACCCATCCGGCCCAATTCCGACCCCCTATGATCAAATCCCACATCCCTAACCTTGGACTTTACCTTAGAAGAATTCTCTTTCATCGGACATTCCAAACCCTGTATTTCCCGTCCCGTACTTTTGCATTCCCATCCTGGACTTCCGCATTCCCATCCCGGACTTTTGTATTCCTATCTCGGCTATCTCTTGACATATATCACTTTCCTTTGACACTTCTTGACATTTACAGTTCCTATCAATAATTCCCTTTCCCCTTGCCTCACAATTATTGCGCCATTGCCCTCAGTCATTATTCCACCATTCTGACACCATTCTGATTCATTCCTTACTTTCTTCCAGAAACCCGAAACTCTGATTTGTCCAACATACTTTAACATCTTTATGTCTTCCGGACTCTTCAGTATATAAACCTGCTTGTACTCTCTGATATTTCCTTAGTTTGAATATCAACTAAATCCCATTCTCTCCTGATCTGCTTCACTCTGAACCCCCTCAGTCCTTAAGTTGACCTTAGGATTGACCTCCAACCCTCTGCTCTGAAATCAAGGAACAGAACTCATAAAGGGGCACAGCACATAAGCTGAAGCTGAAGTTCCTTACACCTTTGACCCCCCTCAGGGATTCCCAACCAACCCCACCATTTCATGCACTCTGGACTATCCAGGAATTCTGGAATTGAACCAGGACTTGACATAAGCTTGGAGTACCGGAAATAGAGAAATCTGAACAAGATCACAACGTGCTTGGGTCAGGCATGAGCAGCTTGGTGAATATTTGTCATGAGTGCAATTGGTTCAAGTAGGTTCTTCCACCTATATTACCATTGAATGTGAGTTCCCAACTTGCAAGTGACATGTAAGGCCTACCAAGCCATTGCATGCCAAAATGTAGCATTCCTGATGGCCACAATTTCTGTTTCTGTCTTCTCACAAGCTGCCCTCTTGTTAAGTCTGGGTTCGTTCCCGCAATTCCCAGATTGTCTGGAGTGCGGAGAAAACGGGGTTTGGCGGGAATTCCTGAGGGGGGTCGGAGTGGTAAGGAACTTCGGCTTCAGCTTATGTGCTTTGCCCCTGTATGAGTTCTGTTCCTTGATTTTGGAGTGGAGGGTCAGAGATAGAGATCAATCCTAAGATCAACTTAAGGACCGAGGAAGTTCAGAGGGGATCAGGAAAGAGCGGGATTTAGTTGATATTTGAACTAAGGAAATATCAGAGAGTACATGCGGGTTTATATACTGAAGAGTCCAGAAGATATAAAGATGTTAAAGTATGTCGGACAAATCAGAGTTTCGGGTTTCCGGAAGAAAGGAAGGAATGAATCAGAATGGCATCAGAATGGTAGAATAATGACGGAAGGCAATGGTGCAATAATTGCGAGGCAAGGGGGAAGGGGATTATCAATAGGAACTGTAAATGTCAAAGGAAAGTGACATATGTCAAGACATAGCCGAGATAGGAATATGAAAGTCTGGGACGGGAATGCAGAAAGTCCAGGATGGGGAGTACAGGGTTCGGAATGTCCGATGAAAGAGAATTCGTCTAAGGTAAAGTCCGAGGGCCAGGATTCAGGATTTGATCATAGGGGTTCGGAATTGGGCCAGATGGGTTAGGGATGTTTTGGGATGTGACACCTCTTCAATATGCAAGATAGTGGGATAGCCAACAGGTTAGAACAGCTCAGATTATTGCAAGTGTCTTTCTGATTGTGGCCATTTGTATCTCGCAGAGCAGCACAAGTACTTGCATTTTGCTCCATGGCCACATGATTAGTTCCTGTGCCATATCCCCATACTTCCCATAGTCATCCTTAACTTTGAAAAGGTCACCGACGATGAGGTTCCACTACAAGACATATTAATTTAAGAAGTCATAGTTCAGATAGATATGGCACCTGATGAGTGAGGCAGTCCAGGACAACCAGATATGGAAATGTCTCCCAAAGGAGGTGTCGGGCTTTCCGCAACTCACCTGAAGCATCCATAGTGCATGCAATCACTGTTGAACCCCACTCAGTCTCGATGATATTGATAGCTAGCAACATCTGCTTCAAGAGTTCCTTCGCTGTTTTGGGATCTCTTGAGGCATCGTGCACCTGAACAGTGTGCAACTGCAAACAAAAGGTAATATAAAGCTCAAACTTAGAGACTATGGGAGAATAATGACTGAAAATGACGACAACGAGACTTACTTTTTGTTGGGCAGTCATCATGAAGCCAAGCAGGCGATGGTGGTTCTTGCCCATCCATCCATCACACTGTAGCATGGCCTCCAAACCTCGACACTTGTCTTGGGCTGATGACTTCAGCCCATCCAGGACCTCTGGAATGATCTGATTTGTAAGAACTTTTGACAAGGGATTTTTTGCTTTTGAGAGGAACTGGTCACATATCTTCTTCCACTCCAGATTCTCAATCCATCATAATGGTAACCCTGCACTGGCAGTGAGCCTTGCAAGCCCTGTCTCCCAATCAGCCTGATCAACGGGGGTCCAAACAACTTCGGCAGGCCAGTGGAAAGCCAGGCTTGGGGAGGGTGATGCTGTTGATGAAGGGCCAAAAGAGCATGATATAGAGCAATAAAGGCCAGTTTGATTGAGCTGTTGACATTTGGAGTGATGTGATGAGAAATTGGATAGCACTGGACTGGCTGGGACAGAGTCATAGGCACTCAAACCAACCAAGTTGGATGAAGTTGATGCCACCGTGACTGGAATCAATAGCACAGGGAGTAGAGGCAGCGTGGGCAGTGGATGTAAACTACCAGCCTCATGCAGTCCACTTTGAAGCAGTGCTGCTGCTAGGGTTAAGGGCTGTATGGTAGGGCAGCTGGAAAGACTGTGTGTTGGCAACTGCCTTTGTGAGGTGAGCATAATTCGTGGTGTTCCCATTGGGCTCGGGAATGGATGTTGTTGGGGTGCAGCTCACAGTCACAGAGATGGCAAAGGAAGGTGGTGGGCTGACTGATCAGCCAGATATGATGGGCATCATTTTGTGCCGTCGCCTAAAATGTATGTGACTGGTCAGCACAAAACAATTGGACAGAAAGGTCAGACATATGAGTTCCAGTGATTGCTGACAGGTCTCGAGGAGAGTCACGCTGCGCCATGTTGATTTGGTTTTGGTCCATTTGCTGCTCTCGAGCAATGTGCTGCTTGTAAATTTGAGTACATATTACCTTTGCCTTACTGCTGACCATCGAAGCACTTTCTTTGTTCACATAAGGGTGTTCAGTAAAGTGGTCCCACCACCATCCTCTGTTTGAATGCTTCTTGCCAGAGCTTTGACTGGCCATTGAGAGGAACTCTAAGTTCAGTGAGTTTTTGCAGTGATTGTAGTGGGCGTGCTTTCAAAATGGATGTTCTTTGCTTGTTAATACTCACGCGGGGCATTGCAATGAGGTGAATCTGGGTTGAGGGAATTGTGACAGAATCTAGAAGAGGGCAGGAGTTGCCCAAAGCTCAGCCGCTGTCTAGATGGACAGAAACAACTGAGGTGCTGATAGACTGAAGAGAAATATATATACTATGGGCGGAGGTATACTCGTATTATGTTACCTGGAATGAACCTGAGGGAAGAATATAAAGTGTAGTAATAGATGCAGTAAATGGAAAGTTAAAAAGCTAAGCGAACACAAGGGTTGTGTGGTCACAGTTCCAGTGCTTCCGCTTCCGGAAGGAGCGCGAGAATTTCGGAAGCAGTCTCGGAACATAGTGGTTCCGAGGTGGTTCCAGCTGGAAGCATTTGAACTTATGTTGACATGGTTCCGAGGCCGGAAGGCCGGAACCGTCTGATACTTAGGGTTGAATACTGACAAATTGATAAGATTGCTGGTGTATCTACTAGCTACAGAAGGACCATGGAACCGCTCAAAGACATGTTCAAGTGAATGATGGTGAAGTTCATCGACTTTCCCACGATTTCCGGTCAATGACTGTAACCTGCGTGCACTGACTGGCAGAACACTGCCCAACACAGCCCTCAGAAAGTTTTGGTCCCCGACATGTACCTAGTCCAGTGTTTGCTTGAGCCCCACGTTTGACCAGTCTATCTATTTGATGCTGCCATGGTCCATTTGGTCGATAGCAGACAGAACTGTCGTCAAATATTAGGTAAAGGGCGTGCGTAATTTGGCCGTGTACGGGTATATCGGTGTACCCGTGGGTGCTAAGGTAAACTTATTGACACATGCTTCAAGAATCTATCTTACCATTTTTACCCTGCGGACTCTAGTACATGTCATTTTACTTACCTCGTGGCCAGAATCACCTTGAACGCTACTTATGTCGTGCAGCAGGTTTCGGCTACACTTTCTCGATAAACCAGGTGCGATCATGTGTGTTCTCAGGAGGCCGGACAACCTAGACGAACTGCTCGCTAGATCTGTGGATAATTATGACTCAATGAGTACATAGGCAAGGAAAGCTAGACAACCGCGCTCGCATTCTGCCATTCCATGACGTCCACGTACTGATGAAAGAAGCAGGGATCAAGGCGCAACAGCGCATAAGCCTGAGGGGGGACAACCGGTGCATCGTGAGAGCTCGGTGAGAGCTCGGCCACTGGTCATAGAATCACGGCCATGGTATAGATACAGGTATACTAAAGCACAACTTGCTTCTGTGGAATACTTCACTGTTCCGTGTGTGCTTCGCTCTTGCCAGTGCAATGGTTATCGCCGCCTCGCCGTCCTTCGTTGCTGCGGCTCCGCAGCCTGTCAAACAGGGGGGCACAGCGATCCCGCTTTTCAGTCGTTTTTCGTTGGTTAATGGTAATAAGAGCGTTAACCTCGAGGCACTCAATTTCCAGGTTGCTTCAACCACAGCGTTCGTACCCATTTGCTTGGCTTCCAATTTTTGCTCGCGTTGACTTGAATATCCAGTAAGATTTCTCGTGGCTTCGATAACTTTGAGAAGAACACCGGCACCCCGCATCCGTCTGCTGTGAAAGGCGCTCGGAAGCGCGCATCCGGCGGGCTACCCTTAAAATCCCTCGACGCCGGCTCAAAGATCTGGTTCGGCCCTGTTTACATTGGTACACCTCTTCAAGTATTCGTCGGTACGCTTGCGCTGACCTTGTAGCGAATGTACGGCTCACTCTCTCTAACAGTTGAGTTTGACACCGGCTCGAGGTACGTATTTCTCATTTGGTCCACTTACGATGTGAACATCTCACTGAATCTTATTACAGCGACCTTATTTTACCAGATTTTGACTGTGACGCCAGCTGCAATGGCCATGGAATCTACGATGACGAACTGTCTTCAACCTCCGTCTTCCTGGACGAGCCCTTCACGGTTCGGTACGGGAGTGGTGACATTGCTTACGGCTACCAGTACACCGACAACGTCATGATTGTCGGACTCACGGTATGTGTGATGCTCGTTACGACGTCATTAGTTCTGACGTTTGGGAGCAGATTACCGACCAAACCTTTGGTGCGGCATTGCACTACTCTCATGGACTTCAAATCGAGCACTTCGCCCCGGATGGTTTGATGGGAATGGCTTTCCAAGCCATCTCTGAATACAATCAGAGCCCTGTCTTCCAGACTCTCATCACTCAAGGTCAGACAGACGAGCCCGTGTTTGCATTCAGTTTCGCAGGCCCCGAGCCCGAGCTATACATCGGTGGTACCAACCCAGACATGTACATTGGCGACTTCAGCTGGACCCCGGTCATCCAACATGTAAGTCATCGAATCTAAGGTTTCCCAATGGTGGTTGATACGGCGTATCCAGGGTTTTTGGCAAGTTAACATAGACAAGGTAGTGGGCAACGAACAAATTGTGCTGACCAGAATTTCTGGCATCATTGACACTGGCTCTCACCTCATCCACGGTAGCCCCCCGGACGTAGCGAACCTTTACCAAGCCATTGGCGGTACTGATGCGTCTAGCACTTTAGGCAACGGCTACTACACCTGTATGTTCCCAGCCTCCTTGACCTCCGATCCTTTACCTTTATTGACACCCTCGTAGTCCCTTGCAGTGCTGTTCCTATCGTTAGCTTCACCTTCGGCGGCACATCCTTCGCCATCCCCGCTGAGAACTTCAACCTTGGAGCTAGCCCCATTGACCCATCTGTGTGCATTGGTGGTATCATTACAGGGCAATATAGTGAGTCTCTGATTTCCTCTCATGCTGTGACAACTTGTATGGTGACAACAATGTATATCAAGCAACTTGGATTGTCGGCAGCATTTTCCTCACTAGCGTTTACACTGCTTTCGATGTTGTCAATGCACGTGTTGGGTTTGCTACATTAGCAAACTAACTCTCGTCCTAACAAAATGTTTTTGCACACCACACAATCACATTTGCATTCATGGTCACAAAACAATAATCTGAAGCTAATCTAACCCTAATCTAATCCTCATAAATTTTTAGGGTCAAGGTTAGATGGTAATTGTTGAGTTCTGTTGCCCCTATTTGTCTGTGCAGATCTGTACACATCTGTCAGGCCATCAGTATGTTATGCTGATGAGGTCATGAGAGCTTGATCAGATAACACCAATGTGTCCTAGTGTTGAGTAGGATGATCTAGATCAGAAGTCTTACTGTTGCCCATGTGTACCAGGTCCAATGACAGAATTTCGAGTTGTGTAATCCATTGCATCTGAGTGGTGGTGTAAGCCAATGTTATGGATTGTTGTCAACTCACCACTCACCACTCTGCTGCTGCTGCTGTTCACACCACTGTCAATGCCCATCTCATTGCTGCCATCCCCAGCAACATTAAAAATGAACATTAGTGCCAAAAATTGTTCCCTCACCAGATGCATGGATAGTAATACTACCTGCTTTGATCTGTGGGACCTTGGCTGGGTGCAACTACTCCAACACACCTTTCGGCAATCATGATGAGGTATGTGGTGATATATGGAGGGTTTGTTTGTCAGTTAGTCTGTTTGTCTCTTCAGACTTGGCATTCTTAATCTATAAAACCCCAACAGAGTCCAACAGTCTTTTGTGTCTTTGCACCTCCCCACTCAAAGTTACCCTTCATGTGACAATGTTCTGGATGTTCTCATGAATTCCCCCACCTTGACCATGATACAGTGACTCCATAAACCATTGTAATGTTTGGCCAAAATGCAATGTGCAAAGCATATCACAAAAGGGCATGAGGATCTTGCTTAGCTCTGGTGATGTGCATTATAGTAGTCACTCCTGGCTACAAATTGGTCCCTGGGTCATGTAATTTACTTCAGTGGCTGTAGAGATATGCCAATTATAAAACAGTAACACCATTACAATGGTTTATGTACTCTATGATAAATTAGGGTATTTGGGAAATATCAGTACTTGGTATAGCCTCCCTTGGCCTTAATCACTGCCTCAACCCTCCTAGGCATGCATTAAATCAACTTCTGACACTCTGCTGCTGAAATCCTCTCCCACTCCACCTGAACTCTCTCCCACAATTTCTCTATTCCTTTAGGAGGGTGTTCATCCTCTGCAAACTTTCTTGAGGCAACCCTAGGCATGTTCTGTGGGGTTAAGGTCTGGAGACTGTGCAGGCCATACCATGGTCCTAAAATCCTGCTCCTCTAGCCACTCCTTGACCTTCTTGCATGTGTGCTTGGGGTCATTGTCCTGCTGAAAGATGATGTCAGGAGGATTTAGACCATAATACCTTAGGGAATCATGAAGTTCATCCTTCAAAATTTGAAGGGAAAGATCACCATCTATCCTACCACCGATCTTGGCAGCATATCCAACTCCCTGCCAAGTCATACAGCCCCACATCATCAAAGAACCACCTCCAAACATCACTGTTCCATCTACTAGCCTATCACTAAGCCCCTCTTCTGGCTTTTTCCACACCCATTTGCATGCATCTGACCCTAGGTGATTGATTTTAGTCTCATCAGACCATACTACCTTCTTCTAATCCTCCATAGTCAGTCCTTGTGAGCATAGGCATAGTCCAACTGGGCCTTGCAATGTTTGGCGGAGAGAAGGGGGTGTTTTCGCTTGACTACCATAGAATGAGCAGAATGAGCAGAGTCAAGCATAGTAACAATGGTATTCTTTTGGGTAGCAGAGAGGGATCACATGATGATTGTGGTTGAAAGGAAAGAGGCATATGAACTTTTTCAAACTCACACATAGTATTTGAATGTGTATATTTGTTTGTAGCACCAAACAACTGCAGCTATCCCTTCATTTCATTTCATTGAAATTCCACCTCTCAAGCTAAGAGTGAATAAACCATTGCAATGGTATTACTGTTTTATAATTGGCATATCTCCACAGCCCCTGAAGCAAATTACATGACCCAGGGACTTATTTGTAGCCAGGAGTGACTACTACATTGCACATTACCAGAGCTAAGCGAGATTTTCACACCCTTTGTGATATGCATGGCACATTGCAATGGTTTATGGAGTCACTGTATATTTGGCAATGTCATTGTCAATTGGGCCACCCCTTTCCATCAGGATCTCAACTGTAGGGCTTAGTGGTTGGACATGTTGGCTACCATAGAGGGGGACACTGACCTACACATAGAGTTGGATAGCATTGGGGTCAGGCTGGGGTATGGGCCTGACATCCTACTAGGAATTTCTGGAAAGGTGTTTTGGTATGGGGTGCCACATTCTGTTTCTGACAGGGTTTGCCTAGCATACCATATTAGGGATAATGTTCATGATGTGGTGGGAGTTCACAGATGTGATTGGGTCAGACAGGGGACCTCCCTTGCTTATTATACAAGTTGGCAGTGTCTAGGAATATTGCTACAGAGTAGAATACAGATACACTGCATGAATGGCCACTGGTATCTAGAATTCCTGTCAGAGGATTGGATCTCTGCAATGATGTGCTCAGGGGACCTGTCACATCCTGAAACTTTCCTAACCCATCCAGCCCAATTCTGGCCCCCTATGATCAAATCCTGAATCCCAAGCCTTGGACTTTACCTTAGAAGATTTCTCCTTCATTGGACATTCCGAACCCCATATTTCCTATCCCAGACTTTCATATTCCTATCTCAGCTATCTCTTGACATATGTCTCCTCTGACATTTCTTGACATCTGCAGTTCCTATCAATAATTCCCTTTCCCCCTGCTTCACAATTATTGCACCATTGCCCTCAGTCACTATTCCACCATTCTGATGCCATTCCGATTCATCCCTTACTTTGTTCCGGAAACCTGAAACTCTGATTTGTCTGACATACTTAACACCTTTATATCTTCCGGACTCTTCAGTATATAAATCCGCTTGTACTCTCTGATATTTCCTCAGTTCGAATATCAACTAAATCCTGTTCTCTCCTGTGAAGTTTCCACTTCACTCTGAACCTTCTTCAGTCCT
>MU127447.1:26731-81422 GCA_014904945.1 Gyrodon lividus
AGAATTCCTGTCAGAGGATTGGATCTCTGCAATGATGTGCTCAGGGGACCTGTCACATCCTGAAACTTTCCTAACCCATCCAGCCCAATTCTGGCCCCCTATGATCAAATCCTGAATCCCAAGCCTTGGACTTTACCTTAGAAGATTTCTCCTTCATTGGACATTCCGAACCCCATATTTCCTGTCCCAGACTTTCGTATTCCTATCTCAGCTATCTCTTGACATATGTCTCCTTTGACATTTCTTGACATCTGCAGTTCCTATCAATAATTCCCTTTCCCCCTGCTTCACAATTATTGCACCATTGCCCTCAGTCACTATTCCACCATTCTAACGCCATTCCGATTCATCCCTTACTTTGTTCCGGAACCCTGAAACTCTGATTTGTCTGACATACTTAACACCTTTATATCTTCCGGACTCTTCAGTATATAAATCCGCTTGTACTCTCTGATATTTCCTCAGTTCGAATATCAACTAAATCCCGTTCTCTCCTGTGAAGTTCCACTTCACTCTGAACCTTCTTCAGTCCTTAAGTTGACCTTAGGATTGTCTTCTGACCCTCTGCCCTGAAATTAAAGAACAGAACTCGTACAGGGGTGCAGCACATAAGCTGAAGCCAAAGTTCCTTGCCCCTCCGACCCCCCTCAGGGATTCCCGACAGAATCTGCTGTTCTGCATCTGCGCACTCTGTGTCAAGTCTGGGTTCAATCCTGGAATTCCTGGATAGTCTGGAGTGCGTGGAATGGCAGAGTTGGTCGGGAATCCCTGAGGGGGGTTGGAGGGGTAAGGAACTTCAGCTTCAGCTTATGTGCTGCACCCCTGTATGAGTTCTGTTCCTTGATTTCAGAACAGAGGGTCAGAGGACAATCCTAAGGTCAACTTAAGGACTGAAGAAGGTTCAGAGTGAAGTGGAAACTTCACAGGAGAGAACGGGATTTAGTTGATATTCGAACTGAGGAAATATCAGAGAGTACAAGCGGATTTATATACTGAAGAGTCCAGAAGATATAAAGGTGTTAAAGTATGTCAGACAAATCAGAGTTTCAGGTTTCCGGAACAAAGTAAGGGATGAATCGGAATGGCGTCAGAATGGTGGAATAGTGACTGAGGGCAATGGTGCAATAATTGTGAAGCAGGGGGAAAGGGAATTATTGATAGGAACTGCAGATGTCAAGAAATGTCAAAGGAAAGAGACATATGTCAAGAGATAGCTGAGATAGAAATACAAAAGTCCAGGACAGGAATGCAAAAGTCTGGGATGGGAAATATGGGGTTTGGAATGTCTGATGAAAGAGAAATCTTCTAAGGTAAAGTCCAAGGCTCAGGATTCGGGATTTGATCATAGGGGGTCAGAATTGGGCTGGATGGGTTAGGAAAGTTTCGGGATGTGACACTCTGGACTTATCTGGGAATTCCAGGATTGAACCTGGACTTGGCAGGACCAATGTTCCTCCATCTGCACTATCCTTTCCATGGTCAACCTCATCTCATCACACACATGGGTGAGCTCCCTGGACAAAGTCATCCTTGTCTCCACAGCCCAGCTCTGTGCCAGCTCAATCTGTTGTCAGTTGGTGCAGATTGGTGGAGGACCCACTGGAGTGATCAAAAGCTAAATAACAGGAAATGAGTCAAGTGGGACAGGGGAATGGCCTGGACAGAAACTCACCCCAGTATATTGAGGCATGAATTGAGCATGAAGTTCATGGAGATCATTCCATGCACATTGTGCATAGATCTCTGGGAGCTGTTCCATGGGGTTGGACCACCAAAGCCACAGAAATCCTGGGTCGGTTCTCACCGGCTGATACTCCTGATTGGGGAAGGCAGCATCAGTATGTTTGGGATTGACATCCAAACTGTATGGGGGATGTCTAATGTCCACCCATGCATCACTGCAGTGGAGATGAGCCAGGTGGCCATGGCCTGGGAGCAGGGTAAGATCAGAAAAAAGTGTACTAAATCAACACTCACCACTTCTGATGGCAGATTTCTCCTTCATTGATTGGGATTGAAGGAGTTGGCTTGCAAGGCCTGTCAGAACAACTCAAATCTGGGCTGATGTACTCCAGCATGTCCTGGAAACCTTGTTGGGTTGGGGTGTAGGATTGTTGCATTGTAAATGAGATGGGTAAATAAGAGGATTTGGTCTGTGGTTTTTTATATTGCAAAGATGAACCAGAAGCAATATACAGCACAATAACCCAATAGTTCATTGGAAATACATCCAAATAAGGCTTATCTACTAATTTTGTAACAATTCCTTACAATGATCCCAAAGTCTCGAACTCAGCTTGAGTCCTGGCTGCATAGCAAGCATGTCCCACCCAGCCTTGCCTCTCAGACTCCTGCAATAGGGCACCCCATGACCTTGCTTTGTAATCAAGAAGTTACTTATCCATTGACCTTCTGCTCTGGGGAGCTCTACTTCCTCTTCCCATTGGTCCTTGAGAGCCTTTGCTCTGAGCCAATGACCCCAATAAACTGAAGTACCCAAAAGGGTTAACTTGGTCCATGAGCAACCAAACATTAAGATGGAAACATACATTCAGTTCTGCATCCATTTGCACATCCATGGTCCAGAACCAGGCCAAGGTTGAGTCCCAACGGCCCTGGGCATTTGGGTTGGATACAATACTGTGGCACTGACCTTGAGGTGCTCCGGCTCAAGCAGCCTATACCAGATCAGAGTGTCTTTGTCAGCTTCCAGTAATATCATGGCTCGTTGGCATGCCTTCTCACAGTTAGCTCTATGGCATTGATCTTGCCCCATGCCTGAGTTGTGTGGGCCTGGCCAGTTGCATGCCAAAGCCCAGTCCAGAAGAGAACCAACTTCTTGGCCAATGCCATCCTCAGATGATGCAGGCAGTCATTGGCTTGACCTTTTCTGAGTTTCAGTTCTTCCTTCGCCAACCAATCTATACCTAAGTCCTTGCAAGCCTGTCTATCCATGGAGGATGGGAAGGGGAGATGGTCTTCTTTGGCATGGTGAGGATCAAGGTTTTCAAAGGCTACTTCAGCATCATCATCAGATCCTATTTCATCAATCCAGTCTTCCTTGTCATGGTCAGCTGCATTGGATCCCTGAGTGTTGATTCTACCTATTGTCACATCCCAAAACTTTCCCAACCCATCCGACACAATTCCAGCACCTTATGATCAAATCCCAAATCCTGAGCCCCAGACTTTACCTTAGAAGATTTCTCCTTCATCTGATATTCCAAATCCCGTATTTCCCATCCTGGACTTTTGTATTCTATCTTGGCTATCTCTTGACATATGTTCCTTTCCTTTGACATTCCTTGACATTCACAGTTCCTATCAATAATTCCCTTTCCCCCTGCTTCACAATTATTGTGCCATCACCCTCAGTTATTATTCCATCATTCTGACGCCATTCTGATTCATTCTCTTACTTTATTTCAGAAACCTGAAACCCCAATTCATCTGAAATACTTTAACAGTTTTATATCTTCTGGACTCTTCAGTATATAAACCTGACTTTACTCTGTAATAGTTCCTTAGTTCAAATATTGACTAAATCCGGTTCTATCCTCTGAAGTCGTACTTCACTCTGAAAACCTCTTTCAGTCCTTAAGTTGAGCTTAGGATTGTCCTCCAAACTTTTGCCTTGAAATTAAGGGACAGAACTCATACAGAGGCACAGCACATAAGCTGAAGCCAAAGTCCCTTGCCCCTTCAACCCCCCTCAGGGATTCCTGACCAACTCTGCCCTTCTGCATGCTCTAGACTATCCGGGAATTCCGGAATCAAACCTGGACTTGACACCTATGGAGAATGAAGCTATAGATTTCTATCCCTAGCTGATCCCTCTTCCTTTCCAGGGCCAGCCTTTGAGCTTCTGTGGACCGATGTCCAGAAGAACAGGCCCCCGATTTTAGCTGGATTTGTGATTGCTGGATTTGCAATCCCTGAGTGAGCTAAGTACTGAACCCCTTCAGCTCAAAGTTATGGAGTGAGATCCCAATAGCATGGCAAGCTCAATGCTTTTCATTTTCGGGGCTGGAGAAGCTGCTTTAGCTAGCTGACATACAGATGCAAAGAAGAATTACCAGAGTCCAATCTGATCTAACATCCATGGTTGCAGTGTTTCCTTTTCTTTCCTTCATGGCCTTTCTCTCCTGCTCCACCAACTGCCTCTTCCTTGCTTGTCAATGCCATCTTGAGTTTCCAATGAATGCTTCCAGCTAACAGAAATCAGCCTTGACAACTGACAGAGCAGACTGGTTTCACCCACTCAAATCATCTTCTGGAAATTGGAATCATTCATCTGAAAGTCCAATAGTTCTTGCCAATGGGGAGCCGACATCCTCTGTGAAGCACCACAGATGATTTGCAAAGCAACATCTTGGACACAACACTCAAACAAGAAAGATAAAAGATCTTAGTATACCAACCTGCAAAGCAGTGGTACTTGAGAGATAGAAAAGGAGGGTAGCCCAAACTCATAGTCTGTAGGAGAAGACTCAAGTGAACTACACTGGAGTTCCTTGGTTGCTATATTGCAGTTTATATAGGTTTACATGAGTGTGCACAGACCAGGCTGTGGACAAGAAGGCTATACTACTTACTAGATATAAGTGGAAAGTATGATATTATGGTGGAGTGAGAAAGAATGTGATAGAACATAGAAGTCATATAGGACGAACTAGAATGAACTAGAGCATATGTGTGGCATACATGCATAGGGCATGAGGAAAGCATAAGGTATAATGTCATAGTAGAAAGTCACATGATGAAAGTAAAAGCAGTTGTGTGTCATCTGACTGGTCATGTGATTATAAGAAAAGAAAAGAAAAAGGAATAAAATATAAGATTCCTAACACCCTGGGCCAAACACAAAATCACACTCAAGATCACTGACAGAGTCTCTATAATCTCTCCCTCAACTCTAGCTGCTCCTTGAATGAACCCAGAAGAGTATATTGCAAAGCATTCATTCCAGTGGCCATGGACATGCCATAGGCTGATGCTCAGCATTAGGCTGATCTTGGTTGACATGCTCAGATATGAGTTTGAGGATATCATCTGTCTGAAGTGTTTTGTTTCATGTATTGACAATTAATGTCATAGAATGTGAGGACCCTTTGGATCCCTGCCATGTTTTGTCCAGGAGCATGGCTCAGTCCTGTCTTTGACATAGGGTAAGTGAGTGGTTGGCCAGACCAATTTAGACATGCTGTACCTTTCTTCTTTTTGAAAGTCTACAAGGGAATGTGGAATGAAACATCGCCTATGAGCATTGACCTGGTTTACCACCCAATGATTATTACAGTCCGACCTCTGCCATTGGTAAGTCAGCACTTTGGGACTTTGGACTTGGTCCTCAGTCCTACCTCTGGAGACTCCTTTGCATCCTTCAAGTAGTCATGGTATCCTTCCCAACCCACCATGTAGCCCTTGCCATCCATGAGAGATACCTGATCATCTGGCTTCTTGTCATGCATATGCTCAGCCTTCAAGTTTCCATCCATGATGATGGTCTGAGAATATTTCCAGCTACCATGGAATTGTCAGTTGTACTTCCCGATTGATGCTTGGAAGCTTTCCTAGACATATCCTTGTCTATTTCTGAATCCAAATTTACCCCCCTTCTGTGGACATGCTGGGCAAAAGAGGACCAGTTGGCCTGATCTGTCACATCCCAAAACTTTCCCAACCCATTTGACCCAATTCTGACCCCTTATGATCACATCCCAAATCCTGAGCCTCGGACTTTACCTTAGAAGATTTCTCCTTCATCTGATATTCTGAATCCTGTATTCCCCGTCCTAGACTTTTGCATTCCTGTCCCAGACTTTCATATTCCTATCTCGTCTATCTCTTGACATATGTTCCTTTCTTTTGACATTCCTTGACATTCACAGTTCCTATCAATAATTCCCTTTCCCCCTGCTTTACAATTATTGCGCCATTGTCCTCAGTTATTATTCCATCATTCTGATGCCATTCCGATTCATCCCCTACTTTGTTCCCAAAACCCTGATTCGTCCAACATACTTTGACAGTTTTATATGTTCCGGACTCTTCAGTATATAAATCCGCTTGTACTCTCTGATATTTCCTCAGTTCAGATATTAACTAAATCCCATTCTATCCTGCAAAGTCTCTACTTCACTCTGACACCTCCTTCAGTCCTTAAGTTGATCTTAGGATTGTCTTCCGACCCTCTGCCTTGAAATTGAGGAACAGAACTTGTACAGGGGCATAGCACATAAGCTGAAGCCAAAGTTCCTTACCCCTCCAACCCCCCTCAGGGATTCCCAACCAACTCTGCCTTTCTGCATGCTCCAGAACTATCCAGGAATTCCGGGATCAAACCCAGACTTGACATGATCCAATGGCCCTCAGGTCATGCCCAAGGCCATTCCATTTCAGAAGCCTGAGAACCCCCCAGATCCTGGCCACCCAAAGAAGCTCTCTGTACCAATCATACTCCCCTGTCAGGCCTGAGACATGTATACATAGTGGAGCATCTCACCAGAACCAAGTGAGGGAACACATTGGAAGTGATCCTCTTCAACTTGCTGAAATAATTCATTGCTGCAGTCCCACATTGTCCCAAAGGAAGTCATCCAGTACCTGGAAGGTGAAGACTGTGCTTGGGCAAGCAGTGCTGGCAGGAAATAGACCTGCACTGAGTAGCTGGATGTGGGGATCCAGACTGCCTGGACAATTATAGTATGCCAGGTCACAATAGTGCACCCCCAAGGTGTCCACCACCAGGGCACCAGGAGAATCTGGAACCCAAAGGTGAGGTGGCTGAGCTGCTGGGTGGAAACCCTCTCATTCCTCATTAGGCACATCCTGAGGCACTTCTCTGACTTCCAATGGGCACACCCCTTCATCATGTCCCAGATGTAGAGTCAATCCAGCCTATAGGCATCACTTTGATCAACAGAGGCATTTCAGTATAAGTATCAGGAAACATACCAGCCAAAGAGAAGATTGCTGGAAGTAAGTTCCGGTCCATTGCTCTACTCGATGAAAGGGGTGAGCCCTATGGTTCTCTCTACAGCAGGAAGTACAGAAGAGGGGCCTTCCAAAACAATCCAAACATCTATAGGTACCATCTCCGAGACAATGAGAACACTTCTGAGGATCGGGTGGTCCCTCCAGCTATAACAAGGTATTGAGATATAATTCTTTATGCTTTTGCCATTCCCTGAGGAAGTTGTTTTGTGTCTGGAATAGTCACCTTTCCAAAGAGTATATTGCAAGAACAAATGAGAGTCTTACCTTGCTAGGAAATTGAAATTTCAATGGCTCTGGCATGTCATAGAAATCACCTTGGTCATATGTTTGGAAGTCATGGCTAGTGGATGGGGTATTTCTTGGGCACCTCTTCCTTGACCTTTTCTTGTCTGGAGTCACTTTCACCAATTTAGTCTTTGGACCTCAGGTGGTTTGGATGGTCTTCCACTGAACCTCCACTACAGGACTATGAGCATCTACAGAAACACACTTTGCCTTTGGTATGGCTAGACAACAGGAGGACAGGATTTCAACACAATTTGCTGACCAGACAGCAGACCTTCCAGTAGCCAACTGATCACCTTGTCATTTCTCTAACTCGTGTGTCATTCAAGGTGCATGTCAGATATCAAAGTTTGATGGCATCCATGTCACATAAATTACTAGATAAGACATGTTGGAACCCACACAAGGGTAGCAATCAGGGCAAACACCACCTACACTGCCAAATGGGGAGGGAAGGTGTCCATAATGAGATGAATTAAGGGGCATTACAGCATGAACAAAGATCAATCAGAAGATTCTGAAGGTCGGCAATGTTGGCAATCATGTATACAGCATCCAATGTCAATGAAGTAATCAAGGATTTGGGTAGGGACTAACAACACACTACCAATTCTTGAAACACACCCTTTGAACAAAATATTGCTGGACATCATGCCTTGTGAACCATCTAGTAAAGCTAGCAGTGTATCTATTGGGACCAGGGCTCCCCAGAAGCTGTCAGAGGAGGAAATAGATATCCTCAAATCTCATTTGGAAGCATGGAAGAACAAGAGGAACAGGCCTGGAGTGTATAGGGCAGTGCATAAGGAAGTGAAGAAGCTGAATTTGGTGGAAAGGATGAACATAGAGGAATGGGAAGGAGGTGAGTCCTACATGTCATGTGGGATTTTCAGCTGATGTTTATGTTTTGGACAAGATGTACAAGAGGAAGAAAATGGGTTAAAACCTAGAGACAGAGAGATGATAGCTCAGTATCAATGGGCTGTGAACAAGGTGATGGAAAGTCTCATCAAAGAGGAGTTAAAGGAGGCCAAAGAATGGAGGAAAGAAAGACCGCCTCAAGAGGTACAGGCAAGGTAAGGGTTGAAGCTCTGGATGGAGACTGATAACATTCTACTGTAGAACAGCCTTACAGAAAGGGGAAAAATATGTGAGGGAGTTTGCAGAGGAGGTGTGGAAGATGTGGGATGAGAGTAGCCATCCTGGCAGCCTGGAAAGACAAAGCTGAAAGATCATGATCTCTCAGTAAGTGACCTATGTAGCTTTAAATCCACAAGCCACAGGTATGCAGAATGCTAACCAGGCTGTAGATATGACATTAATGATGAGATTGGGAATGAAGTGGGATTCAATGGGTGGGGTGGAGCTCATCAAAGATGGATGGAGTATGCAAATACCAAGCTTGGAAACTTAGGATTGTCAGATGGGGGTGAGACTGAAGTTGATGCTGACACCAATGATGAATCTGATTCTGAGGTTCAACCATGGAAGAAGAATGCAAAGAAAGGGAAGGTCAGCCATTTGAGCCATAGGAAGTCAGGGGGCGAGTACATCTCATGAACCTATCCACATAGTGGACATAGGCCATGATCAGAAATCTGTCATGGTGCCAGCTCAATGGGTGATTCTGTGCCAGATGTTGTTGTTACTGGCAATACCCATCAAACATCAGCTGAAAATGGAAATCAGATCAATGGGACTTACAGTATTCCAACTGAGCTAAGTCCTTGGGCTGTGTCAAGTCCGGGTTCAATCCCAGAATTCCCAGATAGTCTGGAGCATGCAGAAGGGCAAAGTCAGTCAGAAATCCCAGAGGGGGGTTGGAGGGGAAAGGGACTTTGGCTTCAGCTTATGTGCTGCACCCCTGTACAAGTTCTGTCCCTTTATTTCAAGG
The DNA here is from genome assembly GCA_014904945.1 of Gyrodon lividus. Taxonomy (NCBI): domain Eukaryota; kingdom Fungi; phylum Basidiomycota; class Agaricomycetes; order Boletales; family Gyrodontaceae; genus Gyrodon; species Gyrodon lividus. Next base: position 35,910 of record MU127447.1, read on the forward strand.
CAGAAGTTCAGAGGACAATCCTAAGATCAACCTAAGGACTGAGAGAGGTTTTCAGAGTGAAGTAAAACTTCGGAGGATAGAACAGGATTTAGTTGATATTTGAACTAAGGAACTATTACAGAGTAAAGTTGGGTTTATATACTGAAGAGTCCAGAAGGTATAAAACTGTTAAAGTATTTCGGATGAATCAGGGTTTTGGGTTTCCAGAACAAAGTAAGGGGATGAATCAGAATGGCGTCAGAATGATGGAATAATAACTGAGGGCGATGGCACAATAATTGTGAAGCAGGGGGAAGGAGAATTATTGATAGGAACTGTGAATGTCAAGGAATGTCAAAGGAAAGGAACACATGCATATGTCAAGAGATAGCCGAGATAGGAATGCAAAAGTCCGGGACAGGAAATACAGGATTTGGAATATCAGATGAAGGAGAAATCTTCTAAGGTAAAGTCTGGCGCTTGAGATTTGGGATTTGATCATAAGGCACTGGAATTGTGTCGGATGGGTTGGGAAAGTTTCAGGATGTGACATCTACAAACAACATTTCTGAGTTTGAGTCTTTTGCTGAGAAAGCAGCTCAGCTGATCCAAAGTTTGGTTGCGAAGCTTTGAGGGAAGGTGAGAGTGGAGGAATGGAAGAAGGCAGTGAACACTGTCAATGAAATATTGATAGGTGGACAATTCATGACATTAGGTGGGGAGCTAATGATGAAAATAGGGTCAAGTTAGGGAAAGCCAAGGTTCCTTCCATGGTCATAGCTGCTGATATGGTCACGTATCCCATGGCCAAGGCCATAACCCAAGGATGGCTGAAGGTCTGTTTGATCTTGAAGGAAAAGGGAGTGGACCCTTTGGAAAGGGGGGGAGGCATGGTTTCCAGTGGAAGAATAGAGGGAAATGAGCACAAGGAAGGTAAGAGTTCAAAGGATGGGGGGAAGAAGAAGCAAGAGGAGAATTCCAAGGAGGAACAGGAGCAGAAGGAGCAGGAGCAGGAGGAGAAGCCAGAGGCCATTGAGAAAAGGTCAGCTCAGGGAAAGGTAGGCTTGGGTTGAAGAGCAGGAGAGGAAGAGGAAAAGAGGGGGAGAAGCTGGGAGAGGAGGTCAAAGAACCAGCCAAAATGTTGGTCTCGGTCTCATGCCATCAAATCACAGGAATTTATCTCCAATGAGGTTGAAGAATCTGAACCATCGACATTCTGTCCCAATACTGCTGCAACTCCCCCTCCATCCCTGAAGGCTCCTTCCAAAGTCTGTGAAAGCTGTGCCCAAAAAGTGTGGCCATGCATCTGGAACATCAAGGACAATATTGCTGTCAGTGCATGCCAGCCATGACAAAATACAGTGAACTCCAGAACCAGAACAACAAACTCCGCATTTCCGGAACATCGGAATGCCTACCCCCGCTCTGCTGCCAGGCGGAACCACTTGGAGTCTTGGTATCCACCCAGAATCAATCCGGAATTTGTGCAGATGTGTGGACCCTTATTTTATTCCATCATTTGCTTGTCATCATTCCCAAGCCTCCAGGGATGCTCTGTCACTTCCTTACATTGCTTAATCCCAAATTCCTCTTGTTCCTGTTCCTATTCCCTGATTATCATTAGTGAGCACTTCTCCGCCCACTCTGTTATATATATATATACTTAGTTTTCACCTCAGATTCCTCAGTCATTTTTTGCCCCTCTTTGGCAGCAGCTGAGGTGAGTTTACTTACACCTATTTGCTACTCCTAGCTAATCCCTAGTAGTCTGGGCAATCACTACCCTCTTATAGGTGAATATAGTTGTTCTTTGTCCCTCTTTGGCAGCAGCTGAGTCTGGGCAATCACTGCCCTCTTATAGTTTTTGTCAATCCCCACTCCATCTAGACAGCATGGAGACAAATGAGGATGAGTGGGATGGCTTTTTGGCTCCCCCTGTGCCAGTTCCTCCTCCAGGCCACCCAACGACATCAGATGAATCAGAAACAATTGGAATGGATGTCGATATGGACGTCTGATATCATTTTTCCCCACTTGTATATATTCAAAGACTGTAATTCTACTGCTATAAATGCCATGAGTTTCCTATAGGTGTACAATTCTGCAAGTCAAAACTGATCTGGATTTAGTTGAAGTACAACAATGGGTAAGGCTATCCTGAAAGTACTGATGGTGGTGACTGCAGCTAGCCCAAGGCTAAAAGTCTTCACATGCCTATGGATGAAGCCAAACCCATCCACTTAATGGGCCCACCCATTATGATGAAGGATAGATTGAAGAAATACGACTCAGCCTACCAAAAACCTACAGACCACCTGCTCATTGGCCTACTCAACACCTATGGGTCATCAATCCCTCAGCCCATCCATACCCTACAAGTGCAACTCATAGGTTGGCCAACGATCAGCTGGCCCATGAGCCATGGCTATTTGTCAACCTTGGTTGTCCATATACTATGGTACCAAAGCACTACATGGGCTCCACCCATCACTCAAAATACCCGCACTAAAATATACACCCAGCTAACCCATATCAAACAGGAATTTATTACATCTTGGCCCATCCATTACCTACAGGTTGTCAAGTCTGGGTTCAATCCCAGAGTTCCTGAAAGTCCTAAGGGCAGAAGTGTGTAAGGGATCAGGAATCCATCAAGGGGTCAGAGGGGTGAGGGACTTTGGCTTCAGCTTATGTGCTGCACCCCTATACGAGTTCTGTCCCTTGATCTCAAGGCAGAGGTTCAGAGGACAATCCTAAGTTCAACTTAAGGACTGAAGAGGAAATTCAGAGTGAAGTCAGAACTTTGAGGATAGAACAGGATTTAGTTGATATTCAAACTAAGGAAATATGACAGAGTACAAACATGTTTATATACTAAGGAGTCCAGAGGACATAAGACTGTTAAAGTATTCAGGTGATTCAGGGATTCAGGTTTCCGCAGTATAATAAGGGATAGATCAGAATGGCATCAGAATGGTGAAAGGATAACTCATATCAATGGCACAATGATTACAAGGTAGAAAGAGATCATGTGGAAAGGAACAGTAAGTGTCAAAGGAGAGGAACAAGATAAAACAGACATAAGCGAGATAGGACTATGAAAAGTCCGAGGCAGGAATATAGGATGTCAGGATATCGGGATATGAAATCGAGGTGAAAATCTAAGGTAAAGTCCAGGGTTTGGGATTTGGTTGCAACTGGCCGGGTATGGGTAGGAAAGGATAGGAACAGATAGGAAAAGTCACGGGATGTGGCACAGGTGCAAGTCGTAGGTGGGCCAACAATTGACTGGCCAAAGCTATTTGTCAGCCTCGGCTGTCCATATACTACGGTAACAAAGCACTATATTATGTGGTAACACTTGAAACTTGCCACTGCCAGTGGAACTCTGGCATCGCTCCTGCAAACAACAAGGTATCCTATTAGTGACGTCACCCACCTACCATCGGAACAACAATACAATTAACAAGGAGGTCATCAAAATATGAATCATTACAGCCTATTACAACTCGCAGGAGTGTCTAATACTAATTGAATCGAAGACTACAGTATGTCTTCGAGGATTACGACCGTTACATATACAATTACTGGTTAACAAAGATGTGCCTCCAATCAATACATGCAGTCCCCGTATCCTGAGATAGAAATATGATGATTCTCCCACAGCGGTAGCCTTTCTAAAGCCACGTCTCCCATGGTGAACCAATCAACCGAGCAGCGTAGAGAAACTCGCTACAAGACTGTGCTCGACAAATTTATCCACTAGATGGGAGTCATCGTCTGCACATAAGACCCCCGCGAACGAGACAGCGTCCTCTCCGACAGTCTCTGCGAGGAAGCACTCTTTTAGATGAGAGTAGGTCTGCAGGAGTTCAGAGACTTGCACCCACTTGGGGTGCACGCCGTCTACCTGGGAAATGGACGATCGGTGGAGGGAGACGTCAACTTTCCTCAAGGATGGAAGCAAGGATGAAAGCCGGGACGCGACTTCAGAAGGTGCGTCTATCGGCGACGTGCCGACGCGGAAAACCATGATATTATGATTGGAGACGCCCCAGTACTCGTGCGCGGCAGGTAAACCATCGAGAGTCGCATCAAATACCAGGCCCAGCTTGCGCAGATGAGGCAAGCCATCAATAAGGGTGACAACGCCCCTCATTGTGACCCTGGGAGTAGCCTGAGATAGGTCACAGCCGCTCTTTGTGCCGATATCCAAGATCTGGAGGTTCGGAAGCGAAGATGCAATCGAGGCCATCCAGTCGTCGTCTAGGTCAAGAGACCAGTGCGAGGCTAGCTGTAGCCCCTCGAGCGAGCGGAACTCGAAGAGAGTCAGAAGACATTGGACATCAAAAGTGTTCTGACTTTGGATATCGACGATGGATGAAGAGAATAGAGGGGGCTCCGCAATATCCACTGATAAATGGGTGAGATGGTCTGGCGAGAAGTGGTCGCGTAACTGCTGAAAGAAATGGGGGAGGTTCTTTACTGGAGAATGGTAACGAGACTGGATGTTTAGGTGGCGAGAAGCGAATTGTTTGTTGGAAAGAAGCTTGAGCACGAAGATCCGGTGATATGTGCGCACATCGACTGTTTCCAATGTCTCTGGGAAGCTTATTTCGACAGGACAATCGTAGTCCATAGTGCACGTCAGTTGAATAAAGAGCGACTTCAAAGTAGTCCACGTGGCAAGATGGCGAAATGCGTAGTGGTCAATTGCGCAGACGGCCAGACGTTCCACTGGGCGCAAGTTCCGTATCGTGTCTGAGAACTGGTCTACCTGGGTATCCACAAAGAAATACCCGTGGCCTGGGAAGAAAAATCCAAAGTCCTTCATTTGTGGACAACGGAGCTGAAGGACACGGAGAGTAGTCGATTTGGCTGCTGTCCATCCTTCAGTAGCCACTCTGATGCACGTCAAAGTAGGAGAGAGAAATCTGGAAAAATGACAAAACATAGCATCCTTTCCATCGTTCCAAAACAGCTTCTCGAGCTTCGGGAAAACCCATGTTGCCGCATGAGAATGGTTAAACAACGTTTCAAGCAGCTCTACAGGCACAGAGCCAGAGACATAGGGCTGCTCTGAGTCAATGATATTATCGACAAGCCGTCCCAAGATGCGGACTCGGGAGCAATGCTTCTGAAGGTAATCCCAATCAGAGGGCTGGAGATTCCTCGAAAACCTAGCTTCCTGATCACTCGTTCAAAATAGTGCACCACCAATAGTACTTAGAGCAACGTACTCTCAGCGGGTAACAAGGATAATGTCCGCGTGACCATATATCCGACGGTAAAGACCTGAGCAACGGCTCGAAGGTGTCCAAGTCATACCAGAGAAGGTCTAAGGCAGGCTCAGTGAAAGAATTGCAAGTTCGAGCGAGTGCAGCGAGCGAGCGCCGCGCCGTAGAAATGGTTCGACGTTGACGGTAGTCCAGCTTTCCCTCGTACAGGACGGGTCCACGGACATATTCAAAAATCCGCTCTTGAATTTCAGCAATGTTCAGACAAGGATGCATAGCGTCAGGTGAAAAGCCAGGGCAGCGGCGTCCGAGGGGGCGTTCGTAATATGTTTACCGTGGGTGGTGGATTGAAAGAGGTGCAAACCAGAGGAAGGAGTGTCTGGGTCTTTTCCGCTTTCCGGTCTTCTTGGACGGTGCACTTGGGTCAGGATATGATGCGACTTTGCAGGGCTCCAACGAAGGTGGAAAGAGTTTGGAAAGTTGTATTTCCCATCCACCCCGATATAAGTGTTCCAAAGGTTCAGGTTTGGCATCCTCATCAAGCGTGCTGACATCATTGGCTGCGCCGCTGTGTATCTCGCGCTCAATGCCCGGTCTCCTTCAGCTTGTGAAATCTGTCGGGAACCGAGGCACACGTTACCAGTCGACACCCTCACGCCCAAAGGTCGTGAGAGAAAGCCCAGAATCAAGACCAAAGTTGGTCGAAAGGGGAAAGAGGAGAGGTGTACTATGATGCAGTACGCTCGCTCAGCTGAGCAAGAATGGCAGGAACTTACTAGATGACAGCGTGATATGTATGATCTGTTACGACAACGACACACCGCTAGACCAGAGCCACCCATAATCCGATATCGATCGCCTCCACCACCTGCGACCGACTCAATGTTCTTGCGTGGCCGACAGTCTGTCCCATCAATTGACTCGAAAATATGCTGGTCTGTTGTTCTCATGGCTACCACGTCAATCATTAACGCACGGGTGTACGACAATGAAAAACACATTGAGCTCAAAATGCTGCATACCATTTGCTCGCCATCATGATTCATCAGTGTCTCACCGCTTCGAGCTACTTGCACCATTGGGCCATAGAACTATTGAACCGAGAATCGTCTGAGAGCGGTTGGTACCAAGAGGAACCATTCCACGAAATAATGTACACGAGGCCACCCTCCACGACCGACCCTCCCCGTGGGAACTTCTCAGGTCTAAGCGCACACCATAAATGGTAACTGTAGTATAACTTCAAGTTACTCGGCGACAAAGCACCTTGCAACGGTTTCACTAGATGATACTCCTCGGAAAGACCACTGTAGAGTTACCTTCTGCGTGTTTTATTCCATGTGCTAGACTTTTAGCCAACACGAATGCATTTATCAGTGCAAAACCAGTCCCCCTCAGGGGAATCCAGAAGGCCAACACATTCAAAGTGAAACTGTGACAACACCTGGCTCGGACCTGTGTCATCGTTTTCGGATGGTGCAGCAGTGGCGGCTGGTAATTTAATTACCAGACGAGGTTGGGCTTGATGTGTCAGTCTCAAACCTACTGGGAGCATTCATGCTCCTTCTCACTGCCAGTAACGTTGCTCCCAACTCTGTTGGAACTCCTGACTGTCCCTCCAAAGATGCCATGGAAGGGAAAATCCGAGCCGTGTCACCCATGATGATATGCGACAGCCTGGTTGATTGAGACATAGATGCAGCCCCTGAGTCCGCAACTTCAGGGTTATTGCGCTTCGGCTTTATAATAAAGAACGAGGTGAGTCTACCGTTCTCCAGAGTAACTGCATCCCTCTCGTAATCATCGCTCAACAGGTGTATTTGCCAGTTGGCTTAACTCCAAAAGCCAACATGGACTTCCCTGTCACAGGCATCACAGTGCTGGACAGTGCTGGCGTCCTGCCATGAATATATAGGTCTCGTGTAGGCACACATCTTCAAATCACGTACCACAATCTCGGCATGCATCAGTGCGGTATTTCTTCTTTCCCATTGGTTCCCAGGCCGTTGAGAGACAACCCCTGATGATGATGAAGTGCTCTGACGGTGACTGTGTCCGTGAAACACTACGATAGGTCATTTTTCAGGCCAGAACAACACAGAGAATATTAGGATAGCTTTATACAAGGTGATCTGCCTCTCTCCGCGATTTCTATGATTGTTGACATCGGCAAATGTTAGATTGTTAATTGTTAAGACCCCCCTCCCAGCTCAATGTCTCGGCTTTCGCTGGGTGGTTGGCGCACAGGTTCAGGTTATAACCAGTATGTGCAGTCCGTGTGCGAGCCGTAATACAAAGTACGCCGTACGGCAGTCTGCTACTAATCCCCGATAAATTTACTGCATTTCTCTGGCAAAAGGCCACAAATCACAATGATCAATCTACTCTCCATGCAACTAGATCAAGATCGTTGTCTCGGTCATCAACTCGCTCTGTGGTTTCATTTGTTTCTGACGAATCCTCCATGTCCGAGTCTCGCTCGCCGACCATGCCCCCCAGTTTTGCGTCAGACGTCGATTCGTCAGACTCCCCAACCAAACTTCAGATTCCAGGCCTGTCGAACTCTGCATCTCGCCATCTTATCGCTCAGGACCTGCTTCAGAGTCCTACCATAGTGGCTGCCCAAACAATGCTTCGACCGCACGGTTCATGGCTCGCCACGTCTCTTTTCTTCTCATCGCGTGCAGCCAGACTCTGTCGCCCTTTGACGGAGTAAATGGAAGACGTATCACTTTGGGAACTACGCGGCAAGGCATGTCACGAGAGAGGATTTCACAAGTAAGAAGTCTGTTCTCCACCGCTACTGCTCGTGACCCAGCGTATCTCAAGGAGCTAGGGCACACTGCTCCATGTCGGTGCTGATTTTATGGTATATTATGGCGAAAAACACGACATGAGATGGTGAGGGTTGACTTAGGCTTTGGCGCTGCAAACGGACAAGAGTTTCTGCAAGCGTAGCATTGCAAGTCACAGGGTCAGAGATAAAATCACAACGGGAATTGCTCACAGAGCGGAAGCAGAGCATATTCGAGTAACTCTGCACTGAGTCACATCACCGTGGTGATGTAAAAGCAGGCATACTAAAGCATGACTTGCTTCTCAAATTTTTCTTCAGATGTATCGATGTTTCTGTATCCTCGAGATCCTCAACTTGCCACTTGCCTGTCTCGGGGCGGTAGGAGGAGATGAGTTTCTAGTCCTAGTCCTATCGAGCTATGAAGCTCCCACCTCAGGCTATTGGTCTAGGAAAGAAGTAAAACATACCGGGACTCCAAGTAGCAACCTTCTTTGTCATCATTGATCCTCTCCATCGACTAACCCTTCACAAGCTCCCCCGCCGTCTGCGTCCGCCAGTGTACAGCTGATTTTTATCCTATGTTACTCGCTGGCACGTAACTTTTGGTATCAACGTCGGGAGTGTAATACAGGATAGAATTCCCACTTCTACAGGACCCTGCAAGCGAGAGACGGGCATGAGAGTATACTAGTTGTACATGTACAGTAAGCAAATCGACGAACAGAACCAATATTCGAAAGAGGTAGCAAGGACAACGAAAGAAACAAGAAAAGCAAAACCACACAGGAAAGCGACTCCGAGTCAGCGACAGCAGAACTTGTCCACGTTCATCCTCCCAATCTAGAAGGGGTCTGAAAGCATTACCGCTAACGACAATCAAGCAAACAGTACTCACCCTCGAGTCCCCACCAGGATATTCTGGACCTTCCCCCACCTCTCCACCTCCAGAGAATACTTGGCACACTCCATCTTCTCCAACCGCGGCATCAGAGATTTCAAACACGACGCGACGACGTCCACGTCTCCGATCGGCGAATGTCCAACATGTAGTTGAGTGATGAGTTTATTCGATACACCCCATCCTTCTCCTGCTCCCGGCCCTCCGTCTCTGTGTCTCTGCCCCTCGCTGTCCCCTTCGCCATCTCCTTCTCCCGCCTGCGAAGCTGGAACACGCGGGGGCGGCGCAATCGTCCCATCAAACACAATATGCAACGTCTCCAGAGACGTACAATACGTCAATAGCGATATAACCGCTCTAAAACTCGCCACCGGCCCCGCCCTCGACACGTCCGCCGTGCCCAGCTTCAAACTCTTCAACCCCGTCCACACCTTTGCCAGTCCCTCATATGCCGCATCGTCCAGTCCCGACGCACTGAACAGATCGAGGTCCAGGTCCCGTAGCGCGTGGAAGGCGAGGAGCGGAGAGAGGAGCGGAAGGGCGAGCGTGAACGTTTCGCTCGCGAGTGTGGTCCAGTACGATGACGTCAGCTCGATCGTGAGCGCATGGAGGTGGTATTTATCAAGGTGAACCGGTAAAGCGTGGAGCAATGCCTCGATGTCATCCGTCGTCGATTCGTCAGCGCCCACGCGGATATTACAGTTCTCGGGGCTCCCGTACACGCACTCGAGGTAGCGAGTACAGAGCTGGGCGCTGTTCCCGCCGAGCGAGAACTTGTGTAGCGTCTCAGGGAATTTGCCGACGTAGAGAGGTGAGGTGGAGTTATTGAGCTCGATACTGAGAGATTCGAGAGATTGTCGGGAGGTGAGTTGGTCCATGACAGATTGGGGAAGGGCACAGCTTCGTAGGGTTCGCAACTTTTTCCATTTACCTACGATTTCGCCTACTTCTCGAGAGGGATCGTTATACGATGAACGGGGGAAGAAAGCGGTGAATGAGGTCACATTCGGACATAGACTAGACAGATTCGAGAGGACCTCCAGCTCAGAAACATTGGATGGCCAACAGAAGAGAAAGAGGGATAGGTCCGTCACCCTGGGCCCTACAAAATATTTGAGTAGGGAAACGCTAGGATCGATGAGGTTTGACATTTTGAGTTCGCTCCATCCGAGCTCTGTGAGATTAGGGAGGAGGGGAAGAGAGGCTTTGTGGAATTTTGCAAGAGTAGAGATGGTGCTGTGTTGGACGGCAGCAGGAAGTCGCCAACAGGGACCACGAACGAATTTGACGCGGTCGGCATACTTGCGGAACGTCAACCAATGTTTCTCGCGCATGAACGTCCTCACCTATACCATGTTGTTTGAGTAGCAAAATCATTGATGCATGGGATACGCACGACGAGCGGCCAGCGCTTTTTGGCCCACATTCTCCTTGGTAATACCTTGATAAGAGGATCGAGGCTGTCCAGCCTCATCCAGAGCGCGTCCAAGGCCGGTCCAGCGAAAGTTCGACATGTCCTCGCGAGCGATGCGAGTGTTCTCTTTCCCGCATTTTGATCCCACTTGCTATCGCCGTCTTCGGGCGGGCACTCGTCCCACTGCCTGATGAACTCCAACATAAGACAGAAGATCTCACTAACAAGAAAACAGCGATGGATGGAGGTGATGGGGGACTTGGAAACCCGCTCGGACTTGGGCCATCGCGGGAGAGTGAGGAGTCGCTTGTCGGCACTTGTGGCGACATTGTGGAACCTGTCTTTGAGCGTCAAGGGTTTACCCAACTATTCAACCCCAGTACAGCTCTGCGTACTCGATATCTGGTTGTCCTAGGTAGAAGAAAGAAGGCATGAAATAGACGTCCTTCGAGTTCGGGTTGCTTGATCGGTTCACTTCGGGACACTGTTGGAGAGGCAGCAACTTGACTGAAGAGTGCAACACGCACACAAGGCGGCAATCACCTATCACGAGGCCGTCACAGTACCAAGTTACAATATTAACATTAGCCCCGCATGATCACACGTTCGACTCGCTTCGGCAAGATTAGGGCCAACTGATCAAATGACACCTTTCGTCTCCAGACTCGATATGTAAACCTCCTTCAAGTTTGTTACAAGACTTGATTATGGACGACCAAACTCAAAGCTTAGTACTGGCAACTCCACTGTCAACCAACTCGTTGATATCATTCCTCTCCAAATGACATCGTACTTGCGGAGACAGCAAATGACACAACAATGATATCACAGCATTCCATCCCTTGAAATTCCACAGGTGAAAGCCGGTATAAAGGGCTGGCAGGTCGACGGTCACCCGCATCCCAAATACCCACACCTACCTTCACTTTCAAACAAATTTCAGTATCAGCATATCATGTCTACCCAAGACGTTGGTGGAAAACCCTTCAACGCAGAGCAGGAAGCTCGAAAAGCTGCCCATGAGGAACTCAACAAGCGTGAGGAGCAGGGCGTGAAAAGAGGTGGCGCTCTAGAACAAGCGGCAGAAACGAAGGCTGAGAAGGTTGCTCGCGAGGCTTGGGGTAAGTACCACAGACATCCGCAGGTAGTGTACAACTCTTGACGCGTTGTTGCTGGGTAGCTGAGGGGAAGAATAAAGGTGGTGCAGGCATTACCCAACCAAGCGCAACCCAAGGTTGGTGCTTCTGCAATCGGCCGTCGGTTGGACTTACATCAGGTATTCAGGTCCAATATGAAAGGACATGTCTGGGTCACGGGGTTAGTCGTCAGGAGAGATCGGTGTCGGTGAAGGACAGGTTATCTTACACCGAGATTAGTCACCAACTCAATCACCATGTTGTGTCACACCATAGTGTCGTAGAGACTGGAATAGGTGTATACTCGCCTTTCCTGCTTGTGCGAGGTGAGTACTACAACGCTAACGTGGACGGTAAGCCCCACTTGCAGCGGATTTGGGGCCTGAGCTCGATGCAGCCATACTAGATCAGGGCGATCTATGCACCAAAATCACTGGGCATTGGAGGATAGTTTTGTAATGTGTAACAATGGCAATCACGCCCACCAGTAGTAGTGGGTGATTGTTGCTCATGACCGCATTGTCCGACCTGGTCGCGAGTCCAAAGCATGTCAGGGGGTACGATTAAAGCGCTCATGGAGGCTCAATGGACCCGTCACAGGCCTCCGTCAAAGATTGAATCCTTCCAATCGGAGGGCCCAAGATCGTGACAATGTTAAGGACACTTTATGAGAGGGGTCTGGTAGACGTACGCGGTACTTTTCGAGCTGCAGTTAGTGAAGTATCCGTTGCAGTGGGAAGGAGCCAGATGTCAAGCCCTTGTACAGTCCGTCAAGATTGGCGATCCCGAGATGGACTTTCCACAACAACGAAGGTCTGAGATCTATGTAGGCGAGGAGATAGCTGAGCCAAGTTGCGCGCTGCAAGGCATTTTACATCATCGACGGCGAGTGGCGGAGAGGAAGACACTGGGAGAGCTATGATATAGTTAGGATGATATCATTCCGTTCCAACCATCGTTGAGGACTTACTAAACCAAAGCTAGCACATCCTGCCATCGCCATCACCATCATCTTACACGAAACCTAAAAACGCGCGCTTTTCAGCGCAGATCATCATGGTTACTCACAACTTTGTTGGCGACAAACCAGTCGACTCGTTCCCCCCAGAAGCGATACAAAAGGATTCTGACGTTCTTTTAACGAGAGATCGTCCAACGGAGACGCCAAAGAGCTGGGAGCGAACAGGGGGGCAGGTGCAGCCACACGCGATTCGGAGAAGCAATGTTGACCTGTTCTTGCTGTGCTAGAGTTTGACACCAAAATCAAGGCAATCACCGACGTTCCTGGCCGCCTTTTGGTTGGAGCTCGCGCTCAGTACTGACCTGACGATATGATTGGACTTGACTTGAACCTCGGAGACTTGCGAAGAAGATTGTTCCTCATATTATCGGTGTGTAACGATTATAACTAGGCGGGGAAGTGTATTTCCATAGGCAAAGACCGTTTTGCTTTGTATCAAAGTTTCCCAGTCGTAGTCAATTCTTGAACTTGTTAAACGAACACAAACAAAGCATCCGGGCGGTCGCGATCAAGCGCTTTTTCGTTTTGGGCCGGTCCAGGACTCCAGAAACGCATGGGCCAGTGAGACTTGTACTACTGACTACCAAATTTCCGAAACCAAGCCGAGTGCTGACACGTACGGTGGACATGGTTGGACTTACAATCCTACATGGTGGCGGTTTCAACAACGATGCTCGAATGACCGCCGTGACCTTACATGCTATCCAGGATTATGTATATGTAGTGAGTGTCATCAAAAATCATTCCCGAGTTTTTAGCGACATTCAGATGTAGAACAATAGAAATCTGGAAACGCTCTTGTTCTATCTTTTTGGATCACGTCCACATATATGTAAGGCGGAATATTATTTAGAAGCTTGCTGCGCCGACAGTCTCATTCTGCCTCTCCTGCCTCTGCGACATCATTCGACATAGGTTAGTACCTGGCTGCTTGCCATACTACTTCCTGTGGATCTATCACGCACACAGTCTCGTCGGCGTATCTGTCAACATGCACAAATGTTTGCTCGTGACAGAGCTTGTCCACATGATATGCACTCAGCTACAATCGATGGCGCTGGGCCGCGAAATCCAGGAAGACGATCAACATACCCCGATACAAGAGTGTAGGGAAACTCTTTATAATCTTGCTCTCACCTGTCATGCCTTCAAGGAAGCTGCCCTCGATATGCTCTGGTTCGACCTCGATTCACTGTATCCTCTCCTCAGATGTTTGCCTGTGGATATCCATGCAAGATATGATGGTGCCATCGTACGTCATTTATTGCTTGTTAGGAAGTCGATGTCATCTCGTGTTAACTTCAGCTTATTGATCGAGCATTGGAGCAAGCAGACTTCGAGGTCTTCCAGAAATACGCGTGCCGTGTACGGTCTGTAGGATACCGTCGACGGAACCCGTACATAAGCAAGGATCTAGTACACATATTGAGTAACTTTCCTTGCGCCCCAGGAACTGCTCTCCTGCCGAACTTGAAGGTTTTCGTCTGTGATGGGGACAGCGATGAGATAATTCCATTTTTCCGTTTCCTTGTCCCGCCCACGCTGCTCCATCTTCATTTGTCCGGCTCGAGATGGCCACAATGCAAACTATCATTCGTGTCCTTCCTTCATAAACACATCCCCGATCTCATGGAGTTTTCCTGCGTCGACGCTATCCCAGAGGCCATGCATCGTATCTCCAAGTATATCTGCAATGCCAAACATCTATCCAGCATCGACGTCGGTGTACCCAGCGCAAAAGCGATGAACCACCTCATGAACTCCGCTACTCTCAGGCACTTGATCATCTCTCTTCCTGCGCACAACGTTTGGGACCGCGTCGAGGGCACGTTCCCGTCGACGGTCACGCACTTTGCCCTCCGTGCATACAGGCTCGACAAAGCTGTCGAGTTCTTGCGCACCGTCAAGCTTTCTCCCATGCACGTCGCCATCGAGCTCTCAGACGTTGCCCCCGGTTCACTCGTTGAACCCTTCTTCCACCAGCTCACCAAATCCCTCGACTGGGATAAACTTGAGGAATTGCGGTATACCATTACAGGCGTCGTATCGAACCCACGCATTACACAATACCTCTACGAACTCGAATCCCACTCTCTCACTCCCCTCCTAAGATTCAAAAACCTCGTCACCGTCCGCCTTGAAAACTTCCGCACACCTCTGATGGATGACAACATGGCGAAGCGCATCGCAGACGCCTGGCCCCACCTCGAGGAGCTCAAAATCGGGACTGGCCAGGACTGGCAGACTGATACTGGACTCCTGAGGCGGTCACAACTAACACTGTACGGCGTTGGATACGTGGTGCAACATTGCCACAAGCTCAAGATTTTGGGTCTCGTTTTCGACCCGACGGTAGAGTGCGAGATGATACCCGCCCATTGGTCGAATTCGAATGTATGGCGGCTGGACGTGGGGGCGTCGCCGGTTGATAGTCCGGTCGCTGTCGCGGCGACCCTCTTATTCCTCCTTCCTTCTCTGAGAGAGATCTGGACCAAGACTCCTACGAATATCTCCTCCGGGATTGGACTGTCCCCTGTTGAGGATAAGAGAGCGGAGAAGTGGACCATGGTGTTGGAGATGGTGAACGTGTTTGCGAGTGTGAAGGATGTGGCGAAAAGGGAGGCGAGGATGGAGGAAAGGGGGAAGATGTTAAAGGAGCTGGCGGAGAAGGGGTTGGTGTTTGCGTTCCTGAGGGCTAAGAAGGTAGAACCTGTGAAGGAAGAAGGGGAAGGGGACAGCGAAGAGGAGGCAGATAAGGAGACCAGGAAGGCTTGATTCTGTTTCTTTGCATTCGGGTAGAGTGATCTTCGCGTATAAGTTATTCGTATTATAAAAACAACCTTTTTTTCATTGTCACAAGGCGTGCATAGTAGTTATACGGCAGGGGTTACGCCAAATTAGGTAAGCTTCACGAAGCAGGATGAAATCATGGCGTCTAGTTAAAATCCTTTCCTCCGTGACTGCTCCAAGTCACGTTCATTGCATTGCATTGACTTTCCCACGATTTCCGGGAGAACATTGGTCACAGGGCACAGCTTGTTCTTGGAGCAAGCTGTGCCTTGTGACATGTGACTAAAGATCTATGGTTTCGTGTGATCGAGGGCGGTTCCACAGAGGATGTGTGGCTCTGGGTAGACGGTGATGAGGAGTACATCAAAAAACAGCTTGGTTGGCCAAAGTTGGAGGAAGACGACTTGACCAGAGGCAGCGTAATTCTTATACTATAAAATTGTCTCGCCCCCACAGCGTTGTCGCAAACCCCACTTCCCGAGGTTTCGAGTTTCGTGAATGATCCTGTCAAACGGATAGACTGTTAATCGGACCCATTGGAACGTATGTATATTAGCCGTCGATGTGTCCTTAGTTTTGTGAAGTGGACGGTGAAGCTGGAGACGGTGAACGACCTTGGACGGAATCAAAACTTGGCACAGGTGACATGGGGAAGTGCCTGGGGGTCCTGTCCAAGTCTGTCCGAGTCAGGCGCTTTCTTTTTACTAGCAACCAGCACCGCCGTCACGCCAGTACCTCAGCAGTCAGTACCACGTTAAGTAGTATCCACTCTACTTAAACCATCTCTATCGAGTTGTTCTCGAGTTTTCCCTATCTCTCTGCAGTGTGTTCATAGATGCCCAGTCTATGCCAGCCTGTGGATCTGCGTGTGGCCTCCATGGGCACAGATATCCGAATCTATGATAATACTCCTTGCGATCTCTACTTCAGCAGTGGGAACAGGTTCGTCGACGACTATTGCTAGTACTTGTGCTCATGCTGTTGTGCCCCAGTGCTGTGTGTCATGTGCACAACCTGCATCTATGTGACAACACGCTGAGCGGTCCCAGCAGTGGCCCCGCCCCTGGCAGCCCACAATTTCCGGGGAAAGATAACATTCCGGTTGCCCATCTGTGGAGTACCCTGCCGTCAATGTCTCCGGTCGTCGAGGAATCAGTCTACCTCACAGCTCGTAACGACACTATTGGTCTTCCAGTGTTACAAAAGGCCGATCATGTGGGTACTTGCCTGCGTTCCCGTTCCCTAAGCTCAACGAACGAACAAACATTCCAGATTATGAGTGATATGTCGCTATCTTCCCCTCTGAGTTTCTCGACGAACGCCTCTAACCCTCACGGCACCATGGTTAAACACACTTTTCGTGCAACTCCCTCCACTGCCAATTCTTTGCCTTCCATGCCCAATGTGCATTGTGCCCGCATACGTATAGTGAAAACCAGGCAAGTATCCAAGACAGCCCCTTACATTTGCCAGTGGCGAAGAGAAGACAATTCTGTCTGTAAGGATGTCATTTCCCGAGCGACCTGCGCGGAACATCTAGTTTTTACCCACGGAATCAGAAACAAGATATCTTCGCTCAAGGTCAAATGTTACTGGTGCCCTGATGGAGCAATGCCCGTGAAACGGGAAAGCATTGTTAGACATGTCCGTGAAGTGCACTTGCGCCAAAAGCGCTCTGGAGTATCTGCAAGTGGCGGAATAGCTCCCTATTGATGGCACGACATCTCTTCATTTGCGACACAACCTTTTTTCGCTTTATTCTGTTTTCGGGCGCTCCTACATGATTGATTTTCGTGTCTTAGATCCCTGTTGTACCCTTCTCCTTCATATGTCGTACACCTGTATACTAATAACTTCCCGCGCTGTTTATGTCTTGAATGAACTCTTTCTCCTACTATCTTCCACCCTTCAAAGCACGAGCCCGTGGTCCTATTATGTGCTGAGATCGAAGAGCGGCTCACCGCCCACGGGGCTCGACATGGTATCTTTTCATGGTAAGTTGTGTGTTACATGATCTCTTGAGAAGGGACATCCTTGAAGTGGCGTAATGTACACGACGGATGCATCCGAGACTTACAATTATAAGCCCAGTTGTACGAAATGCCAAGGTAACGCTCAATACTTCAACTTAAATACCTCTTTGCCCTGTCGTACAGCATCCAGACCTGTCTTAAATAACTGATCCTTGCGCGCCTGTTGCAGTAACGCTTTGTTCGAGCCCTCAACGTCAACCCTGGCCCTTGCGTTGGATCTCTATTGTCCCCAGTTCCAGAACTCTCACCCCGTAACCTGTCCGAGGCTCAGTATTACTCAAGGTAGATCGTCTTCACGGCACCAAACCGTGGCTATTGACACAATTGTCCCTAACATGGACTGTAATGATGGCTCGTATCGTGTGCAACGAGATGCAGCTCACGATCCATGTCTCAACTCGTTGCCCGACTATACTACCTATCAGTCCAGATCATCAGCTGACCCTGCTTTGACTCATTCGTACCACAGCAATGCGAGCCACGAATCCAAAAATCCCACACCCAACGATAACCCCACCACTGAACCGTCCCCTGCATCTCGGTATCGGAACGGGTCCCTTACGCTCCCTCTCGCGGAACCCGTGACTGGGAGAGAGTCATACGAGCCAGATGCCATTAGTAAGTGAGTGCTCGACCTTCGTCATCTCTTGGAACCTGCACATATCAATACGAGCACAGCCCTCGTGCGAAAGACGTCCTTGTTGATGACCTGAACTTTGTTGAATTGCAACCAGCCCAAATAGACGCCGAGCAAGTCTGGCGGGTTTCGTTCGTCTACTACCTGGTTGAATCTGGCAGCCCACATGACTGCTCGGTGATCCCGCAATGCTCTTGTGCCAATGACTTATGGCTACGTATGATCGAAGGCGATGATTCTGGGGACGACGTATGGCTGTGGGCAGACGGCGATGAGGACTGGATTCGGAAAAATGCCTCTCGAATGGACTGGCTACAGCTGAAAGAAGAGCAGTGGACCGCTGCACGTTCGGCACTACGTCGTAGACTGGAGCGGACGCAGCGTGCCTTGCGTTCTGGGCCGAACTCGACAACAAATTTGACTTTGCCGGAACAATCGAGGAATGCACGTCTGCGGGCGGCTACTCCGGCACAGCGCCTTGCCGCCATGTCCTGGCTGATCCGCACCTCAAAACACAGAGAGGAGCTGGACTATTTGCTTGGGTGGTCTTCTCGTTCAAACTTCTTTCTGGGCGACTTGATTTGGAAGTGGCGTGAGGACACGCTCGCTCTCCTTGGCTCGTTTCCGTCATTTCCTGAACAACCCGAGGCTTGGAAAAAGTTCCAGGACAAGAGAGAGGCTGTTGGTTGTGAATGCCTAGATTCGCCGCTCCTGTGCGAGTCGGCACCTGATTGGTTCAAGATGGTTGTATGGTTGCGAGAAGAAGGGAACCTGGATGTGGATTGCCTCAGTCCAGATCCGTGTCAGGCATGTGAGTCTAGGTATGTCAATCATCCTTTCATTGTTACTGGTGTCTCAACAACTCCCAGGGCACACGACTTGTATGGCACGTTCTACGGCGCTGAGCACTTCTGGAACGGTCCGCGGGTTCCACTGCTTCTGGCGTTCTCTTTCGAGGCTTTCAGCATCATTCTTGGCTATACTCGCGATGATTCGGCGATGCTACCCTTCGCTCGGGCTTTGGTGTCGAAAGCGCTAGACACAGCCTCCCTCCTGGATGTAGATGAACTGTTGCGGAGCGTCTACGGTCCAGGGGAGATAGATCTCGAACTACCCCCTTGGGTTAACTCACACCCCAGTGTCGCACAATTCCACCTTCAAAAATATTCCTGCCAGGTAGCGTTTTGCTCTGAGCTCCCGCCTGTACCTTCTGTCGAGCAGTTCCAGGATGAATACCTTGATGTGTTACCTGCCGGCTTCGCAGACAAACCTCCCGGTTTGATGGTACTCGTAGGGACAATCGCATGGATCGTGGGCTGTCGCTTCATTGATTTTTCTTCTGGCCCCCAGCGCTGGCATGATTACTGGGAGCAATTGCTGAAAGACGGTTTCATGGCAGGCCTTCCTTTACCCGAGCTTACTGAGACGGCGCTTATCCTCCGAAATGAATTGAAGCGGATAAATTCTATTGCCCAGGAGTTTTGCTGTGAAGGCACGGTGTTGGAGGATCATTATTGGACAAGCTACTCAGCTATTATGATGTTCGTGAAAAGCAGGATCCCGGACTCGAGGTTCGTGGGCTGTCCAAGATGCCACGCAATATACTTGGACGTTACGGCGGTGTCAAGCTCGTACTCTGACTTGAGTCGCGTTGCGTTTTCTCAAGCCCCTGCCGCTGAAGCTCTTTCTCGCGAGCAGGACGCCATTTGTCGTGCCGATCCGAGCATCACTGATTCTGAGGTCTATCCCACCGCCTCGCCTGGTGAGTGACCCTCCAGCTGCTATTTGTGTCTATGCAATCTTGATGCGATCTAACTCACCCCTCAGTGCTCCCTCAAGCACTCCCGACCCAATATATCTCGTCTGCGAGTGTGATGCGAAAGCATTTTGGAGACATCCCCAACCACACAGAATACCTTGAACGTCTTTACAACGATCCCATAGCTTCTGGAGGTTACGGGATTGTATACAAGTGCAGCCTGCGTGATGAAAATGATAGTTATCTTGACGTTTGTTTTGGGTACTACCTTTTGTGTTATTGAACTTTACTGATGGACAGATAGGTAGCCGTTAAGGTCTTTCGACATGACCTCACCCAGAATAGTGTACCTCAGCAGGAATTCTCCAGAGTGAGTGCTCGGCTACTTTCCGTGTCTGTGAACTGACCTGACGTTTTGCGCTCATGACATAGAGTTTGCGCCACGAGATCAAAGTGTGGCATAAACTCCGACATGCCAACATCGTCCCGCTATTAGGGATAGCTAATGGATTCGGATCAGCGATCTCGACTGTGTCTCCTTGGATATCTGGGGGGCCGCTTCACACCTACTTGGACGCAAAGGACGGAGTGCTCAACCTCTTTGATCGTTTTTGTTTGGTCAATGTTCTGTCCTTCCCAGCTTGTCTATTTTCTGATGCATGCACTCTTATCATTTCCAGCTTGAAGGAGTCGCAGCAGGGCTGCGTTACTGTGTGTACAATTCGTTGCCGCTTTGTTTTGCCGCTTGCAGTCTGACGAAGCTCGTATACTCATAACCAGTACACTCGTTTCCCGTGATTCACGGAGACTTGACAAGTGTCTGTGAGACTATTTAGCTTAGTTCCTAGCTGCACTGACAATGAAACAGGGAAACATCCTGATTGATGGCGATGGCATAGCACGCCTGAGTGACTTTGGTCTTTGTACGGTGGTGGGAGGACTTAGCGGTGGTTCGTCGTTAGTCCAGACATGTCGTGCAGGTGCTATTCCATGGGCAGCACCTGAGTTGGTTCTAGCACTTGACAGCGTGCAGCCGTCCACAGCGAGCGACATCTTTTCATTCGGGTGCATCATGCTTCAGGTGATTACGTCTACTACTCACCGAACAGTGGACGATGGACATAATGCATTATGCACGTTATACGCTAGGTCCTTTCTGGACAGTTCCCATGGGGGAAGATGAATAGAAATGCAATCGTTGTGGCGTTGTACAGAGGAGAGCGTCACTCACGTCCGGAGCACCGACCCATCTGTGACCGAGACTGGGGCTTCATCCAACGATGTTGGTCGAGCGCAGACGTCCGTCCGTCGATCGAGGAAGTTGAGGATCACATTTCTACTGTGCTCGCCTCACTCAGTAAGGACCATCTCCTCACTGCCGATGGTATGTGTGACAGTTTGACTATTTTGAGGCTATCTCTGAATACTTGCGGGATAACTAGCATTTCTTCAGCCCTCCGGGAATGCTGCCGGTCTCAAAATGGATCTGAAGAGGTTACACGATGAAGTGGGGAGTGAAGAACACACACATTCATCCAAACGATCACGACTTGTGTTGTCATAATATTTGGCTCATATAAATATCAAGCCCTTCGACGTGAGATCGGCGGGGAAATCTGAGCGCTGTCACGGTATTTTCTCTATGCAACATCAAGATCACGGGCACTGCTGACATCGGGAGTTCGGGTTCCTCAAAGTGCATTATCAATCGGATGTGACAGTAGAGGCCGCCGTGGAGAAAAGAAAAGCGTATGTAAACATTGCTTCGCGCGAGCAGGGGCTTCCTTATGCGAATCTATACTGCAGGCCGATCTTTCCCCTCAAGGTTGATTTGTTCTTGACAAATGGTCCAGGCTTTGTTCAGCTTTGCCTCGCGTTTCGCCACGTCGATCTGTCGATGTCACTCGCGGTTCGATTAGATTGACATCGCTGTGCCCTTCTCTACCTGCCTGATGGACAACCCTCGTAGACAGTAGTCTGGGGAGGGACGACGACGGCATGTCCCGGGGGGACGGTGTTCATGAATGTTCATCCCCCTTGCTGGCCTTGAATTCCATTTGGGCAGGTTCTATTTATCCTACAAGACACCGAAAACAAGATCCTCGTGCGAAACGCGAGTGTCCGTGCAGTTAAATAGTGGTGTGGGATACCCCTTGCAGAGGTTATTCGCATTCCTTCGAATGCAATGTCCCAAGTTCTAGTCTCTCCCGTTCCCTGCAGATTTCTAACTTCAAAGCTGCGGACACTCTTGACAGAAAGAACTGATCGCCTTCTTCTGAGGATCGTACAGGCAAACTTTAATACAAAGTATGCCTCTCAATCACCCTCTCTCGCCAAATTTCGCGATGTCATTACACTCCATGGGATGGAAGTCGATGGCACATTATTACAAGACTTTCGAAACCATGTTCCGCTAATGGACTACGAGTCATACAAGCCGTTCGTTGCGAGATTTGACGAGCAGCCATGCAAGGAGTCGGAGGTCGAGAACCTGTTTTCTCCTGGTCTTCCGGTCTATTTAGCGGTGTCTAGCTCTACTTCTGGAAAGGCACCCAAGAGGTTTGCGAAATACCGTCACATCGCCAAAGAGGTACCACCCGTTCGCCTAGCCCTCGGTCCCCCTCCAGCCAAAGGCCCAGTAGCTCGGGTGTCCTACTACGGCTACAGGGATCTCAAGGAGGTAGAACGTGATTCCGGACAAGTCGTGAAAAAGATTCCCGTATGCATCGCTTCGGGCGGCACGATGCGTATGATATCTGGGTGGAACGTTGATGACGACGAGAGTCGGATGTCGACTATCAGTACGTTCTCCTTCAGCCTTGCTGACGCACCATAACTTTCCATGTTGCAGTACCAGGCGAAGTCGCACCATGGGCCGCGTCGATAATCACCCACCATCGATCCTTCCTGTTAATACACGCGCTCTTCTATCTCGCGTGTCGAGACCTAAATCGATTTTTCATAACGTTCGCAACTCTGTTCATTGACCTTATACGTCACGTGGACGAGGAATGGGACATGCTCGTAACCTGCATCAGGGATGGCATAATACCTGATCTAGAGGGCATCAGTTATGTTCGAGTTCACTTGCAAGTAAGCCAGGGATAGACAAAGATGAGATGCAGATGCACTGTATTTAAGCAAGTTGGGCAGGTTCACTTCCACTCAAATCCCGAACGCGCAACCGAACTCCGTGAAATTGGTTCTCCTTTCTCCTGCAAAGGATGGGCCGCACGTGTTTGGCCAAAATTCAGGGTGCTCGTGGCCATAAGCAGTGGCACATTCGCCAGTGTGCTTCCAAAGGTAGTTGACCGCTAGTTCAGCTTTTATTGTGAGATACCTAGCCAAAATGCAAAATTCAGGTGAGGTCCGTCCTTGGGCCAACTATCGCCATCTGCAATGTCGGGTATGGTTCGACGGAGGCCATCATTGGTACTTTCTACGACATCAACGATCTTGATACATTCGCACTTCTGACCGAGGACGTCGTTGAATTTTTGGATGTTGCAGCAGAGGAAACTCACGAAAACATACTTCAGGTGGTCAGTTTCTGCAGTTACATTGTGAGACTTGAGGCGTCGCTGACGTGCATTCTAGTGGGAATTGGAGGTGGGTAAACAGTACCAGATCGTGTTAACTACCAGAGATGGCTTGTGGCGATATCTTCTGGGCGACATTGTTGAAATTGTAGGGTTTGACGCTGATGAGGGCTCGCCAGTCTTCAAACACTTGGGAAGAAAATCGTAAGTCGTGCTTTGTCATATTCACCATGTACTATCTGAGGACGGCTCTGGGACTTTCTTATAGTTTATCCATTCGGTTCCCGCACACGTCGATCTCTGATATTCACCTCGTGACAGCTATTCAGGCGATAAGCTCCGAAGACGTCATACGAGTCTACGAGTTCACAGCCGCCGTGGACGACCGCAAGCTCCCCGCGACGGTAGGCTACTTTGTTGAGGGACCACTGGGTACGCCAGATTCATTACGGCTTGCCAGCTACCGTTTAACGAAATCATTTTGCAGGCCCAAAATCGCACCTTGCTCCTCAACAACTCTTTGATGCTCTCGCTGCTACGAACATTGAACATCAGCGCGCGCTCGACCACGGTGAGACTCGCCTCCCGACGATCCGGGTGGTGAAGCCCGGCACATTCAGGGACTATCGTCGGTGGAGGGGGGAGAAGATGGGTGTTGGGGCAGGCCAGATCAAAGTGCCGGCTGTGCTGTCGGATTGCGCCGCCCAGGAGTGGATTGCTGAGAGGGTCACCGAAGAACTTTGAAGCATTGTTGTTGAATGACGATGGCATGTGTCCTCCGCATCCCGTTTAGCACCCTTTTGGGCTGGTTGGATAAACAATGGCACAAAGAGGTGTTTTATTACTATACTTGCGCATGGCCTTCTAGCTTTCTTTTCTCCGCGGTCTGATGAAGCACACTTAGTGCACTCACTTCCTGTGTTTCACGGCGAGTTTTGGTGACCACAACTCTCTGTAGGTGTGAAGCTTCAGCATTACAATGTATAGGCCTAGTGATTATCCGCTTCTGAATAGGGCTGTCACAAATCACCCTGATGATATAAGTACTATATGTACCTCAATGAAATATATAATCACACTGGTGAATTTGGGGAGTAGGAGGGGTGATGTGACACCCCTATTAGTACAAATGTCATAATTATCTCCATAGTTCAGTATCCAGGAGGTCTAGAAGCGTTGGTGGGGCATTACATGATCCTTTTGTATGCTCACCTGAAGCCTGCATTGATCACCTGACTTTCAGACTGCTGTTCTGTTTTAGCCCCCCTAAGCCATAAGGGGGTCAGGAGAAGATGTGGCCATAGCATCAGAGGGGGCTATATCCACCCACTGGGCTGCTGATATGTTGTAGCCACATATATACCCTGTATGTGATGAATTTACATAGTAATGACACTATGTGTGAACAAAGTCAGTATTGAAGAGGCATGTGAATGCAGGGAGGAAGACTCCTCATACTCACCTGAGCTTGTAGAGCTTGGATTCTTACAGAAGATATAATTTGAGGGTAAGAGAGGATCTATTGAGCACTAATACAGCACTGGGTTTATATACTACAATAAATGTGACTGTCTAACTGCTTACATACATTACATACATTATATGTAAGATGTGACACACTGCAGCTATACAGTGCTGTGTTCAACAGTTGGGTCCAGCTTGGCGGTGTACTTCAAGTTAGGGGAACACCAAATATGGTAGCTAGTGGAGCATAATTAACAAAGTCAGTCCTTTCTCCACCATACTCTGCCATACTGAGTCGAAATTAATTGAATACACAGTCATCCAACTAGAACTAGTAAAGTCTTTGACGATGACCTGATGCTTGTTGAACTGGATGCACACAAAATTGACTGTGATATCTCTCGAGTCATGTTCATCTATGATGTGCTCTGGGATGCCATCCCGCATGGTCTTTGCTATGCCGTTTGGTGCCCTGACATTTGGGACCAATGGTTACAAATGCTAGAAGGGGACGATTCTGAGGACGACATCTGGTTGTGGGTAGATGGTGACAAGGATTGGACTGGGACCATGTGACGTCAGACTGTCTCTGGATAATAAAGATGATCTGGTTGATACACAATCAGCATTGCATCGTCGACCAGAGTGGGTGCAACGCACCCTGAAGCCCCTGTTTTGGTTAATTCGTCTTTGCCAGAACAATCAAGGAATGCACGAGCGCTGGCAAACATCTGGCTGCAATCTCCTTGCTGATCTGATCTGTACATCAAAACACAAAGAGGGAGGAGCTAAGTTTTTGCTTGATGTGGACCTCTCAATCCAAATTTTGTTTAAATGCCTGGATTTGTTGCAGTCGGTACACAATTGGTTCGAGATGGTGTAGGTACGATGTGACGAGGCCCTGGAAGTGGAGTCCTTTGGCACATTCACATGGGGGCAAGCAAATCCAAGTACGTTCACCATGGCTGTGTTACCAACTCATAATTTCTGGGCCAAGGATCAGACAGGACAGTTGTATGATAAAATTTATCAAGCTAGCCATGCTCAGGATACTTCGCAGGTCTCATTGCTTCCACTCTTCCACCTCGTAATATTATTAATACACTCTACCTTTTGCCGAAACAATGCAAGATGACCCAGAATGGCTTGATGTATCAAGTACATCACCAACCGGTTTTGCAGACGACGCCACCAAGCCAATCATGTATATAGGGGCATAGACATTTGCGTGGATCCTGGCATGTCAATACACCTCGAATCTTTCAGATCACGCCTGGCACGTCTACTAGATGACATTGGGTCTCTTCCTCGCTGATGCGATTCTGCTAGAACTCGCTGGCACAAATTATTACCTCTGCAATCACTTGCAACATGCCAGCTTATCGCCGCATATAACATCGTTTCGAGAAAACACTGATGATCTGAACGACACATTCTGGACATTTTACTTGACCGTTATGATGTTTTCCAAGAGCAAGAATCTTGGCAAAAGATTCGAAGGCTGTCCCAATTACTATATAGTATGTCTGGAGGCTATGTCAAAGTCGGGCTCGCACCCTGACTCGAGTGGCACAGAGGGATCCACTTTCCCCCGGGAGACCACCCCATCACCTCCAAGAAAAGATCACACACAGTGCCTCGACATAATCCACCTTCTGGACGACACTCCCGTTGATATTCAGATCTCCCAACTCGCTGAATCAGACAACAAGGTTACTCTTAACTTTGTATTGCCTCTGGACAATTCTTCCCTGTTCTCGCTTGAAAAACAACAACAAGGCTCTGCCTCCGCGGCACGATCGAAGAGGCCGTCTAAGGAATCCCCTGGTAACATGCTCAAGAGGACCAAGTTCAGCATCAATACTGCAGCAGAATCGGCCTGAGATATCAGGACGTCCATGTGGACCAAAGGACTGAGGATACTAAACCCTGTATTGACGTTGTTCCCTCTAAACTCACCCTCGAGAACAAGGGAGATTCTCACAAATCTCACATCTCGTTTTCATGATTTTCCCTGATTGGCATTACAATCAACTACCACCACAGAGTTGACACTGGAAGCATGTCATCTGCAAATGATTTATACCAAGACCATCTTACTCCAGCTGATCGCTTATCCACCATGAACCACACCCCTCCCCGTGCCTGGGATCGTCACTTTATCTGACATAATTCTTGCCGCTCGGCGCTTTTGCTCCGAGCAACGACCCCCATGGTCAACAGGACGTCGTACCGATATAGTTCCTTCGTTCACACCAAACGTTCCCCTGGTACTTAAGATAATTGATATGTCTTATTTCATTCCAGTTGAGTTTGTCCCCTCAGGCTTTTGTTCTGCAATCATAGTCTCCGGTAATCATGCTACTTGACTTGCTCGTGCAATTGGGCCTTGTGGTCTACGCGTCCGCCACCCCCATCATATATGACGGCCGCGCACCATACACCTATACGGGCGACGATCTGAACAACTCTGTTGACCCATATCTATCGTTCGTTTTTACTCTCGTTGCGATTTTTTCGTCCTGATATTCCACCCAAGAGTCGTCAAGGGCAGCACCAAGAATGCGACATATGTAAGTTATCGTCAATGGACTGAAGCAGCAAATATCGATTTTCAGCAGTATACCACTCTCCTAGGACACACTCTCGATCCAACGCCACTCTGGAACGACTACCTCACCCCAGGATGGCCTCTGCCCAGTCATTCCTACTGCACCGAACAACCGATGTCAATTTCCATTGACAATACATCGATCTTCATTCCTGGTGGTAACCCTCCTCAGCCTCAAAATGGGTTCCGCCGCACCGAACTCATTGCCCAAAAGGACAATAACCACACGGCTCTCAATAGCATGACAGATGTTGGTACAACTGTCTTCCATGTTTCGATACGAGCGGACGACAAGCTTCCCTTGAATATGAGTCACGAGTATCAGATCGTGTGGATTGAACCTAATGATGGTAGCCATGTCTTTGAGATTCAGCTTGGTAAGATCCAGATATGCGGGTGATACTTCCCAATGCTCGCCCTGACACCTCATTTAGGTTCTCCTTTCACCAATCCCACCGGGCCCCTGCCGGTCGCAGATGCCCACTATCTCAAAGTTAGAAACCACGCCCTCGACCTCTTGTTCGAGACCCCATTCACTTCTGGCGACTGGCACAACTTTGCCGTCCAGATCGACTGGACCCATTTAACCCTCGGCGTCTTCTACTCTACCAATGATCAGCCTCTCGAGGCAGTCACGGGCATCGAGGACAACTCCAGTACGCCTGTTGGCACAGTTGGTCAGGGGGACTATCACTTCGGGGTGCTCAAGGTCGGTTAACTTTTCTGGTCATTTCTGTACCGCGTCCTCGCTGATGATTCTCGTGTGATATATATATATGTAGCTCCCTCTCGTCGACCCTGCAGAGCCGCCGTCAGAACAATCCGATGTGGTGCATTATGGGATTCAGGAGGGTGACACGGAGGCTTTGACGTATTCTGGTGTGTTTATTGAGAGTATTGAGGGTGGGGTGAGCGCTGGGTGGGGAAAGACCATTAGGCCCATCGCGTAGGACAATTGTCGAGCAAGGTCATGTGATCACGGGAAATAGTTGTTGTCTCCCGTCGTAAATGAGTTCGGAAGCGACGTCTCAGCCACTCGGAGCCAGAACAAACTGTGTCAGCGCTGAGCGTGGGCAGAAGACCGAAAGATTTTTCTGTTTCCCGCTTCACAGAAAATCATTCATTTCAAGGTGAGCGTCCTGCAGCGTTTTACTTAGCCATAGGCAGCGTCGTGATCTGCTAGTTCTAACCACCATTTCATGAAAAGAAGTTGACTGTTCCACACATAATCAATTTCGAGGTAAGTTTCCTGTGGCGCAACCCTCCCTAGCCAAGTAGCTGTTTCTGGTCTTCCGTCCTGACCCCGAAAACCCTCCAAACCCCCCACTACCTTCCCGGCTCTTTGGTTGGACGGATGGCGTGGCGCTACGGGGCGCGTGATGACAGCCTATGGTCATTCCATTGCCGCGTTAATGCGGGTACGTACCCATCGATGGTGGTAAGTGACCAGGTAAGCTCCGTTTGATGTCGAGTGCTAATGCAATTGCTTTGATATAGTACCAATGGAAATGACCTATAGTTATGGTACCGTCAATTTGTTGCAGCACTGCTGCCGAGTTGTCATTATCCCTGACTCCTCTCTTCGTTCCTCGTGGTGAATTAAGGGCGGCTCGCAAGTCGAATATGAACATTATCTGGTGGCGCGTCGCAAATGCCCGTACTTCCGCTTATGAGACAAGTGACATCTGTGGGAAGTTGCGATTTCTTCGGAAACGCGTCACCGTATCTTCCCGTTCCGCGGTCGGTAGGAAATTTAGGTCTAGCAAGGTCTGACCCGGATAGTTCGGGGGAACTCGATCTGCCTGCTAACACAGCAAGCTTTGCTTTTTTGCAATTCACCCACATTCCACCAGTTTCATATTTGATCCGAAACCTACCGTCTGCGTTATTCAAGGGAACTTCCTGCCAAGCTTTTCGCACTAACTTGTTCCAGACTTCTTCGTGTACTCTTTCCTCTGGGGGAAACCTTGTCTTTCGTCGTACCCTTATCCGCATCAATTTTGGGGGAGAAAACGACCGTGACCTATGTGTACAGGACACGCCACACAAGGGGTTAAACCTACATGTATGTCATGACGTAATTCCCTCTCGCCATCCGTGATGGCTCAGCGTCTCAAAGGCGTCCGGGCGTATTTGATGTTTTGATTAAGAGGTGCGTCGTCTCAATCAAGTTCATATCAAACATAATGAACGGACCCTCTTCACGGGCGCTACGTCGTATTGTACAAGTTTTGGAGGTAAACTTGAACCAGTTTTCTGTGCTGCGAGCCCCTGTATTGACCAAGCGCCTGCGAGTCGCATGCCCATCGCGTTTCTTTGACGACTTGACCGAGATTCGAAGGACGATCTGGATCGAGGGCTGTAACGTCAAACCGTGCACGTCACGGAATGGAACAGATGCAGTGCCGCGTAAGGATCAAATCAATGTCCCAGTGAATCACTCCTCGTTGAGCCTGTGCATTTACATACTAAGGTGTGAAGGCTGATCAAGGTTTGATAACAATTTTCGCTTGGCCCCTCTGGGTACAGCCAAAATTGATCTGTGCGCCCTTCATGACTTCATGGGGGACGCGTCACATTCATTTGTGATGAATCAGATCGCAGAACCTACATTTTTATGTTCTTACCCTTAACTGACGCGTTGTTCCCCTCCTCAGGATCCCGAAGTTAAACTATAAATGCACTCTCGACACCTTCGCCATTAATACACTATTCTTTACTCATATGACCATTCCTGTTTTCTATCCCTTCGCAGAGAATTTTTCCATCTCGTCGCCATTGCTGTTGCCATTGGTGAGCTACGCTGGCTTGGAGATACTGAACGTGGATTAATCAGACTTACACAGGTGACATACTATTTGCGTCACGGCATGTTTTGGACAGGTCGGTGGCGGTGGACAGCACACCGCACACTTCCCGTGGCGCCCCACAACGCAGACATTACATGATAAAGATAGCATCAGCCAATAATTTCAAACATCCAGTTCCGAGTTGGGAAAGCAAGTATCTGCCGCTTCTGCTGAAATCATTATATACTCTTCGAGATCGTAAGTCTAGCTATACCTGCAGGTGCGTCAGGCTTGCCCAGAAACGCGGACGTGTCCAAGAAGCTGACGGAATAACGGAATCATGCTTCCCATACCTAATCTCACATCAATACAGGATTACGGCTCGGAATCCTCTGATGGGCGTCTCATAAGGGGCGCTTGTAAGATGCGAAAGGCGGACTAGTGCCGGCAGCTGGTTCGGCGTATGTTCTCGCTCCTCAGCTATAAAGGACCGCCAAACGTGTACAGATTTATCTTTCATAGCTACCATTACGATGAATCTGTTTCCCACTGCCGTTTCTCGCTTCCAACCTTGTGTCTTGGCGGTTGAATCGGCTCCAGCGCAGCCCTCGAGCACGAACGGCACCCTCCAGCTGCGAACAGTAACCGGCATCGTTATAGGCGTAGGTGGGTGTCTCTGCGTGTTTGTGCGTCTCGCGTACGGGTGACATACATACATATGCACTGCAGTCGGCTTTGGCCTGCTCGTATTCTCGTTTTCGTTCATATCGCGCCGATGCTGCGGCCGCCCCGAGTCAACGCCCTCGAGATCGCATCCATGTACGTGCACACGTGTGGCTTTTTCTGCCGACAACTCCTCGTGTTCACATCCGAGTGACATTCATCCACAGCAGATCCTGAGAACGTGCCTCGTCGTCAACCTCGAGCACAACACGTCGACCATACTGTCATAGCAGTGTCAATGACCACTCCCAGATCGTTGAGGTTAGAGCCTGTCGACGGAGCTCCGCCGCCATATCATGTAGGACCACGCCTTCCACCATATACGGAGCAGAACTCTGGGCAGGCCTTATGCAGTCCTGAGGTTTAGAAGGCCTATAGGCCAGGACTACGTTATGATTCTCGAAACGTTTCCCAAGAATTTTATTCTATTTTAGCCTTCAGTGCGATATTTGCTCGCACGATACCATTTAGTATTTAAAAGGCAGCTAGTGATTGCAGTAGCTTACGAAGATATACACGCCGAATCCGTCACTTCATACTTGATGCCGTCCCCTCTGATTTGTAAACTGGTCTATATGTCTGGACGAAAATTAAATTCGTAATTAGGACAGAGCAAAAAATTGTTGCCACTGCTGGAGATCCATTTGACCCTCGAGGTCTTCTACTCTGCCCTCTTTCGGAGGCAGTCACGGGTGTCGAGGATAACTCCAGTACGCCTGCTAGTATAGCTGGCCAGGGGGACCATCACTTCGGGGTGCTCAAAGTCGGTGAACTTGTCTGTTCATTTCCGTACCGTCCCCACTGATACGCTCCCGAGTTGGTGTAATATATCTCTCCAGTCGTCGCCGTAAAAAAAACAGTCTGATATGGTCCATTATGGGATCCAGGAGGGTGACAAGGGGGCTCTGATGTATTCTGGTGTGTTTGTCGAGAACGATGGGGTGAACGCTAAATGGGGAAAGACCATTAACCCCATCGTGGATATAGCTCCCGTGAGTCGGAGATGAGCTCGGAAGCGGTGTCTCCGCGACAAACCTTGTGTTTCTAGGTTTTGAGCCCGAAGTGTGGACAGAACACTGTCAACCTTCTTGCGTCATTTCAAGGCGAGTATTATGTAGCGTTTTATCAGGTACATGGACGTGGTCGGAGACCCGCATGCGAGGGCAACGTTGTCATCTGCTAGTTCTAACTCCATTTCATGAAAGAAAGAAAGTCCGAAATCTCTACAACCTTCCCTGCAAATTCGGCGGTTTTTCGGAATCTTCAGTTGGTACCTCTTTCAAGATCAAGAGTTTTGGGTGCATCTAATATCAGTGAATCGCGCACAAGTGCCAGGAGTTCGCCACTTCTGACTCGGATCTTGTAGTCGTCCTTTGCGTACATTGTCTTTAGCCCTGTGTGGATTGCGTGCTCAGTCAGATTGGATGGGGACGCTCTGGGCATGATGACAATGTATGATGTCTCTATTAACTCGTTATGACCAGTACGTACCATCGATAGCGGCAAGTTACCAGGCAAGCTCCATTTGCTATGCCAAGTACTAATACAATAGCTTTAGTTTACTCGTCCGATGATGGATTGGCACCCTCACCTTGTTGCCGCACTGGTTATCCCCACGAGCAAGTTCCCATAGTCATGCCCCCTCTGCTCGTGCCTCATGGTGACCAACATGCCGCTCGCGAACAAATATGGACATTGTTTGATACCATGTCACAAACACCCGTACTTGCGCTTACCGCATGAGTGAGAGTGATGTCTATGGCAAGTTACGATCGCCAGACGCGGCATCCCATCTTCGTGCCGTTAAGTCTGATTGATTATGACCCAGAAAATTGCCGGGAACTCGGTCTGGCGGCTGCCAAGCTACCCGAGCATAGTAAGCTTGGCTTTTCATGTCATGACATCCTAAAACTACCGCCTGCGCTATTTAACGGATCTTTTGGGCCAAGCTTCTTTT
Organism: Gyrodon lividus; assembly: GCA_014904945.1. Taxonomy (NCBI): domain Eukaryota; kingdom Fungi; phylum Basidiomycota; class Agaricomycetes; order Boletales; family Gyrodontaceae; genus Gyrodon; species Gyrodon lividus. Next base: position 68,694 of record MU127447.1, read on the forward strand.
TCCACCGACTTGTTTCAGACTCCTTACTGCATAGGCTTGGGAGGGGCCTCATCTTTTGTGAGTGAGTGATTTGCCGGTAATGCTTCTATCAATCCCTTCTGGGAGAAGGGGCGACCGTGATGTACCATACAACGGGCCCACAGGCACGTCATCTACATATCAAGACGTATTCCCCCCTGCCATTTCAGCCTCTCAATGGCGGTCGCGCTTTCTCCAGTGTTTCGAAAGAGGTGTATCGTCCCAGTCATTTTATTCAAGATCTTAAATCACAGCATGGCGACTGTATTCGAAATTCAAAGGTGATCCAGCATAACGTCAAGTTCCACTATGCCCGCCGCATAATGGAAGAGTGAACATCAATTTCAATTTGTTCTTACAGCGGCTTACATGCGGTTAACGAACACCTCTCATTGATGGAGATGTGGATGTGCCTTGTGCTTGAAAGCAGATGTCAGGGTCTCTTTGCCATTTCTGTGAATTAATTATAGGTACATATGGGGATCAAACTGCGCTAACCATTTATTTTGTTGTGCAAAGTTTTTGGCTTGCTAATGTACCGTATGAAGATTGATCAAGGTTCGGCTTATCACATATTCTACAACTAATAATGTTCGTTCGTTCCCCTTTACCGGAGGACGCACTCCTTCATGTCCAATAAGATGATTGAACTCAGATTTTTTATGTTCGTACCTTGAAGTGATGGATTGTCCGCCTACTGAGGATTCCGACGCTGAATTATAAATGCATGCAAACGCACAAGAATGTCTCCTTCGTCTCTCCTGGCACCTCCGACCACCGCCATACCGCTCTCTATCCATATGACTTCAACTCACTCATGTTTTCTTTCCCTTCGCGGAGAAATTTTCCATCTCGTCGCCATTGCTATTGCCATTGGTGAGCTACGCCGGCTCGGAGATACTGAACGTGCACTGACCAGACTTCTTAGTTGTGTTCGTTATGTTGATGGCTGGCCTCATGTCACATCCTTCTGAGGCCCATGATGCACGACCCATGGGTATGTGATGATTTGTCGGGCCCGAAAACTTTCGGTGAACGAACAACGCGGTGAACAGGACTGACTGGTTGCGCCTACCGGCGGCCCCGTGGGCCCCGTCGACATGTGGAACCAACAGTAGTCTCTGAGGCCTTGATGCCCGCTCGAACCCCCACACCCTCCCGCCAGTCCATGCCAACCACCCGAGGATGAGATCACGTACCCAGTCTTTAATTAGAAGCACCCTGATTTGTTGGGGGTTATGAATGGCTATGCTGGAATGTAGCGGAGGGGTACTGGTGCCACGACAATTCCACATATTAACTTGTACCATATCCTACGTCCAATGTACCGGACACGCTACTGCACTGCTCACAGCACCAGGTGATTGATATTTTCGGCAAACCATACGCTGCAGCTGTGCGAAGCATAGCGATGAATGCTGAAACCTAAGCAGGACAGAAACCATGGAAGTGATATTATCTTCCAAATAGCGCCCTGTGGACAGTGGAATGCCACGTAGTATTCGGAAAAGCTACAACATGGGATACAACAGCTATAGGGATTAACCCACCGGGGTCCTGCTTGGAAGCAGATAGAAGTCATCCAGAACAAACTAGTTGTAACGAATACGCGGACAGAAAACTGCAAAAGTTTCTGCTTTCTGCTTCACACATAATCATTCCAAGGTGAGCGGGGCGTTTTACTTAGCCATGGACAACGCTATGATATGTTGATTCTAATCTCCATCTTATGACAGAAATTTCTTGATTTACATAACCGGTGTGATCAATCTGCGGGTCGTCTGCTAGTTCTAACCCCCAAGATCTTACAGCCTTCCTAGAAAAATGGCAATTTTTGGGGTCTTCCCTAGGCACACTGCATCCTCGAAGATCTAAAATTTCAGACTAATGTGGATAAATCGCACACCAGTAAGGGCCTCATCACTTCTTCCTCGGATCTCGCGGCCGTTGTTCCAATGACTACCTCATCGTCCGTACAAAGTAACCCCTGAACCCTCTTTTAGTTCCATATATTGACTCGTTATGCCCGGTTTGTACCCATTGATGGTGTGGCGTGGTGGTAGGTTACCAGGTAAGCTCCATCGAGATGTCCAAGTACTAATACATCCGATGATGGAACACAGTTGCAGCACACATACTTTCTTGCCGTATGATCAAAGCTCGGGTGTCCAGCATGCCGTTCGAAAATCAAATACGAACTGATCTAACGGCACATCGCAAATACCGTGCTTTCGCTTACGGTTCGAGCGATGCGTCTGCGACAAGTTGCGAACTCTTCTAAACGTGTAATCACATCTTCGTGCTCTGTGGTCGGTAGTAGATCTGGTCTGGACCCGACCAAACTACTGGCCTACTCACACTCAGTAAGTTCTACATCTTTGCAATTCACGCACGTTCCCCCAGTGTCACGTCAGATCCCACGAAACCTAGTCCGCCATACAGCCCTGTTAAGGAAACTTCCTGTAGGCTTCCTGTCGAAGGAGAGCTAATTTTCGTTCGTAATATGCGGGCTGCCCTTGTCCGCATCAATTCGTCAGAAGATGACCGTTCACGCCACGTCTGTGATGTTCAGCGTCTCGAAAGGCGCACGGGTTATCTACGTCGTCGCTGTGATGCAGTCCATGCTCGCCAATGAGCGAAACCCCTTGACGAGCGTTGTGTCGTCTTGTGTCACACAAGTCTGCCGGTGAGTTTGAGTCAATTTCGCTGTTAGGGCTATCTTCACCAAGCGTTGTATGCCGCGTGCCCATCGGTGTTTCTTTGCCACTGCTGTGTATCAAGATTGGAGAACGGTCTGGATCAAGACTGTAACACTCGCCATAGAACGGAACAAGAACAGAATGGCAGACTGATTCGACTTTCACGTTAGACCGGTGGCAGTATTTAGTAGCATCAGTATTTGGCAAAAACGACTGATGTTCGACAGAGTCCGACAGTCGTTTTCTATTTGGGTATAGTTCGGCAATCTCCCTTTTTTGTCACACTGTCCACCAAACCCCCAGTTGATCACCGTAAGGGATTCTTGCAGGTTCCTGGTGACAAGCTGACATTACGTAAGGTCTGATAACAGCTCACGCATCTCAAAACTTGCTCCGTGCCCTGTCTGAACAGCCATTTCATTCACGGTGGCAGTACATAGACTCTCTACCTTTTGGCCATTTCCTGCTCAGGAATCCGACGTCAGATTATAAATATACCCAGAGTCCAGACACTCAGCAACAACGTCTCCTGGCTATCTCGATCACTGGCACCCCTTCCCTATACTGATGACTTCAACTCAGTCGTACTTTCTATCTCTTCGCGGTGAAAGTTTCCATTTCGTCGCCATTGCCGTTGCCATTGGTGAGCTACGCCAGCTCGAAGGTACCGAATGCGCATTGATCAGAATTCCTAGTTGTGTTCGTTATGTTGATGGCTGGCCTCATGTCACATCCTGCTGAGGCTCGTGATGCACGTCTCATGGGTATGTGACTATTTGTCGGGACAGATCAACTGATGGTGAACGAATGCGGTGAACAGGACCGACTGGTTGCGCCTACCGGCGTCCCCGCGTGCCCCGTCAACGTGCAGAACTGACCGTAGTCTCTGCGGCATCCTTGATGCCCGCACCCCTCCCACTGAACGCTAGTCCAGGCAACCACCCTGGGGTCCGGGGATGAGCGCTGAGCACACGTACCAAATCTTGAATTGGAATTACCACGAATTGCTATGTGTGCATGGGGACCTGACAGTACCATTATCTAAGCCATATAACGCCACGATAATCCCACAGATCAGCTGGTATTGTATCTACTGTGCTGGATTTAGTACTATACAATTCACAGCATCGTTACGCGTCATCCCCGGACCAGTGATTGATACGCTCAGGCGCCAATTATATGTGTAGCCTGAGCGTGGTCGGGTAATGAAGTCAGTTCTAGAACGGGGCTGCACTAGTTATCGTCGTTTATGCATTATGTCCGATCGGCCTCGCACTGCTGGCAATGATGTTTCTGAGGCTCCAAGCTCCAGCTTTCAGGAAAGTTGACGCTTCGAAAGCCCACGACACGAACGTGCGTGCAGTCATTGGTTGGAAACTGCAGGGGATATTCCTCGAAGGAGACATTGCCAGTGGGGGCTGCGTTGTGTACGTGCGGTCGATCATATCCATCAAGGCTTGAGGTGAATATTTCGTATGGATGAATCGGAATATAACATCCTATGTACACGTCCATGTCGCTGTGGCACACTCGATAAAAATGTGACAGCGCGGTGTGGGGCTCCATGAACATGTGTATGATGTGGCTGGCCCTGGACAGCTGGACTGGCCAGCCACTTTGTTATGGTGAGAACGATATTATGCAATAAGAATAAGTTGAAAATTATTGGTGGTTATTCTCTGCTGTGTTTTTATTCTTATTCGTGTTCCCTCGGGAATGTTTCAAACGCTTATCCCGTCGATACTGCGGCCACCCCGAGTCAATGCCGCCAGCGAGATTGCAGTCACGTACAGGTACGGCATTGTCTACCGCGAGTTCTCGTATCGATGTCTGATTGGCATTGCGTTATAAAAGGACGTGGAAATGCATCTCGTCACCGACCTGGAGTACAACACGTTGATTATCCTGTTTGGAGGTCAGAGCCTGTCGACAGAGCTCCGCCGCCATATGAAGGGCTACGCCTTCCACCATATACGGAGGAGAATTCTGGGCAGGAGCTACGCAGTCCTCCGACGGCTAGACTTGAGGCTTGAACCCCCTCACCAGAGGACATCACGATCGCGATTTTGACAAGTTTTATTAATTATTTGTTCTTTTAATTTGGCCTGTGTCGCAACACCGCATGGTCCCACTTAACAGTACTGCCAAACTTGATACCCTGACCCTAAATTCTTGGATACCTGCACAGATGTGACTGCAGTCTGTACATTGTTTATACGTTGGTCATACATAGTAGCAGTCTCCCCCCGAGTCTGGAATCATTTATTGACACTGCACTGATATCATTTTGCATTTTGTGACCTTGGCCTCGAAATTTACTTGCGTATCTTCATGCTCAATCAGTGTCAATGATTTCAATCCAAGAAATTCGCGGACTCGCAGTACGAAATTTTGACCGCTTTACATAAACTGCCATCGGCATCAATAAGTTCCATCCACCATCATGGTGCTACACCATAAACGAGTTCTTTTGTACTTTCACCGTCTCCACCCGTGGATGCTTGTTGTGGGGCAGTACTGGTCCCGAACTGAGTTTCCGGAACTGATGATGTCTGTGGCGCCAAGTTGCCGTTTGAAAATTTCAAAAAATCCAAAACCGTGCAGTCTCTTCAAAAAATCGGGTCATGGAGCTCTTGAACGATGGGTTCATGGCGATTGAGGTTGCAGAGGTATTTGGAACATCGGTGAGAAGCCTTCAACGATTGGAAGACAACATTGCGGCGAGGGGTGAGCTTAATCCTCGCAGCGTGCTTCGACGGCACCCCAGGATACCTGACACCGCAGTCATGGAAGATGTGTGGGGCCCTCATCGAAGAATCGACCACCTTCTACCTCGACGAGATTGTCGACTATCTTGCCGTCATCCCTAAGACCCATCTCTCAATAACTGCACTTCATAACGACCTCCGAGCCCTTGGGTTGACCTACAAGCACAGCGTCCCGGCGGGATGAACTGGCCCGTCAGGCTTGGCGTGATGATATTCACCCACAACCAGTTTGCGTTCATCGACGAGTCAAGTAAAGACAGCCGCACGCTTATCCCAGATCTGGCTTTCAGGATGAGATTGAAGAGCTGGTATAGCTTAGGAGGGCTATTGTCGTCCGCAAGGTAGATGGCCATGTGGTATGCTTTGAATTCTTTCTCGGAGGGGTCCAAAGCCTGGCTCAGGAAGTCGATAAAAGATATCTTGCCGTCGCGGACAATTGCCAATGCATTTCGGATGTGCTCCACCTTGGATTGTCGTTTCCATTTCTTCAGGTTATTGTGGTTTTCCATGTGAGAAGTGTGCTACGTGCGGTGCGGTCAATCAAATGAAAGGTCGTTGAGATGGTTCGTTGTGAGTGTTCATGGACTTGAAGGTGAACGTAGTACTACGCTAGACTTGTGCTTTCGCTTATCCTACTCACACGTGATCCAGCAAACCTTCTCCCAACAAATTGTGCTAGACCGTCTATTGACGGCTTGCCTCATAGACGGGCTGGTCACCAGACTAGCTAGTGCCACCAATCTCTTCCTAACTGTTCTCCCCTTGGCTTGTTTGCAAATCACGATCAGAACATTTGTCACAATCCCCTTCGCCATCACTGGACAATGCCTCATTCGATACTTAATTCAAGTCTGCATTCTTGACAAAACTTTGCCATTCGCCTAAAAATCTCTTCGTTTTTGTCGCTCACACTATCAGGAGCTTCAGGGAGTATTTCCAGAGGTTTGTCGGACGGTAGAACACAACGAATGCAATTTCTTTAATTTTTTGAATTTTGAAACACCAGGCGTGGACCTCAATTCCGGAAACAGCCGTATCACATCGCTCAGCTGATGAGGTATATTTAAACAGGTGAGTTCGATAACGGTGTTGCTGAGTTGGACACATCGATTGGGCGTACCCGGTGTGGCCCGGTTGCGGTACCCGGTACTAGCGGGAGCTGTGCTATCCAACGATAGGTCAAGTGTTAAAACGTTCACATGAGACACCCTGTCGTGCTGATATGTAATGAACATGTTTCAGGTTCTGGTCCTGCAAGTTGCGCTGGCAATAGGTCTGCGTGTCGCAGGTCCTTGCCGGTGAGGGTCGTGTATCACCAGTTGGCTCTTTTTCTCTAGCTCGGATTGCCAGAATGAACCTAGGGTCGTTGTAACAATAGCAATACATTGCGGCCCATCTAATCTGCGTCACACACGCCCGCCAAGAGTACTTACAACTCATAGCTCACACGCTACAAGCAAACCTTTTGACGCTTCTTCCGATCATTTGACTTTGTCTTGGAAAGATGACAAGTCTACCTTCCGCGGGTTTTCACAGACAGGAAACCGTTTGGGGTGATGGCACAGCGCTATCCCACTTTGCAAGGACACCCGATCTAAAATTTCAGGAGCTGCGGCTATCATATATTCATATGGGGCATTTCCATCTCCATCTCAAGGGAACGGTAGACGAGCCATTCACCGGAGGCTGGGCCTCGTATATGTGTCATTGCTTCTCTGCTATAAAGGTCCGTCAGAGTTGCACTCATGTCTCTGTCATAATTACCACTATGGTGAATATGTTTCTCAGACCCACTGCCGTTTCTCGCTTCCAAGCTTGCGTCTTCGCAGTGGAATCAGCTCCGACGCAACCCTCAAGCATGACCGGGGCCCTCCAGCTGCGGACAGTATTTGGCATCGTTATAGGCATAGGTGGGTGTCTCAATGTGTTCATCCGTCTAGCATACGAGTGACACACATCTGCGCAGTCGGCTTTATCCTGCTCATATTTTCATTCTCATTCATATCCCGTCGATACTGCGGCCACCCCGAGTCAATGCCGCCAGCGAGATTGCAGTCACGTACAGGTACGGCATTGTCTACCGCGAGTTCTCGTATCGATGTCTGATTGGCATTGCGTTATAAAAGGACGTGGAAATGCATCTCGTCACCGACCTGGAGTACAACACGTTGATTATCCTGTTTGGAGGTCAGAGCCTGTCGACAGAGCTCCGCCGCCATATGAAGGGCTACGCCTTCCACCATATACGGAGGAGAATTCTGGACAGGAGCTACGCAGTCCTCCGACGGCTAGACTTGAGGCTTGAACCCCCTCACCAGAGGACATCACGATCACGATTTTTGACAAGTCGAGTTTATTGATTATTTGTTCTTTTAATTTGGCCTTTGTCGCAACTTTTTTTTCGCATGGTCCCATTTAACACTGCCAAACTTTTATACCAACCCTAAGTTCTTGGATACCTGCACAGATGAGACTGCAGTCTGTACATTGTTCATATGCTGGTCGTACATAGTACCAGTCTCCCCCCGGATCTAGAATTATTTATTGACACTGATGTCATTTTGTTGCGACCTTGGTCTCAAGGGAATTTACTTCCGTATCTTCATGCACGATCGATTATTTGAATCCAAGAAATTCGCGGACTACGGGAAATTTGACCGCTTTTACATAATCTGATATCGACCCATCAAATAAGTTCCATCCACCATTATGGTGCTACACCATAAACAAGCTTTTTTGTACGTTTACTGTCACCACCCCTCGATACTTTCACGACTTCCGTGAAGAGCAAGGGGCCTACACAGCGACCATCATTGGACTAGTAACCACGCACTGGATGGATGTACTTGCTTGTGCTGTGGTACCTGGCAGTGCCTGTGTTCTACATGGAAAGTTGAGGTGGCTGCTTACTTGATTGGATGAATAGCAATACGAAGCTGGTTACTAGTTGTTGCACGTCTGCCACAAGGTTGGCGGCTTTTGTGGATGGATTTAGATGAAACTTCGTCTCCCTTGAGCATTTGTTCTTCTGTCCGTGGTCGGATGAGTCCCATGACCGGAATCCGACTCGGTTAAAGGGACGCTCCGCCCTGATGGCCTTGCTCTACATATAACAAGCCCATAAACGTCGCCACAAACACCTCAAGCTCCCTTGCTTTCACGCATCAACTTCACAATTATTGGTACTCATAACGTCGATCATCTACCGACGCTTATCGATCGATAATATGTCTAGCTTTAACACGACATCATCCTCATTCTCATCCTCACCCACATCCTCATCCTCATCCTCCCATCCCTCCTCCGTCCCAAGCTGGGCCGTCACCTTCATCGTCATCGCCCTTCTTGGTAAGCCACGTTTCTCTTGGACTGCCGTCCTGACACAGCAAGTCTGAAGTCTAACGACCCATCTCTACCGCCCCCGCCCCTATCCCAATTCCTGATCCTCTTCGCCGGGCGGGCCGTTCGACCGCCACAGCCCTCTTTGTCCTCGTCCTCTACCTGGCTGCTCTCACATCCAATCACCTCTCCAAACAACGTCTTTGCGTTCACAGCAACCCAGAAGAGGATGTGGAGAGCTGGGGTGGGGGTCGGCGTCTGGAGATGACCCAACGCTCGGGGTTTGGGGAGAGCGTGGACGGGATGGATACTGTGTCGGTCCAGATGGTGCCGCCTCCCCCGGTATATACACCCAAGGATTCTTCACCAAAACCTCCCTCGTATTACTCGAAGGAGGATCCGGGTGGTGGGTTGTAGGGAGGACGGGTTGAGGACGACGCTGCACCCTTACACCGCAGTAGCAGCAGCAGCAGCAGCAGAAACAGGCCCATGCATCTCGAAGTGAGTGATGATGTTGGCGTTCTCTCTGTACAGGATACTTACTCGGGATTTGGTTTGTTTCACCTTCAAGGGGCGACGGATCGAAGAGGTAGCGACGCTCACGATATCCCACGCGCCAATACCCCCTCTTCACTTCCCTCACGACTCACGATACTCACGCTATTAAAAAAACATGCAGGATAAGGCCTCTACATCCATTTATATGCGCGTGTCAGAGGAAGAGTTTTACAGCCTTCCTGCACCGTACGGATACCCCAGATTGGATTGACCACGAAGGACAACATCGTATACTATTTTGGTTGCTTTCCTTGCTTTAAATGATCCCCCTGATGTACATATGTTCGGTTCCGATGCGCAGTCCGAAGCGTCAGTAACTAAATGTGTACCAAATTGACTGCAGTTCATTACGATTCAATACTTTACACAAAGTGAGAAAAGAAAAAAACAACGAGAAAGTCAGCAAGTGAAAAAGGAGCAAGAGAATGTGGTAGCACAGTTACTGTGACTGCGCGAGAATAAGGTCCATGTCGAGCTTGAACTTCAATGCAATGTTTAATCTGATCCAAGGCGCTACGTAACGTAACTTTGCTAAAGAAGCGATACATAGCAGCCAGGATAGCGACTCGGAGGATAAGAGGATGTCCACAGAACCCAGGTCCATGGTTAGCATAATAGAGGTCAGAAATAAGTATCCAAGACGAGAAAACGTATAAGGGATGTATGAGGGAGAACAGAGAGGAAGATGACGTGTTCTTTTAAACGCTGTTGACCGGGAGCTCTATAGGGCAGGGCGCAGATGCTATCTGCGTGGAAGCCGTGCTTGTCGAAGGCAAGCCAGCGATGTCCATCGTCAGAAGAAGCTCAAAGCTCACACCTACGTTTACCAACTTATATCAGCACCTTGAGTGCATCAAGCAAGAAAAAGGAAAGACGCACCCGGTCTCACACCAGTCGTGTACGTCGCTGGATTTTTGCATGCATTATACCACGCTACCCAAGTGGGATCAGTATCATTGGGTGCGATGTACGAGAAGTTGAGCGGGATTTGGATGACGGGGAAGGTTTTCGCAGGGAGCGTCGCTTTCCCGAAGTATCCGGTCCCGATTTGCATGTTGGTGGAGGGATACCACACCTGAGCATTGATGTGGTTGAAAGTTAGAGGAATGATGTTACTCGTCGTGTCGACTTGGATGTCGGCGAGAGCCGGGAAAGAGAAATTAGCTGGGTAACGTGAGAACTCTATGGGTATCGATTCATTGAAGCTGCCAGTGGCGGCAACGAGTGGGGTGCCGCTGTTAAAAGAAAGTGCTGGAACTCGAGGGATGGTGATAGCAAGGACGATCGCAGCGCTTTGAAAGATAACAACACTATCAGTACCCACGTCGACGAGGAATAAGGTGGGATTGTACTGACATGCCACACCAGGCGAAGATGAAGAAAACAAGGAACTTCTTCGTGAACCATTTGGTACCGCAAAGACCTGTCTCCCCGCGATTCCAAGCTCTCCACTTCGCATAACGTTCCTCATTTTTAAGTTCTCTCCTGCCCGATCTGGTCATTTGTTTCATCTCTGAGCGCTGCCATTCAGGTCCGAGAGCAGGGACTGTCACAAGTTCGACGGGCGCAAGCGTGCTATCATTATCAGCTTCCACTTTGCCTACACCCGTCGGCGTTACGGGCGGTATCTGATGATAACTTTTTTTTTTCCACGAGAACCATGATCGTGAACCACAGTTGATACAGCCGCATTCAAAATGGGTGACTCACGCAGTCTCCTGGTGCTGTCCGACACCAAACGCAGAGCTATACCTCGGGCCCATGTTATTGAAATCCGCGAAAACGTCCCAGGTCTCTGGAGGTCCAGGAGCCTCTTCTTCCTCGTCACGGCCGCCTTTCAAAGGCTCTTGTCTCCCGGCATCAAAGAACGATGAGGCGTTGTACCCGGCAGACTGGCCGTTCAATACGTCGTGGGACGTGCGAGACTGACGGTCGGCATAGAAGGATGACTGGGATTCTGCGCGGGGCCGAGCTGCCCCCCGAGGATATTGGTTGCCCTGGCCGGGAGATGCCTCGGGCACGTCGTTGAGAGCATCTATTGACCTTCGTGCGCCATAGAAAGAAGAGACTGCAGATTTCCTGTCGTAGTCCATTATTACCTTCCCGATGATGATGAGGGGGGGGGAGATGATATAAGTAAAATGGAGAACGAACGAGAAGGTTGGTGGTGGGAAGCGAGGTCGAGTGGTACCAGTGATATCAATAGGGTTAGGTGTACACTTGTTTTAGGGTTAGGGTTTAATGCTGATCTCGGACTAAGACATGCGTTAGTGCGACTGAGTCCTGGTCCCAGACTACGATCGATTTGACTCTACCCCCATGGGACCGTCATCAACAAAAAGGTTGAAACCTGGAAACGCCTCCGACCCTGTGTAACACACGGGGAATGTCGATATCAATTGCTCTACCCGCCCAGTTCTTCGTGTCAAGCTCGCTGTGATCCCATGGTTCTCACTCCTCAGTCGGGTTTTCTGACAAGCTGACTTCCACACCAACAAACAGGCATCCTCTAACGGTGGGCCTGCGCGTTGCCGCTTGACGAAATCACTGCTCCGAGTCACTGATCGACTATTGGAGGAACTTAGTTGGCTACTGTCTCACTGTCTTCTTATACTAGCACACGTTTGGTTCTTCCGTGAAATGGATCAAATCTATCATTATGGTCAATTAACGGATAACAGAAACGACAGAAAACATAACTCATGGGGCGAGACACTACGTCTGCGGCTTGTAGGCCGCGAAAGCATGGAAGAACGACATGATCGTTCGTCAAGAACCATCATGCATCATGCATCATGGACGATCAAGCTTCAATTTTTTTTTTCATTTTCAAACCTCACCGACCTGGCAAAGGCTCGAAAATGAAGGTTCGGTAGTCCCTGAGAGGATCTGCCGCACTTGAGGTTCCACACAAACTTGGCAGCTATGATTCTGAATCTTCAAATCTACAGCATGGAGTATCGTAACACAGGTAAAACGGATAGGCCTAGCCTGTCAAGTGGTAAGACAACACCACTATAAGAGATAACGAAGGTCGTAAATAACGATGACTACATAAAGCTCGGTGCAGACGAAGGATGTGGCGGGCTGTCCAGGGCAGGAGTAGCAAACCCAACACGCGTCTCGCCAACATCGAAAGCAGTGTAAACGTTACTGAGGAAAGCAGTGCCGATAAGCCAAGTCGCTTGACGTTCATTAGCACGCAACTCTTCACAGTGAACAAATCAGACAATCACTTTGTCCAAAGTCCCATCCAATGATGCTGCCAATGCATTCATTTGAGCCCTCTACGGCGTGTCCGAGGTTGAGGTTCCCACTAGAGATGGGGAAGGATGTGTCACCGATGG
>MU127447.1:83042-103407 GCA_014904945.1 Gyrodon lividus
TCGTCGAGAATGTAGAACCAAAACCCGCTGCACGACAGAAGCCTGTGTGTTTGAGGTGATTTCGGTCACGAGATGAACGCAGTAGCGCTATATACGTAGCATCCGCACGATGATGTGTTATGTTGTTGTGCTTCGATAACACTGGCAAGGCTTTTTATTCATAAATACCTCGTCTTGCCTGCACCCTGCAGCTACTACAGTCAAAATGCTCATAATGCATACTGTCGGGACCGCCGTCAGTGCTACGCATTATGAAATATATGTCAGACAAGATATACGAAAAATGTGACACAATGTGACCCACCAAAAGCGTAACACTGCAATTTGTTGTGTAATCTTCGTATATGATATCATTTTTCTTAGTGACCGTATCAGAAGAGTGATGGTGATGAACGGGGCAAGGAGCGGTGTGTCGATACGACAAGAGCTAGATATATGTGATCGTGGTATGTATAGGTAATGTCTGCAGAGGTTGGGAGAAGGGTTTTTTCAGCCCGACACTGAAACCCGAACCTAGCGAGGGCAAGATGAGCTGTGGTTGGGCGGGTTGGGACGCCTCACAGGTTAGCTTGCATGAGATCTCTGGAAGGAGTCGAATGAAAAGCGTCGGGCAAAGAAAACAGAAACGGGAAGGAAGGATTCGTTTAGTCGGTTGATTTGACTGGGGCTGTGAGAGGGAGAGGTGGGCGGGGTGACGAAAAGGAAAGGTAGAGCGCTACGCTAGAGGGCTAGCTGCTCGTCCGACTACAAACCAGTGCGAAGTGGCGAAAGAGAAGAGGCAATGCCACTTCGCTTACTTCCTACGGACTACATTCTTCGTTTCGCCTCGTTCCTTTGCTAAACGTATAATACCAACTATGATTGCAGAGTAATGGGTGACTATGACTTCCTGCAGGCTCGAGAATAAAATATTATCATAAATTGGAGTGCCAAAAGAAATTGAAATCTGCGTGTTTAGTTGGCTGAATAAACCGCAGCCTCAAAGAATATATTAGTCCAGAATAAGGCCACCATTGACCACCCTCAACCATGCACAACATCATGAGCTTGATCATGAGAAGAGAATGAGGTTGCGCTCCTTGCTGCTGCAATTGTGGGAGGGCAGAAAGTGCCGATCTGTGACTCCGCTCGTGCCTCGCTCGGTCACAGTGCTTAGTCTTTGGACGAGCGTAGGAAAGTGGCGCAACTCCTCTCTCCTCTGCGCCACCACCACCTCACTCGTCCAACTTCCAAATCACTTTCCCTTCATCTGTGACTCATGGTGAACCCCAATGCTGAATTGCAACCTGACTTCACTTCTGGGGCCTTCTGGGCCATTCGTAAAGCTGTCATGGCAGCCAAAAACATTGAGCAAGGCACAGCCATTGAATGCCTCTTAGCCACATGGCAAGAAGACCACGACTGCAGAGTTGAAGAATGGAATGGCCAGCAGCAGGCTGAGGCTCAGGAAATCAAGCACCAAGAGAACAACTGCCAGGTGAGAAGAGAGGAAGCCTGGCTCCAAGCTGAAGAACAGATTGAAAACAAATGGAGGGAAGCAGAGAGTAAGAAAGAAACTGAAGATGAGTAACTTTACTTCTGGCCTAGCACACCCCAACATCCTTGAAGAAAGGCCTTCTCAATATGCCCTGACCAAACTAGTGACTTTTGAATTTGTCCCCTCTGTTAAGTCTGGGTTCGTTCCCGGAATTCCTGGATTGTCTGGAGTGCAGAGAAAATGGGGTTTGGTGGGAATTCCTGAGGGGGGTCGGAGTGGTAAGAAACTTCGGCTTCAGCTTATGTGCTACGCCCCTGTACGAGTTCTGTTCCTTGATTTCAGAGCAGAGGGTCAGAGATCAATCCTAAGGTCAACTTAAGGACTGAGGAGGTTCAGAGTGAAGCGGATCAGGAAAGAATGGGATTTAGTTGATATTTGAACCAAGGAAATATCAGAAAGTACAAGCAGGTTTATATACTTGAAGAGTCCAGAAGATATAAAGATGTTAAAGTATGTCAGATGAATTGGAGTTTCAGGTTTCCAGAAGAAAGTAAGGAATGAGTCAGGATGGCATCAGAATGGGAGAATAATGACTGAAGGCAATGGCGTGATCATTGTGAGGCAAGGGGAAAGGGAATCATTGATAGGAACTGTAAATGTCAAAGGAAAGTGAAATATGTCAAGAGATAGCCAAGATGGGAATATGAAAGTCTGGGATGGGAATGCGGAAGTCTGGGATGGGAATGCAGAAAGTCCAGGATGGGAAGTATGGGGTTCAGAATGTCCAATGAAAGAGAAATCTTCTAAGGTAAAGTCTGAGGCTTAGGATTTGGGATGTGATTATAGGGGGTCGGAATCGGGCCGGATGGGTTAGGGAAGTTTCTGGATGTGACACCCACCAGAGGCTGGAAAACAAGGTCAGCTAACAACCCCCATTAACCAAGCTCTACACTAACCATCCCCCTTGCTCACTGCAAACCATGCAACTAACATTACCCCAATGCCACAGCCTTGCCCTATTGTTGCGCTTCCCAACCTCACCACCACGTCCCAACACTGCGTTATGGCACCCCCTCCCTCTGACCCCATCCGCCTGCACCCTCCCCCACACCCCCAATGCAGGTGCACTCCCTCCTATCAGGGGTTGGCCATTCCTCACCCCTCCCTTGGCCCACCCAAAACCTTCTGGTCACCCATTCCTCAGCCCATACAACACCTACACATGACCCATTCCTTGGCCTATCTGACCCCTACAGGTCACCCATCTCTTGGCCCACCCAAGACTGTTGGGTTGCCCCTCCCTTGGTCCACCCGAGACCTATGGAGAATGCATTCCTCACACATAATATAGTGCTTTGGTATCATAGTATATGGACAGCTGAGGTTGACAAATAGCCATGGCTGAGGGGCCAGCTGATTGTTGGCCAACCTTGTCACATTCTGAAACTTCCCTAACCCATCCGGCCCAATTCCGAACCCCTATGATCAAATCCCGAATCCCGGCCCTCGGACTTTACCTTAGACGAATTCTCTTTCATCGCACATTCCGAACCCCGTACTTCCCATCCCGGACTTTCTGCATTCCCGTCCCGGACTTTCGTATTCCTATCTCGGTTATCTCTTGACATATGTCACTTTCCTTTGACACTTCTTGACACTTACAGGTCCTATCGATAATTCCCTTCCCCCTTGCTTCGCAATTATTGCGCCATTGCCTTCAGTTATTATTCTTCCATTCTGATGCCATCCCGACTCATTCCTTGTTTTCTTCTGGAAACCTGAAACTCTGAGTCGTCCAACATACTTTAACATCTTTATATCTTCCGGACTCTTCAGTATATAAACCCGCATGTACTCTCCAATATTTCCTTAGTTCGAATATCAACTAAATCCCATTCTTTCCTGATCCCCTCTGAACTTCCTCAGTCCTTAAGTTGATCTTAGGATTGATCTCTGACCCTCCGCTCCGAAATCAAGGAACAGAACTTGTACAGGGGCGCAGCACATAAGCTGAAGCCAAAGGTCCTTACCACTCCGACCCCCCTCAGGAATTCCCACCAAACCCCACTTTCTCCGCACTCCGGAAAATTTGGGAGTTCCGGGAATGAACCCGGACTTAACAGTATATTTGAACTCAAACCTCTATGAGTTTGCTAACATCATATCTTTATCCGCATGTCTAGAACTATCCGGACTCATGCCCAAACACGCAGTATGCAAAGCATCAATGCAGCTCAGTCAGAGGCAGCCCAAGAAGATGCCCTGCACTCCCTGATGACCTCGCGTCGAGGTCCCGATGTTGCCGAACAATTCCGAAGCTTTTCCGCTCGTCGTTCATCAACCTCCGCCTCTCAGGCTAGACCTCCGTCTCAAATCATCTCCACCCCTACTCCTGCAGGTTGTCACCCCTCTGAGGGCACCCCAGACCCCTCTGACAATGGGAACGGTGGTGGCAACAACCCCGGCCACTCTGATAACAACAACCCTGATAATGCAAACCTGCCTAACCCTATCATGGCGCTTGCAAACGCAGTCTGTGGCCTCGCTGAGTTATCGCGCTGCGACCGCAAATCGGAAAACTCCTCATCTCCGCGCATGAAGGTGCGGGAACCCGACACCTTTGACGGGACTAACCCTCACAAGCTGCGGGCCTTCTTGGTCCAATGATAGCTGAACTTCCAGGATCGCCCCCGCGCATTCCGGACTGACCGTGTGAAAGTCACCTTTGCCCAGTCTTACCTAAAAGGTATGGCCCTCGAATGGTTCGAGCCCAACCTCCTCCAGATCCACGGACAACTATCAGGAATTCGTCCTCGAGCTCCAGACCAACTTTGGCCCCCATGACTCTGTTGATGATGCCGAACACCAACTTGATCACCTATCCATGAAAGACTCCCAGCACATCAACAAATATGTGGTGGAATTCAATTGCATAGCCTCCCAGGTCCGGGGTTATGGCAAGGGAGCCCTCTGACACCACTTCTACAACGGACTTCTGGATCGCATCAAAGATGAGCTTTCCCTCAAGCTCTGCATGTTCTGCAGAGCCACCGGACATGCAGCTAAGGACTGCCAGAAGTCCACTTCCCGCGCAGCGACAACCTCCCCCGCTCCGGAAGCCATACCGGAGGCCTCTTCCCCTGAGGCAAAAAATTAGGGCGCAGCCTTTCGGACTCCGCACGGGAAGGAGGCTGTGTTGAATCCCACCGTGCACCTATGGAGATCCGTCTCAATGTGTCCGCTCTTTATGATCCCAAGGCCCTTATGCCTCTTGTTTCCCTTTCCAACTTTTCTGAAATTTCTGCTTTTCCTGCTTTGTTAGATTTGTGGTTCTACTGATTGTTTCATTGATACTACTTTTGTTGACAAGCACCATTTTCTGACATACTCCGTTCCTCCTATTTCTTTGAAACTTTTTGATGGTACTTCCAATTCTACAATTACCCATGCTGTTGACCTTTCCGTTTGTTTCCCTTCCAGCTTTGTCACCTCCGATACATTTTATGTTACTCCGTTGGATTCATCTTGTTCCCTTGTTCTAGGACACAGCTGGCTCACCCACTACAATCCATTGATTGACTGGGTACTGGGCAGTATTACTTTCCGAACACTGGCTCAAGACTTGCCAATGCCCCCGACGTCACCTCCAGAGATTCTGGACCCTGGTCCCCCATCTCACTCTGACACTCCCGACAAGCCGCCTCGCGAAGCTCCTCGCATCTCATTTGTCAATGCTGCTGCCTTTGTGCGTGCGTGCAAACTCGATGGTTCCGAGCAGTTCAGCATTCACCTCTGTCCCCAGGACTCCAAACTCCGTTCCATATCCTGGAACTACAGAATTTCCGAGACCCCCGAAGAAGTCAATTTTTCCTCTATCCCTCTGGACTATCACAATTTCCCCGATGTCTTCAGTAAGCGCAAGGCTGATACCCTTCCGCCTCACAGGGAATTCAATCTCAAGATTGACTTAGAGGAAGGTGCTTCCCCTCCTCTCAGGACTGTCTACCCGGTTTCCGCTACAGAACTCAAATCCCTCCAGGAATTCATTGACGAACACCTCAACTACGGCTTCATCCGTCAGTCCAAATCCGCCCACGGTGCTCCCGTCCTCTTTGTCCACAAGAAGGACGGATCCCTCTGCCTCTGTGTCGATTTCCGAGGTCTCAACAAAATCACGAAGAAAGACTGCTATCCCTTACCCCTGATCTCCGACCTCCTTGATTCCCCTAGCCATGCCAAGGTATACATGAAAATCAACCTCCGTCATGCATACCACCTTGTCCGCATCGCTCCTGGGGATGAATGGAAACTGCCTTCCGGACTTGCTACAGCTCGTACAAGTGGCTGGTGATGCCCTTTGGGCTCACCAATGCCCCTGTGGCCTTCCAGCACTTTGTCAATAGCGTCTTCATAGACCTCCTAGACGTCTGCGTCGTGGTTTACCTCGACAACATCCTCATCTAGTCCAACGACATGGCTTCTCACAAAGAACATGTCTGGGAAGTCCTCCGGCGACTCCAGAAACACAGACTTTATGCCAAACCGGAGAAATGTGAGTGGCACTCGGACTCCGTCGAATACCTGGGCTATTGTCTCTCTCCCCAGGGACTGACCATGTCCCCAGAGAAAGTCCAGGCAGTCTGAGATTTGCCTGAGCCCCGGAAAGTCAAGGACATTCAGTCCCTCCTCGGGTTTGCCAACTTCTATTGTCGTTTCATCTTCAACTACTCCAATATCGTTGTTCCGCTCACCTGACTCACTCGGAAAAACGCCCTGTGGAACTTCAACAATTCCTGCTGCTCCACCTTCATACAACTCAAAGACACCTTCACCCGAGCCCCTATCCTTACTCACTGGATTCCGAACTGTCCTATCACAGTCAAAACCAATGCTTCGGACTATGCTATCACAGGAATCCTCTTGATCTGGTGTCTGGACGAGTAATTCCACCCCGTCGCATTCTACTCCCGTACCCTGACAGCCCCGGAACTCAACTATGACACTCATGATAAGGAGCTCCTCGCTATCCATGAAGCTTTCCAGCATTGGCGTCACTATCTTGAAGGTTCCAGCACTCCTATCGACATCGTTACCGACCACAAAAACCTGGAATACTTCTCCACCTCCAAAGTCCTGACCTGCCGGCAAGCCCGCTGGTCGGAATTCCTGTCCCAGTTCAACCTCGTCATCCGCTTCCGCCCCGGATGCTTAGGAGCTAAACCTGACTCCCTCACTAGATGCTGGGATGTCTACCCAAAAGAGAGGGATAAGGACTATGCTTGCGTCAATCCCCACAACCTCCGTCTGGTGTTCACCCAGGAACAGCTCGCCTTGTCCCTACGAGCCACTATCCTACTCGCCCCGGTCCTCCAGGCCTTGTCCCTGCTTGACATTGAAGACATTTACAAGGACATCCTAGATTCCCTGTCCTCCGACCCTGTAGCTTCCCTCCATCTTTTGGACTTGTCGGACTCCCGGTGGGCTGTCAACCCCAATGGTTTCCTGACGCTCGACAATCACATCTTTATCCCGGAAGCTAAGGACCTCCGTCTTTGCATTCTCTGATACAAGCATGACCACCCCCTATCCGGACATTTCGGGCAGAACAGGACATTAGAGCTCATCCACTGGGAATACACCTGGCCAGGCCTCCGCACCTTTGTCAAGGACTATGTCAGTTCCTGCACTTCCTGTGCCTGAGCTAAAACTCCTAGACACTGCCCCTACAGGATGCTCAAGCAGCTCCCAATCCCTGAAAAACCTGGAACTCCATTTCCATGGACTTCATCGAGCAACTTCCATCTTCTGGCGGATATACCGCAATCCTCGTAGTCATCAACCGCCTTTCCAAACAATCCATATTCATTTCCACTCACGACACTATTGACTCTCCAAGCCTCGCGAAACTATTCCTGCTCCATGTGTTTTCCAAGCACAGAGTTCCCTCCCATATCACCTCCGACCAGGGTTCCAAGTTCGTCTCCCATTTCTTCCGTTCCCTCGGGAAAGCCCTCGACATCCGACTTCACTTCACTTCGGGATATCATCCCAAAGGTGACAGGCAAACAGAACAAGCAAACCAGACCCTTGAGCAGTATCTCCAAATCTACTGCAACTACCAACAGGACAATTGGTCGGAACTCCTGCCCCTCGCAGACTTTGCCTACAATAATGCCCCTAGCGCTACCACAGGAGTATCCCCATTCTTTGCTAACAAAGGCTACCACCCCAATGTCTCGGTCTACCCCGAAAGGGATCTGACCTCATCCCGCACACGTGAATACACAGTCAACCTACAGGAACTCCACAAATTCCTATGGACGGAAATGGCCCGTGCTCAGCAACGCTACCAAAGACCTACGGATTCCCGAAGACTTCTGGATCAGAGACCAAGCATTCATCAAGGCGAAGTACTTCTGTTCCACTCGCCCTTCCAAGAAACTCTCGCAAAAGAACCTCAGCCCCTATCCCATCATTGCCCAAGCTGGACCCCTGTCCTTCACCCTTCGACTCCCGGACTCCATGCGCACTGTCCATCCCGTCTTCCATGTCTCCTAGTTAGAACCTGCAACTCCGAACACCATCCCGAATCGGGTCCAACCCCCACCTCCCCCAGTCAAAGTCGACGGAGAACCCGAATATGAAATCTCTGAAATCCTAGACTCCAAAATTGACTGTCGACGCAGGAATTGCCAACTCCTGTACCTGGTAAAGTGGGCAGGTTATGAAGGGACTGATGAAGAAACTTCCTGGATTCTCGCGACTGAGCTTGCTCACACATCGGAACTCATCTCGGACTTTCACTCCGCATATTCCGGAAAGTCCGGACCCCTTAATTCACTCGGATGAGGGCGGAAACACGATTTTCAATTTGCCAAAAAACAAAACTGCACTAATTGTACATGAGGAGACCGATGGGAGACACTATACTACCTCCCCATCCCCACCTTCCTCACCCCCCTCCTCACCCTCATCCTCCTCCTCATCCCCATCCTCCCCATCTGTCTCCTGACCTCCCTGATCATCCTCCCTCTCCTGTCCCTTCCACTCCGACGGCCCCCAGCTTCCTCTGGACTCTCCAAACCGGGACCCCTGAGCCACCAGGATGGCCGCCAAGCCGTCCGACAGCTCAGCCACCACGGCCCCCTGATAGGCCTCATTGGCCTGCCTCTGGGCTTGGTAGGACTCCCTCAGGGCCCCAAGCGCGTCCTGGCACTCTTTGTCCTCCTCGTCTTCCTTGCCCTCCTTGTCTTCCTCGCCCTCCTCGCCCTCCTCGCCCTCCTCGCCCTCCTCGCCCTCCCCTTCGCTCTCCTCCCAGGCCTCCGGAATTTTCTGTCTCTGCCTCTTCTGGTCCTTCCCCCCATGCAGCAACGCCACCTCCGCGGCTGCCTGCTTCCCCACTCCTGGCACAATGAGTGTGCCTGCATGCACCTCGTGCACGTCCTCGACCGTCCGGTCTTGGGACCCGGACACAGCACCCCCGCCCTCATGCAGGCTGCGCAGGGAGTATTGGCCCTGGGGAGCCAACCCCTGGGCCTCCCCACACTCACCTACAATGGCCCCACCTCGGACCCCTTCAGCGAGCCACTAGCCCTGCGCCTTTGCGACTCCTGCGACCCCTGCCACAACCTCTTGGCCGCGACTCTTGCGACCTCCGCCTCCACCTTCCGCCTCCTCTTGTCCTCCTCTGCTTTTCTCCACGCCTCCTCCTCGAGTTTCCACCTCGCCTCTTTGCACTTTTCCACCTCCCGCCGTGCCTTTTTCTCCCTGGCCTCCTGAATCCTCCAGGCAGACTCCTGTGCATGCTCTTCCTCCTCTTGCTGGAGACGGGCGATTTCGTCGTCAGATTGCAAGTGAGTAGACATGGTAGATGGTGGAACTAAACAACAGGCAGTCAATGGTTGCAAGGCACCTCAGATCAATCCCCACTTTTCAAACTCCGCCATACTTCTATTTCCTATCATGGACTCCTATCCAGGCACTCAAGGGTTCGTGCCTAAGAGGGGGATACTGTCACATCCCAAAACTTCCCTAACCCATCCGGCCCAATTCCAAACCCCTATGATCAAATCCTGAATCCCGGCCCTCAGACTTTACCTTAGACAAATTCTCTTTCATCGGACATTCCGAACCCCGTACTTCCTGTCCCGGACTTTCGCATTCCCATCCCAGACTTTCGCATTCCCGTCCCGGATTTTCCGCATTCCTGTCCCAGACTTTCATATTCCTATCTCAGTTATCTCTTGACATATGTCACTTTCCTTTGACACTTCTTGACACTTACAGTTCCTATCAATAATTTCCTTCCCTCTTGCTTCGCAATTATTGCGCCATTGCCTTCAGTCATTATTCTCCCATTCTGACGCCATCCCAAGTCATTCCTTGTTTTCTTCCGGAAACCTAAAACTCCAAGTTGTCCAACATACTTTAACATCTTTATATCTTCCGGACTCTTCAGTATATAAACACGCGTGTACTCTCTGATATTTCCTTAGTTCGAATATCAACTAAATCCCGTTCTTTCCTGATCCCCTCAGAACTTCCTCAGTCCTTAAGTTGATCTTAGGATTGATCTCCAACCTTCCGCTCTGAAATCAAGGAACAGAACTCGTACAGGGGTGCAGCACATAAGCTGAAGCCAAAGTTCCTTACCACTCTGACCCCCCTCAGGAATTCCTGCCAAACCCCACTTTCTCCGCACTCTGGACAATCCAGGAATTCCGGGAACAAACCCGGACTTAACAAACCTATAAGTTGCACTCATAGGGCACGGATGGGCTGAGATGTAATAAAAGTTCTGTGTGATATGAGTCGGCCAAGGGGTTATTTTAGTAAGGGTATTTTGAGTGATGGGTGGGTCAGTATGCAGTGGTTTTGTGTGATATGAGTGGGCCAAGGGACGAGTGACCCCATAGGTCTCGGGTGGGCTGAGGGATGGGCAACCGGTAGGTATTAGATGCGCTGATGGATATTTAAATAGGTATTTCGTCAGTAAGGGGTGGAACCATTGAATGGTGGGTGTGATATGAGTGGGCCAAGAGATGAGTGACCCCATAGGTCTCAGGTGGGCCAAGGGATGGGTGACCTGTAGGTGTTGGGTGGACCAAGGGAGGGGCAACCCAAAAGTCATGGATAGGCCAAGGGATGGGCAACCAGTAGGTGTCAGATGGGCCGAGGAATTTGTGCCCCATAGGTCTTGGGCAGGCCAAGGGACGGGTGATCCATAGGTGTTGGATGGGCCAAGGGAGGGGTGACCCAAAAGTCATGAATAGGCTGAGGGATGGGCAACCCATAGGTATTAGATGGGCTGATGGATAGTTAAATAGGTATTTGTCAGTAATGGGTGGGTGTGATATGAGTGGGCCGAGGGCGGGGCCACCCATAGGTCTTGGCTGGGTCAAGGGATGGGTGGCCCGTAGGTGTTGGATGGTCAAGGAATGCATTCCCCATAGGTCTCAGGTGGGCCAAGGGAGGGGTGACCCAAAAGTCGCGGATGGGCCAAGGGATGGGTGACCTGTAGGTGTCAGATGGGGCAAGGGATGGGTAACCTATAGGTGTTGTATGGGCTAGGGAATGCATGCACCGTAGCCCTCGGGTGAGCCAAGGGAGGGGCAACCCAAAAGTTCTGGATGGACCAAGGGATGGATGGTCGGTAGGTCTCGGATTGGCCGAGTGAGGGGTGACCCACAGGTGTTGGATGATCCAATGGATATTTCAATAGGATAACGTCAGTAATAGATAGGCCCCTGGAATGGTGGTGAGTGGGTATCATGGGGATGGGGTCAACCGAGGGATGAGTGATTTCATAGATCTCCAGTGGGCCAAGATATGGGTGACCCATATGTCTTGGGTAGGCCAATGGATGGACAGCCCAAGGGATCAGTGGCCCATCAGTATCAAATGCACCAAGTAATATCCCAATCTCTATTTCACAACAAATGAGTGGTCCCATTTGACTGGTTGTGACAGTAGACTGTGTGTATGAGGTGGGCCAAGGCATGGCCCCTAGGTATGGGATCAGCTGAGGCAAGGAATCCCATCAGCCGTAGTCCATTAGCATTGGCCCAAACAATTTCAAATCAGCTGCCGAGTTGACAGCAGCCCCCTTGGCTGAGTGATCTACATTCCATTCAATCTACCTCTACAATGGACATTCCATCTCATTGGAGACTTTGCATGTCTGATATTATTGCCAAATACATGGTCAAGTGATTCCTGGAAGCCATCAGCCACCCTGCACAACCGACTCCTGCACTACCCAATACATGCATTCCTTTACTGGCTCTCTTCCAAGCCGATAGGATAGTCAATTCAATGGCAAGGGCTTATCAGAATCAAAGCAAGTGATCTCCAAGTACATAGATATCTATGAATATTGTCTCAGGGAGCTTCCCCATCGACATCCAAAGGATGGCCGAGATGTTGGGGCCAAAGGAGACTGGAACAAATCCAGAAAGAGAAAAATTCTTCAAGGACAGATTCCCTATGGAGCAGGAAGAGGAGATGTCAGACCCAACCCTTCTATTGGACCAGACTGGGGTAATCCTGGCATGGTGTCTATCTGGGGTACTATCCAAAGAGTTTCAGGTGAGCTCCCCAAGTTAAATTTCTGTAGATGCTTCATTGATGACTTTGGTTATTGAGACTGTTCTCGAAGCCTGGAATTGCTATTCCCAGATTTATCCAGGAGTGTCAGCAACTCCAGGTGTTGGAGGACCGACCAGGCCCTGTTTGAGGGAGAGATCACAGGTGTGATTGAATTATTTCCAGCTTGGTACCAGCAAGGCCAGGTGGTAAGGACCTTTTGGCTTCATTCACACTGAAGGTGTCCTGAGGGAACTAGCCATTTAGACATCAACCCAAAGGAATGGCTTGGAGCTAGCTCTCTGCAAACTGCAGTCCTTTTGGCAGCCCTGCTGGGCATGCATCCAGAAGGGAGGCCCTGCTGAAACTGGATGAGTCCACTGAAGACACAGAAATGAAGGTAGTCCTTTCCGAGTCAATTGGGCCACCCCTTTCCATGGGGATCTCAACTGTAGGGCTCAGTGATTGGACATATTGGCTACCATAGAGGGAGATACTAACCTACACATAGATTTGGATAGCATTGGGGTCAGGCTGGGGTATGGGCCTGGCACCCTACTGGGAATTTCTGGAAAGGTACTTCAGCATGGGGTGCCACATTTGGTGTCTGACAGGGTTTGCCTGGCCTACCATATGAGAGATAATGTCCATGAGGGGGTGGGAGTTCACAGATGTGATTGGGTCAGACAGGGGGACCTCCCTCACTTATCATAAAAGTTGGCAGTGTCTATGAGCATTGCTATAGAGTAGAATAAAAATTCCCTACATGAATGGCCACTGGTATCTAGAATTCCTGTCAGAGGAATGGATCTCTGCAAGGATGTCCTCAGAAGACCAATGTTCCTCCATCTGCACTATCCTTTCCATGGTCAACTGCATTTCATCACATACTTGGGTGAGCTCTCTGGACAAAGCCATCCTTGTCTCCACAGCCCGCCTGCATGCCAGCTCAATCTGTTGTCGGTCGGTGCAGATTGGTGGAGGGCCTACTAGAGTGATCAAATGCTAAACAACAGAGAATGAGTCAAGTGGAACAGGGGAATGGACTGAACAGAAACTTACCCCCGCATATTGAGGCATGAATTGAGCATGAAGCTCACGGAGATCATTCCACCAACATTGTGCATAGATCTCTGGAAGTTGTTCCATGTGGTCCAACCACCAAGGTCATGGAAATCCTGGGTCAGTTCTCACCAGCTGATACTCCAAAATGTGGCATTAGCATGTTCGGGATCAATGATCATCCGAACTGTATGGGGAATGTCTAATGTCCACCCATGCATTACCACAGTTGAGATCAGCCAGGTGGCCATGGCCAGGGAGCAGGGTAAGATCAGACAAAAGCATACTAAACCAACATCTACCACTTCCAATGGCAGATTTCTCCTTTGTTGATCAGGGTTGAAGGAGTTGGATTGTAAGGCCTGTTGGATAAATTTGAATCTCAGGCCAATGTATTCCAGCATGTCCTGGAAACCTTGTTGGGTTGGGGTGTAGGATTGTGGCATTGTGAATGTGATGGGCAAGTAAGAGGATTCAGTCTGGGGTTTTTTATATTGCAAAGATAAACCAGAAACAATATACAGCACAATAACCCAACAGTTCATTGGAAATACATCCAAATCCAGCTTCTGCTAATTTTGTAACAATTCCTTACAATGATCCTGAAGTCTCTTGAAATTGGCTTGAGTCCTGGCTGCATAGCAAGCAAGTCCTGCCCAGCCTGCAATAGGGCACCCCATGACCTTGCCTTGTAATCAAAGAAGTTACTTGTCCATTGCCCTTCTGCTCTGAGGAGCTCTACTTCCTCTTCCCATTGGTCCTTGAGAGCCTTTACTCTGAGCCAATGAACCCTGATAAACTGAAGTACCCAAAAGTGTTAACTCGGTCCATGAGCAATCAAAAATCATTCAGTTCTGAATCCCTTTGCACATCCATGGTCCAGAACCAGGCCAAGGTGGAGTCCCAATTGCCCCAGGCATTTGGGTCAGATACTGCGGTACTGACCTTGAGGTGCTTGGGATCAAGTGGCCTATACCAGATCAGAGCGTCTTTGTCAGCTTCCAGTGATATCATGGCTAATTGGCATGCCTTGTCACAGTTAGCTCTATGGCATTGATCTTGCCCTGTGCCCAAGTTGTGTGGGTCTGGCCAGTTGCATGCTGAAGCTCGGTCTGGAAGAGAACTGACTTCTTGGCCAATGCCATCCTCAGATGATGCAGGCAGTCATTGGCTTGGCCTTTTCTGAGTTCCAGTTCTTCATCTGCCAACCAATTTATACCTAGGTCCTTGCAAGCCTGTCTACTTATGGAGGATGGGAAGGGGAGATGAGCTTCTTCGGCATGGTGAGGATCAAGATTTCCAAAGGCTACTTTGGCATCATCATCAGATCCTATGTCATCAACCCAGTCTTCCTCATCATGGTGGGCTGCATCGGATCCTTGAGTGTCAATTCTACCTATGAATGAAGCAGCATCCAAGATAAAGCTATAGATTTCTGTCCCTAACTGATTCCTCTTCCTTTCCAGGGCCAGCCTTTGAGCTTCTGTGGACCAATGACCCGAAGAACAGGCCTCCAACTTTAGCTAGATCTGTGATTGCTGGATTTGCAGCCCCTGAGCAAGCCAAGTACTGGCACCCCTTTGGCTCAAAGTCATGGAGTGAGATCCCAATAGCATGGCAAGCTCAATGCTTTTCATTGTTGGGGCTGGAGAAGCGTCGTTAGCTAGCTGACATGCAGATGCAAAGAAGAATTATCAGAGTCCAATCTGATCTCATAAATATCCATGGCCTTTCTCTCCTGCTTCACCAACTGCCTCTTCCTATGCTTTGGCAATCCTTCATCCAGAGCTTGGAAGGCACCTGCTCCCTCTTCCTTGCTGGTCAATGCCATGTCATCCAGTACCTGGACGGTGAAGACTGTGCTCAGGCAAGCAGTGCTGGCAGGAAATAGACCTGCACTAAGTAGCTGGATGTGAGGATCTGGACTTCCTGGACAATTGCAGCATGCCAGGACACAATAGTGCATCCACAAGGTGTCCACCACCACCAGGGCACCAGGAGAATCTGGAACCCGAAGGTGAGGTAGCTGAGCTGCTGGGTGGGAACCCTTCCATTCCTCATCAGGCACATCCTGAGGCACATCCCTGACTCCAGATGGGCACACCCCTCTATCATGTCCCAGATGTAGAGTCAATCCGGCCTATGGGCATCACTTTGATCAAGCAGAGCCATTTCAGTAGAAGTATCAGGAAACATACCAGTCAAAGAGAAGATTGCTGGAAGTAAGTTCCTGTCCATTTCTCTACTTGATGAAAGGGGTGAGCCCTATGGTTCTCTCTACAGCAGGAAGTACAGAAGAGGGGCCTTCCAAAACAATCTGAATATCTATAGGTACCATCTCCAAGACAATGAGAACACTTCCAAGGATCGGGTGGTCCCTCCAGCTGTAACAAGATATCGAGATACAGTTCTTTGTGATCTTGCCATTCCCTGAGGAAGTCATTTTGTGTCTGGAATAGTTGAGTTTCCAAAGAATATATTGCAAGGATAAATGAGAGTCTTACCTTGCTAGCAAATTTCAATGGCTCAGGCATGTCATAGAAATCACCTTGGTCATATGTTTGGAAGTCATGGCCAGTAGATGGGATATTTCTTGGGAACCTCTTCCTTGGCCTTTTCTTGTCTGGAGCAACTTTCACCAATGTAGTCTTTGGACCTCAGGTGGCTTGGATGGTCTTCCACCGAACCTCCACTACAGGACTATGAGCATCTACAGAAACATACTTTGCTTTTGGCATGGCTAGACAACAGGAGGACTGGACCTCAACACAATTCTCTGACCAGACAGCACACCTTCCAGTAGCCAACTGATCATCTTGTCATTCCTCTAACTTGTGTGCACAAGGATAGTGATTAGGGCAGACACCAACTAAATTGCCAAATGAGGAGGGAAGGTGTCTAAAATAAGATGAATCAAGGGGCATTACAGCATGAAGATCAATCAGAAGATTCCAAAGTTTGGCAATGTCAGCAATCATGTTTACAGCATCAGATGTTGATGAAGCAATCAAGGATTTGGGTAGGGACTGACAAGACACTACCAACTCTCGAAACACACCCTCTGAACAAAATATCAATATCGCTAGATATCATACCTTGTGAACAATCTAGTAGAGCTAGCAGTGTATCTGTTGGGACCAAGACTTTACAGAAGCTGTCAGAGGAGGAAATAAATATTCTCAAATCTCATTTGGAAGCATGGAAGAACAAGAGGAACAGACCTGGAGTGTATGGGGCAGTGCATAAGGAAGCAAAGAAGTTGGATATGCTGGAAAGGATGAACATAGAGGAATGAGATGGCCAGAAGGAGGTGAGTCCCATATTTCATGTGGGATTTTCAGCTGATGTTTATGTTTCAGAAAAGATGTGCAAGAACTGGCTTTACAACCATGGCCAAAAAAGAACTACCAAACCCATGGTAAAGTATGGAAAGAGTTTCACTGCTAGGAATGTGATAAAGGTACAGAAGAGGATGGAAATTCAGAAGATTATAGAGGAAGACAATGGGTTGAAACCTGGGGACAGAGAGATGATAGCTTGATATCAATGGGCTGTGAACAAGGTGATGGAAAGTCTCACAGAAGAGGAGTTAAAGAAGGCCAAAGCCAAAGCCAAAGAATGGAGGAAAGAAAGACCACCTCCAGAGGTACAAGCAAGGTAAGGGTTGAAGCTCTGGATGGAGACCAACTGCTAACATCCCACTGTAGAACAGCCTTACAGAAAGGGGAGAAAGCTGCAAGGGAGTTTGCAGAGGAGGTGTGGAAGAGATGTGGGATGACATTAGCCATCCTGGCTGCCTGGAAAGACGAAGCTGGCCAGATCATAACCACTCAGTAAGTGACTGAGCTTGAAATCCACAAGCCAAAGGTATTTGGAATGCTAACCAGGCAATAGATATGACATTAATGATGAGATCGGGAATGGAGCGGGATTCAATAGGTGGGGTGGAGCTCATCAAGGATGGATGGAGTATGCCAAGACTGAGCTTGGAAACTCAGGATGGTCAGATGGGGGTGAGACCAAAGCTGATCTCGATGCTGATGATGAATCTGATGCCAAGGTTTGGCCATGGAAGAAGAACATGAAGAAAGGGAAGGTCGATCCAGTCTTGGTGGTTAGCAATGGAGAAAAAGCTTGGATCACAGACATGAAGGATGTCAGCCTGGAGATCATGAAACAGATCATCTGGGGCTTTGTCACTTTTCACTATAGTAAGTGGATCCAGCTTAGTGAACACCAGATGATTGCTCCCATAGGAAAGACTTTGGGAATTAATGAGCTACCTGTCCCATGGACCTACATGGCCTCCAAGTATTTGCCACAGGGGGTGAAGCTTCGGGAGCCATCAAAGCTTTAGAAAATGATGCCATTCCAATTCATCCCTTACTTTGCTCTGGAAACCCGAAACCCTAATTTGTCTGACATACTTCAACAGCTTTATATGTTCTGGACTCTTCAGTATATAAACCTGCTTGTACTCTCCGATATTTCCTTAGTTTGAATATCAACTAAATCCCGTTCTATCCTGTGAAGTCTCCACTTCACTCAGAAACCTCCTTCAGTCCTTAAGTTGACCTCAGGATTGTCTTCCGACCCTCTGCCTTGAAATTAAGGAACAGAACTTGTACAGGGGTGCAGCACATAAGCTGAAGCCAAAGTTACTTACCCCTCCGACCCCCCTCAGGGATTGCCGACCAACTCCGCCATTCTGCATGCTCCAGACTATCCAGGAATTCCGGGATTGAACCTGGACTTGACAGAAAGCCTCTAAAGGAAAGAGAAAGGCTGGGTCTTAAGATGGACTAACCGAAGGTGAAGGCAGATCAAAATCAAGAGGATGAGGCAGGAAGGCAAGGAATGCTTCAAGGGTAGATGACTCTGAAGAGTCAGAGGATGACCAGCACAATGGGAATGTGTCTGGGTGGAGACATGATACTGACAGGGAAGATTTGGGAGGTACTGCTGGACAGCAAGAGCCCAGCCATTTGGGCCATAGGAAGTCAGGGGGTGAGTACATCTCATGACTGTCTTATCCAAATATAATTCCTGATACAACAAGACATAGTTAATGACCCAAGAAATCAGGTCATCAGTAGAAGAGGGACCAAGGGTGATGAAGCCAAGGGCGAAGGCATCATGGGGCCAAAGCTGACCCCTGCACCAAAGGCCAAAGCCCAGAAAGCTACCAGACAACAACCTGACACTCAACAAGTTGAAACAAGGGGAGTGGCAAGGAAGCCAAGTGAGCAACCTTGGAAATCCAGGCTGAAGCCGACTCTCAGAGGCATGAAGCCAGCCAGGCCACATTCCGAAAATCATGACAGCTTGGAAGATGGTAAGTTAGTATTATCATGGGGATAGCTTTGAGATCAAGCTGCATTCTTTAGATGCAGCAAAGCAACAGTCAAGGCCAGAGCGAAGCCAAAAGGCACCAACCTGGTTCAGTGAGGGAAGCCCCAAGGGGAGAGTGGTTCACAAAAGGAGGAAATAAGTTTCTTATTGAGATGATAAGTACCCACTCATTGTTGATACAACAAAACACACTATCTATGTATATACAGTGACTTTACTCCATCCTTTCCAGCACATTCTCCATGTGGCTGATAGCATCATCAAGCCTTTGAATCTCGGTGGAGATCTCCACATGTCGGTTGGTCAGATACATAAACCTATCGACATAGTGGACATAGGCCATAATCAGAAATCTATCATGGTGGTGGCTCAATGGGTGATGCTGTGGGAGATGTTGTTGTTGCCGCCAATACCCATCAAACATCAGCCAATCTGGATATATGGTTGAATGGTGAAACTGAAATCAAATGGGACATACAATATTCCAACCGAGCCAAGTCCTCGGGCTGTGCTAAAGTCCTCAATATGGATTCCAGGCATTCTGGGGATAAGCAGCCAGTGGGCAATATCTGACTGAACAAGGCCATCCCAGTAGGAATTGGCCCGAGTTGAATTTCAGGATCAGACAGTTCTGATGAAATTGCCCAAGAGATGCTGGCTGATTCCACATCAGAAATGAATGGTGGGCTGGGGAGTAGACTATTCTTGAGCATGGGTGGAGTTGGCAGTTCCAGACTGCTGTCAGGGATGATTGGAGGTGTCGGAAACCTCAGATCATTGGATGTGCTGGACTCAGCACTTAGGTGGCTAGGAACCTTAGGGGGCTCAAATGATGGAGAAAATGAAAAAGGGAGATTCATAGAGGAACCTTGGGGGGTTGAGAAGTCCCAAGAGGAATTCTGGGAAGGAATGGATGGGGCTAAGAATAAATCTGAGGAAGATGGTGGTTCAATCTCCATCAGTTGATCTGCAAGATAATGGTTGGTTTGGGTGAGCAAAATAAATTTGTAGGCTTACCATTGAATCTGACCCAGCCAGGGGCATTGCCTTGGGCTTGTGTGTCGGACATGATCAATGTTAATATGGGTGATTTGGTGGGAAATGGTGTGCAAAAGGTATGCCTGGACTTGTGTCTTGTCGACATTCTACTCCCGGATCAAATTGGTCTTTGTGCTTGGGCAATGCCATCAGTATGCAGTTTATTATTTAAACCTAACCTTAGCTTTGAAATCATTTCACCCCACTGCTTACATTCACCCAACCTGTCTGTCAAACAATTACTGATTTCAATAAAAATGTCTTCATCTACAGACAACAATATTTCCAAGTTTGAGTCGTTTGCTGAGAAAGCAGCTCAGCTGATCCAAAGTGCAGTTGTGAAACTTTGAGGGAAGGTGGGAGTGGATGAATGGAAGCAGGCAGTTCATACTGTCAATGAGATATTTGTAGGTGGACAGTGCATGCCATTAGGTGGGGAGCTAATGATGGATATGGGGTCAAGTTAGGGAACACCATGTGGCTGGGGCCAGGGTTCCTCCCATGGTCATAGCCGCAGACATGGTCATGTATCCCATGGCTGAGGTCATCACCCGAGGATGGCCGAAGGTCAGTTTGATCTTGAAACCCAGCCCCGAAATCAGTGGCCACCCATGGCCACATCCCCTGAAGCCGATCTTGAAGGGAAAGGGAGTGGACCCTGTGGAAAGGTGGGGAGGGATGGCTTCCAGTGGGAGAAAGGGGGGAAAGTATCACAAGGAAGGTAAGAGTTCAAAGGATGGGGGAAAGAAACAATGGGAGGAAAAGGAAAAGGAAAAGGAAAAGGAAAAGGAAAAGGAAAAGGAAAAGGAAAAGGAAAAGGAAAAGGAAAAGGAAAAGGAAAAGGAAAAGGAA
>MU127447.1:103452-125600 GCA_014904945.1 Gyrodon lividus
AAGGAAAAGGAAAAGGAAAAGGAAAAGGAAAAGGAAAAGGAAAAGGAAAAGGAAAAGGAAAAGGAAAAGGAAAAGGAAAAGGAAAAGGAAAAGGAGGAGAAGGAGCAGGAGCAGCAGCAGCAGGAGGAAGCAGATGAGAAGCCAGAGGCCATTGAGAAACAGCCAGCTTGGGGAATGGTAGGCTTGGGTAGAGGTGGGGGGGGGAGAAGCCAGGAGAGATGGTCAAAGAACCAGCTGAAACGTAGATCTCAGTCCTGTGCCATCAAATCATGGGAATGCATCTCTGATGAGGACGAAGAACCCGAACCCTCAACATCCCATCCCAACACTGCCAACACTCCCTTCCATTCCCGAAGGCTGCTTCTGAAGTCTGCAAGAGCTGTGCCTGAAAGCACAGCCTTGCACCCAAACCATCAAGGGTGATATCCTGGTTGGTGCATGCCAGCCATGTAACTGATCCAAGATTGCTTGCAGCCTTGTGAAAGTGGCCAAACAGAGTTGTCAGGAATCCAGTGGCCTGAGCAAGGCAGCATCAAGGGCCCCTTCAAAAGCCCCTTCCTGTAAACCACTCAGGCCCATGACAGTTTCGGCCACCACCTCTGCTAATTGTGCCATAAGTCTGGCACCTGGTCCATCTCCAAGGAAGAAGGTCAAACATTCAGCATCAAAGCCAAGGCCCAAGACCCCCACCCCCAAAGCCGGCCCAAGCTCTGCCCCTGGTGGCTCAAGTCTTAAACTGAAACTCAGTAAGTTTGGTAGTCTACATATGTTTCTATTTCCAACTGATATTGATAGTTTTTGATGGTGTAGTGATCCCAAAGCAGCTAACATCCCATCCCATCCCATCCCGGATGGCCTGGCTGGGCCTCTCAATAGCCTGCCTCTCCCAGCCTCTGTCCCCACTCCCCACCTAACCAATGATTCAAGGGATGCCATCATCACTGCCCTTGAAAGTTGGGTTTCTGCTCTCAAAAGGGAGCTGGAACAGATTCTGGTGCTCGAACAACAGCTCGGCACTCTGGTTTGGGTGGTTGAGGCCCTTTGGGAAAGGGTCCAAGAGCAAGGCTTGGTCAGATCAAAACCAGGTCCTCTCCCAAGGACAGTATCGGTTTCGCATCACATGTGAATGCTGAGCCTGAAGGGTGCTGGCTCCCTTCCTTCCTCTGTCATTCAGGCCAAACCCAAACATTCCCACAGTCTCGGCCTTCAATTGTGCAGCCAATCCTTGGAGGGCACCAGGGCAGTCCCATTCCCACTCCATCAAGACAGCATGGAGACAAATGAGGGTGAGTTGGATGGCTTTTTAGCTCCCCCTGTGCCAGTTCCTCCTCCAGGCCTCCCTACAACATCAGATCAATTGGCCACAGGTGAAATGGATGCCAGTATGGAGGTTTGATCTCATTTCCCCCAACTTGTATATAGCCAATGACTGTGATTGTACCACTATAAATGCCACAAGTTTCCTATGGGTGTATAATTCTGCAAGGCAAACTTGATCTTGATTTAATTGAAGTACAACAATGGGTAAGGCGTTCCTGAAGGTACTGATGGTGATGACTGCAGCCAGTCCAATGCTGAAAGTCTTCACATACCTATGAATGAAGTCAAACCCATCAACTCAATGGGCCCACTCTGTTAAGTCCGGGTTCATTCCCGGAATTCCCAGATTGTCCAGAGTGCAGAGAAAGCGGGGTTGGCGGGAATTCCTGAGGGGGTTGGAGGGGTAAGGAACTTTGGCTTCAGCTTATGTGCTGCGCCCCTGTACGAGTTCGGTTCCTTGATTTCAGAGTGGAGGGTCAGAAGTAGAGATTGATCCTAAGGTCAACTTAGGGACCGGGGAAGTTCAGAGGGGATCAGGAAAGAACGGGATTTAGTTGATATTCAAACTAAGGAAATATAAGAGAGTACATGCGGGTTTATATACTGAAGAGTCCGGAAGATATAAAGATGTTAAAGTACTATTGGATGAATCAGAGTTTCGGGTTTCCAGAAGAAAGGGAGGAATAAATTGGAATGGCGTCAGAATGGTAGAATAATGACTGAAGGCAATGGCGCAATAATTGCAAAGCAAGGGGGAAGGGAATTATATACTGTAAATGTCAAGAAGTGTCAAAGGAGAGTGACATATGTCAAGAGATAACCGAGATAGGAATACAAAAGTCCAGGACGGGAATGCGGAAAGCCCGGGATGGGAAGTACGGGGTTCGGAATGTCCGATGAAAGAGAAATCATCTAAGGTAAAGTCCGAGGGCCAGGATTCGGGATTTGGTCATAGGGGTTCGGAATTGGGCCGGATGGGTTAGGGAAGTTTTGGAATGTGACACACTCATTATGATGAAGGATAGATTGAAGAAATATGACTTGGCCCACCCTTAACCTACAGACCACCCGGTCCTTGGCCTACTTGGCACCTATGGGTCACCCATCCCTCAGCCCATCCTGGACTCGTGTGTTGCCCCTCTCCCAGCCTGCCCAAGACCTATGGGTCACCCATTCCTTGGCCCACCCAAGACCTGTTTGCCCATCCCTTAGCCCACCCAAGACCTACAGGTCATGCATCCATCAGCCCATCCAACACCTACGGGTCACCCATCCCTCGGCCCACCCAACACCTACGGGTCATGTATTCCTTGCCCCACCCGAGGCCTATGGGTCACCCACCTCTTGGCCCTCTCATATCACACAGAACCACCACATATTGACCCACCCATCACTCAAAATACCCTTACTAAAATAACCTCTCGGCCAACTCATATCACATGGAATTTCTATTACATCTCGGCCCATCCATGCCGTACGAGTGCAACTCAAAGGTTGGCTGATGATCAGCTGGCCCATGAGCCATGGCTATTTGTCAACCTCAGCTGTCCATATACTATGGTACCAAAGCACTACATGGGCTCGGCCCACCTGACACCTATGGAGAATGCATACCTCAGCCCATCCAACACCTATGGTTTGCCCATCCCTTGGTCCACCCAAGACCTATGGGGGTCACTCATCCCTCAGCCCACTCATATCACACAAAACCACTGCATATTGACCCACCAATCACTCAAAATACCCTTACTAAAATAACCCCTTGGCCAACTCATATCATATGGAACTTTTATTACATCTCGGCCCATCTGTGCCCTATGAGTGCAACTCATAGGCCAGCCAATGATCAGCTGGCTCATGAGCCATGGTGACTTGTCAACCTTGGCTGTCCGTATATTACGGTCCCAAACCACTACATTATGTGCTTGAGTGAGGGAGTTCAAAATGGCATCTACAAGGGCCTTCTGATTTTTCAGTAGGTATGCTCTTGGGACCATCGGGTCATTTTGCCATCACAAGTTAACCTGGTCAATTAGCTCAACATTTTTGAGTGAAAGTAAACCTTCCTCATTCAGCACTAATAGCAGCACATTGTCCAACCTGGCTTTGTCTGCATGCTCTGCAAGCTGCTGCCTTTTCAACAGCACTTCCCCCTTGTCACCCTCAATGATAGCTGTGGCACTAGTGAGCTGGATTTTTTGTTTTGCAATCTTGTTTTTATGTTGATTATTCTCCACATGTTGAGCCAAGAGTGCTGTTACTTTTCCTCTGCAAATCTATGTGACAGCCATTTTTTGGTTTTTTGTATGTACAGTTGATATGCTCATAATGCATAACCTCAGGACTTGCCAAATCCCAATGCAGCACCATGGATATGCACAATGACGATGTGTGACAATGAGTGGCAAAGTGTGACACATAACATCACAAGGTCCATTCAGCAGGTGCCAGCACTACTGGGACTATATACTAGTATAAGGTATGAAGTGTTGATCCAAAGTCGTCTACTTCATGCTGGTGAATTCCTGTCCCCGTAAGTGTGCACAGAAACAACACAACTGCCTTGACAAAGCCAAATCCTCGCCCTCACCATATTCCAGCACTGCCCTCTCAAGCTGCTCACACAAGGTCATCACCTGAATCCTGGTAATGCACAGCCCCAGCAGATCTTCATCTTCGTCTAAGTCAATCTCGATTACCTCACCCCTCACCACAGCCATCTTGTGTTCTACCATCTCCACAATCTCTTTCTCGCCCTTTTCACCAATTGTAAACAGGTCCATTTCATGAATGTTGGCCTCTTCTGGAGGATCTAGTAGCTCATCAAGAGTTGGTGGAGT
The DNA here is from genome assembly GCA_014904945.1 of Gyrodon lividus. Classification (NCBI taxonomy): domain Eukaryota; kingdom Fungi; phylum Basidiomycota; class Agaricomycetes; order Boletales; family Gyrodontaceae; genus Gyrodon; species Gyrodon lividus. Next base: position 107,613 of record MU127447.1, read on the forward strand.
ATCAAAAATGTGATTGCATGACTTAAGGACGTCAACAGACTGCATGACCTCATTCTTGGTTGACTTGAGCTGAGGTAGCTCCTTCGGACAACACAAAATTTGAATTTGAGTCCTGGCTGCTGCATGGCTGTGTGTTCAAGAGGTTGAATTGCCTTCAGGGCAGCCTCAGAATCACCTTCAGCATCCATGATGGCATGAAGAGCCAGTTGCCAGTCTGCATCAATGAAGCAATTCCCAAAGTGTGCCTTGAGTTGAATTTCGGCATTTGGCAGGGATAGGTCAGTGGTTGTGAATTCGTAGATAATCTTCCAAGGGAGAGGATCAGCGTGTGGGGTTGTTGATTGAGATGATGAAGGTAAGTCCACAAGGGAATCCAATCCACCATTCACTGCATAGCTTTCCCTATCAAAATATAATGTATTTATGGTCAAAAAGACAAGTCAATGACTTACGGCTGGATGACTGTGTGATTCCAACAGTTTTGGATGGTCTCTGGTGTTATGGAGCACCATGCCTCTTTTGCCATTACCATTGCTTCAAGCAGATCTATTTTATATATTTCTCTGTCACCTGCTTCATTGAGATCAATTGCTCACCTGCTAAAATTACATTGATATAAAGCCTTGAAGCACCATATGATTCCTGACAAAAACTATAAGAGGGCAGTGATTGCCTGGACTACTAGGGATTAGCTAGGAGTAGCAAATAGGTATAAGTAAACTCACCTCAGCCACTGCCAAAGATGGGGCAAAGAACAACTGAGGAATCCGAAGTAAAAACTAAGTATATATGTATAACAGAATGGGCAGAGAAGTGCTTGCTAATGATAATCAGGGAATAGGAACAGGAACAAGAGGAATTTGGAATTAAGTGATGTAAGGAAGTGATGGAGCATCCACGGAGGCTCGGGAATAATGACAAGTAAAGGATGATGCAATACAATAAGGGTCTGCATGTCTACACAAATCCTGGATCGATTCCAAGTGGATTCTGAAATTCCAAGATTCTGAGATTCTGAGAGGTTCTGCCTGGCAGTGGAGTGGAGGTAGGGATTCTGGCATTCCAGACATGCAGAAACGTGGATTCCGACGTTCTGGAAATGCAGGGTTTGTTGTTCCAGTTCCGGAGATCACTGTATTTTGTCAATTCCAGCGTCACATGACTGGACAAAGGGTGTCATGTTTGGCTCGAAGAGCTCAAGTTGGATGTTTGACAGCTCATATGATATCAAGTGACCAGAAAAGTTATTGACCAACAAAAGAATGTGCCGCTTTTCTTGTTTCATCCACAGATCAAGTTGCTTCACCCATCTGATTACATAATCATTAGTGAGTTGGCAAGGTAAACAGTGAGCTTACTCCTTGAAAAGCTCGCGGGTCATCCAAGCCTTTTTATTGTGATGGTAATAAAATCCACATTCCTGTGGAGTTTTCTTGTTAAAGCATTGTGGTTTAGCAGCCTTTCCAACAAAAAATAGGTCAAGTTTTTCAGACCCATCTGCATTGCATGCAACATGATAGAAATCCGAAATTTTTCTTTCTTTTTTCTGCTCAGCTTCTTTGTAGAAAGGCCATACTCAGGTGGAGCACTAGATCATAATAATTAACAGGTTAGATTAGATAAGATAACTGCAAGAACTCACTAGGGGTTAAATGATGTTCCATCTATGTTGAAGCAATCTTGTGGAGCATAATTGGCAAGAAGCTGTCGGCATTGGAGTCGTTTGGCCTCAACAGCAGTCAGATCAACTGAGGCTGCCTCTCCATGGCAGTGGATTTCACGGATTTTGTAAGTTTTACAAAATGACTGTACCCAACTGTCCCCTAACAGTCTCTTGGCCTCTGGAACCTCTCTTCAAATCTCTTCCACTTCTCTCTCAGCATTGAATCAGAAACTGTTTCACCCTCTGCTCAATATCCCTCACCCACAGCATGAGTGCATGCTCAACATCTGGCCTGGTAACAACTCGAGGTCACTTTGATGACAAGGCAATGGGGTTGTCATTTGCACGAGCTTCCATTTTGGAACGTTCTTGAGGTTTATGAGACAGGGTTGATTGAGTAAAGATTAGCACACCCTCTTGGTGCATCCGGAAGTACTCCACAATGTCAGCTTGTGAAGTGTCTGGGTGGGCATCAATGTAAGCATAGATGAAGAGCCAGTCGGCAAGTGTAAGATTCTGGCGTGATGTCTGCTGCAGTGGCTTTTCAGAGGTTGCTGGTGCATCTTCAGTGTGCTTCTGCTGTTTACTGGTGGGCGATTGGTGGGTTTATCACGGGGCTTCCGTTTCGTGTCGAGCATAGTGATGTTGATGCTTGGCAAAGTTCTCGCTGGTGTGAAAAATTTCAAGTCACACTTGCCAGAGTGATTCACTCAGTCCCACAAGCCCTTGGGCTCCATCATAATGCATATCTAGCTGTCGGGACCTATCTAATATGCAATATGCATAAATTTACTTCTTTTGGCTTGCCCCGACTCGGGACCCGACAAAAACTGATGCAAAACCATGGGAATGCATTACGAGGTGATGCATTATGAACATATCAACTGTATGTATATTTTACCTATGTTTCATATCAAAATTTCAGAATCCCACTTGAAAGGTTGGTTTTTCGCCCTCCAGCGATTGTCGGACGTTAGTGACTTACACTGTAGCACTTATCGCGGTCCCGACAGTATGTATTATGAGCATTTTGACTGTAGTAGCTGCAGGGTGCAGGCAAGACGAGGTATATAGCGCTACTGCGTTCATCTCGTGACCGAAATCACCTCAAACACACAGGCTTCTGTCGTGCAGCGGGTTTTGGTTCTACATTCTCGACGAACCAGTTTGCGATCATGCCTTCGCCGAAAACCGGATAACCTGTACGAAAAGCTCGCTAGATCTACGGATAATCGGGAGCATATAGGCAGGTAAAGCCAGACAACCACGCTCACGTCCCGCCATCCCATACGTCCACGTACTGGTGAAATAACCATGGAGCTTTGCGGAACAGCGCATAGGTCCGAGGGGCACAACTTATTCATAATGACAACTTGGCCACTGGTCACACAGCCATGGTATGAAGGCAGGTACACTAAAGCACCGACTCGCTTCAAGTTCTCAGTTGACCTCCTTTGTAGAAAATGTTTCTGTTTAGTATGCGCTTCACTCTCGCAACGGTTATCGCTGCCCTCCTTTTCTTCGTTGCTGCGGTTCCCCAGCCTACCAAACAGGGGGGCAAAACGATCCCCCTCTTAGAGCGTTCATCGGTGGTGAATGCTGATAACAGCGTCAACTTTGAAGCCCTCAACTCCCATGTTGCTTCAACCACGGCGTTCGTACCTATCTGCTTGACCTCCAAATTCTGCTGTGCGTTGACTTGAATTTTCAGTAAGATTTTTCGTAGCTTTGATAACTTTGAGAAGAACACTGGTACCTTGCATCCGTCTGCCATGAAAGGCCCTCAGAAGCGCGGATCTGGCGGAGCGCCCTTGTCATACTCTTCCTCAACCTGGTACGGCATTATTGGTGTTGGTACACCTGCTATGCTCTTCGACGGTACGCTTGCGCTAACCTTGCAACGAATTTGCAGCTCACTCTCTAAAAGTTGTGTTTGACACTGGCTCTAGGTACGTATATTTGTCATCCGGTGCACATAAGTTATCTCACTAAACTTGATTATAGCGATCTTATTTTGCCAGGTCCCGACTGTGACGAGAGCTGCGATGGCCACAACTCCTACTATCCCGAAGATTCTGACACTTCCATCGACCTGGAGGACCTCTTCAGCATTATATACCTGGACGGTAGCAATGGTGTCGGCGAGCTGTTCAGCGATGTTGTTTCGGTTGCCGGTCTCGAGGTACGTTTGATGGTCATTTTAATGTTATCCATTCCGATGTTTGGTAGGCTTTTGGGCAAACCATCGGAGCGGCGTTGCACTACTCCCAATCCTTGGAATCCCACAAGTTCCCCGCGGACGGTTTTATGGGAATGGCTTTCCAATCTGCCTCTTCATACGATGCGAGCCCTGTTTTCCAGACTCTTATCTCTAATGATGAAACAGACCAGCCCGTGTTTGCATTCAGTTTTGTAGCCCCCGGGCCCGAGCTATACCTTGGTGGTACCAACCCGGCCATGTACACTGGTGACTTCACCTACGTTGACGTTACCGCACCAGTAAGTCACCGAGCCTCAAGTTGCTCCAATCTCAGTTGATACGGCGCGTCCAGGGTCTCTGGCAAATTAACATAGACGACATAGTGGTCAACGGACAGAGCCTGTTGACCAATATCGCCGCCATCATTGACACTGGTACCATCCTTATCTACGGCCACCCTTCGGACGTAGCGACCCTTTACGCCGCCGTTGATGCTACTGATGCGTCTGAAACTTTGGGCTACGGTTACTGGACATGTATGTTCCCAGCCTAATTCATCTCCGACGCTTTATTAACATTCTCGTAGTCCCTTGCGAAGATATTCCCAGCGTCAGCTTCACCATCGGTGACACATCCTTCCCCATCTCTAGTGGGAACCTCAACCTCGGACACGCCGTAGAGGGCTCAAATGAATGCATTGGCAGCATCATTGGACGGGACTTTGGAGAATGTGAGTGTCTGATTTGTTCACTGTGAAGAGTTGTGTGCTAATGAACGTCAAGCGACTTGGCTTATCGGCACTGCTTTCCTCAGTAACGTTTACACTGCTTTCGATGTGGGCGAGATGCGTGTTGGGTTTGCTACTCCTGCCCTGGACAGCCCGCCACATCCTTCGTCTGCACCGAGCTCTGTGTAGTCATCGCTATTTACGACCTTCGTTATTTCTTATAGTGGTGTTGCCTTACCACTTGACAGGCTAGGCCTATACGTTTTACCTTTGTTACGATACTCCATGCTGTAGATTTGAAGATTCAGAATCATAGCTTCCAAGTTTGTGTGGAACCTCAAGTGCGGCAGATCCTCGCAGGGACTACCGAACCTTCATTTTCGAGCCTTTGCCAGGTCGGTGAGGTTTGAAAATGAAAATTTGAAGCTTGATTGTCCATGATGCATGATGCATGATGGTTCTTGACGAACGATCATGTCGTTCTTCCATGCTTTCGCGGCCTACAAGCCGCAGACGTAGTGTCTCGCCCCATGAGTTATAAAAATAACACCTGACACAACGTCGAAAAAACCCGTGGGGACAGATTGAACTCATATCTGGAAACAAATTTTGCATGTGCACACATGTTTGCCGGGTGAACAAACTTCTGACATATGCAAAAATTTGACTTAAACCTGTTGTGTGGACATATTAGTCAATTCATATCCTGATTATTGTTGTAGAGAAAATTAAGGATATGGTGATGCAGATTTACGGTGGAAATATTTTGACATTTGATTAACACAATGATTATGCGAGCAATTTTGAAAAAACTTTGAAATTCAAGATTTGTGGACATGACATTTGCGAAATCTTGCTGTGTTCATTTCGAGCCCATGTAGTGCTTTGGTACCATAGTATATGGACAGCCGAGGTTGACAAATACAAATAGCCATGGCTCACAGGCCAGCCAATCATCAGCCGACCTATGAGTTGCACTCGTAGGGCATGGATGGGCTGAGATGTAATAAAAATCCTGTATGATATGAGTCGGCTGAGGGGTTATTTTAGAAAGGGTATTTTGAGTGATGGGTGGGTCAATATGTGGTGGTTCTGTGTGATATGAGTGGGCCAAGAGATGGGTGACCCATAGGTCTCGGGTGGGCTGAGAGATGGGTGACCCATAGATCTCGGGTGGGCCAAGGAAAGCGTGACCCATAGGTCTCAGGCAGGCTGAGGGATGGGTGAACAGGTCTTGGGTGGGCCAAGTGATGCATGACCCATAGGGTTCAGGGAGGCTGAAGGATGGGTGAACAGGTCTTGGGTGGGCCAGGAGAAGGGTGATCTGTAGGTTTTGGGTGGGCCGAGGGAGGGGTGACCCATAGGTCTTGGGTGGGCTGAGCGACACATGACCAGCAGGGCCTGGGCGGGCTGAGGGATGGGCGAACAGGTCTTGGGTGGGCCAAGGAATGGGTGACCCATAGGTCTTGGGCAGGCCGGGGGAGGGGCAACACATGAGTGAAGAATGGGTTGAGGGATGGGTGACCCATAGGTGCTGAGAAGGCCAAGGACTGGGTGGTCTGTAGGTTGAGGGTGGGCCGAGTCATATTTCTTCAATCTATCCTTCATCATAATGGGTGGGCCATTGAGTTGATGGGTTTGGCTTCATTTATAGGTGTCACATCCCGAAACTTCCCTAACCAATCCGACCCGATTCCGAACCCCTATGACCAAATCCCGAATCCTGGCCCTCATACTTTCCCTTAGACAATTTCTCTTTTATCAGACATTCTGAACCCCGTACTTCCCCTCCCAGACTTTCCGCATTCCCATCCTGGACTTCCCGCATTCCCATCCCAGACTTTCGTATTCCCGTCCCGGACTTTCATATCCCTATCTCGGTTATCGCTTGACATATGTCACTCTCCTTTGACACTTCTTGACATTTACAGTTCCTATTGATAATTCCCTTTCCCCTTGCTTTGCAATTATTGCGCCATTGCCCTCAGTCATTATTCCACCATTCTGACAACATTCTGATTCATTCCTTACTTTCTTCCAGAAACCTGAAACTCCGATTTGTCCGACATACTTTAACACCTTTATATCTTCCAGACTCTTCAGTATATAAATCCACTTGTACTCTCTGATATTTCCTTAGTTCAAATATCAACTAAATCCTGTTCCCTCCTGCTCTGCTTCACTCTGAAACCCCTTCAGTCCTTAAGTTGACCTTAGGATTGTCTTCCGATCTTCTCCTCTGAGATTAGGGAGCAGAACTCGTACAGGGGTGCAGCACATAAGCTGAAGCCAAAGTTCCTTGCCCCTCTGACTCCCCTCAGGGATTCCCGACCAACCCCACCATTCCGCGCACTCCGGACTATCAGGGAATTCCGGGATTGAACCAGACTTGACAGGTATGTGAAGACTTTCAGCATTGGGCTGGCTGCAGTCACCACCATCAGTACATTCAGGATAGCCTTACCCATTGTTGTACTTCAATTAAATCAAGATCAATTTTGACTTGCAGAATTATACACCCATAGGAAACTCGTGGCGTTTATAGTGGTATAATCACAGTCATTGGCTATATACAAGTTGGGGAAAATGAGATCAAACCTCCACATTGGCATCCATTCCAACTGTGTCTGATTGATCTGATGTTGTAGGGAGCCCTGGGGAAGGAACCAGCACAGGGGGAGCTGAAAAGCCATCCAACTCACCCTCATTTGTCTCCATGCTGTCTAGATGGAGTGGGGATGAGACTGCCCTGGTGCCCTCCAAGGATGGGCCACACAATTGGAGGTTGAGATTGGGGGAATGTTTGGGTTTGGTCTGAATGACAGTGGGAGGAAGGGAGCCAGAACCCTCCAGGTTGAGCATTCACATTTGATGCAAAACTGATACCATCCTTGGGAGAGGACCTGGTTTTGATCTGACAGAGCCTTTCTCTTGAACCCTTTCCCAAAGGGCCTCAACCACCCAAACCAAAGTGCCGAGCTGCTGCTTGAGCACCGGACTCCATTCCAGCTCCCATTTGAGAGCAGAAACCCGACTTTCAAGGGCAGTGATGACTGCATCCCTTGAATCATTGGTTAGGTGGGGAGTGGGGATGGAGGCTGGGAGAGGCAGGGTATTGACAGGCCCAGCTGATGGAGTGGGATGGAAGCTGTTTTGGGATCACTACACCATCAAAAACTATCAATATCAGTTGGAAATAGAAACATATATAGACTACCAAACTTACCGAGTTTCAGTTTAACACTTGCGCCATGAGGGGCTGTGCTTGGGCCAGCTTTGGGGGTGGGGGTCTTGGCCCTTGGCTTTGATGCTGACTGTTTGACCTTCTTCCTTGGAGAAGGACCGGGTGCCCAACTTGGGGCACGATTGGTGGGGGTGGTGGCCAAAACCATCATGGCCCTGAGTGGTTGACGGGAAGGGGCTTGATGCCACCTTGCTTGGGCCACTGGATTCCTGACAAGTGCATTTGGCTGCTTTCATGAAGCTGCAAGCAATCTTCAATCGGTTACATGGCTGGCATGCACCAACTGCGATATTGCCCTTGATGGTTCGGGTGCAAGGCTGCGCTTTTGGACACAGCTCTCGCAGACTTTGGAAGCGGCCTTCAGGGATTGAGGGGGAGTGTCAGCGGTGTTGGGATGGGATGTTGAGGGTTCCTGTTCTTCATCCTCATTGAAGATGAATTCCCATGATTTGATGGCATGGGACTGAGACCAATATTTTGGCTGGTTCTTTGACCACCTCTCGTGACTTCTCCCCTGAGTTTCCTCTTCCTCCCCAGCTCTACCAGAGCCTACCTTTCCCTGAGCTGGCCTTTTCTCAATGGCCTCCAGCTTCTCATCTGCTTCCTCCTGCTCCTCCTGCTCCTCCTGCTCCTCCTGCTCCTCCTGCTCCTTCTCCTTCTCCTCCTGCTCCTTTTCCTTTTCCTTCTCCTCCCAATTCCTCTTCCCCCATCCTTTGAACTCTTACCTTCCTTGTGCTCCCTTTCTCCTACTGGGAACCATCCAGTCATCCCTGACAGCAGTCCAGAACTGCCAACTCCACCCATGCTCAAGGACAGTCTGCTTCCCAGCTCACCAATCATTTCCAATGCAGAATTGACCAGCACCTCTTGGGCGATTTCATCAGAACCATCTGATCCCAAAATTCAATTCAGGCCAATTCCTACTGGAATGGCCTTGTTCAGTTGAACATTGCCCACAGGCTGCTTATCCCAGTAACATTTGGAATACATATTCAGGATGTTAGTACAGCCACCAACTCCAGGCAGTGATCTTCAGCCCAAGGACTTAGCTTGGTTAGAATACTGTAAGTCCCATTTGATTTCATTTCCATTTCACCATTCAACCATCTGCATGAATACCCCTGCTTGTGTGGCAAAGACAGAAATAGAGTGAGTAAACTAAGTACATGGAATGGTGTTCAGGTGGCTAGGGAGAAAAGGAGTGGCTTGTCTGGTTGGGCAAGGTGAGCTGTGAGGGTGGGTGGGCACCTCACAGGTCAGCTTGATCTGCAGACCACAGGAAGCTGGCGTCAACCATTGAGCAGATAGATGTTGAGCTGTTGGCACTCAAGGAAACTGGCTGCGAGAAACCTATGAGAGGGAGTGGTGGGCGGGTGACGAAATGATGAGTCTAAGTAAGACTCTGCACAAGAGAAGGAGGTGGCAAAAGAAGCATGCCACCTCACTTGGTTCTTGTGCAGACTACATCCTATGCTGCCTCGTGCCTTGCCTTATGTAGGATACCATATATCCAGATTGGCTGATGTTTGATAGGTATCAGTGGCAACAACAACACCTCCCACAGCATCTGTCACATGCCAAAACTTTCCCAACCCATCTGACACAAGTGCGGCCCCTTATGATCAAATCCCACACCCTGAGCCTCAGACTTTGCCTTAGAAGATTTCTCCTTCATCTGATATTCTGAATCCTGTATTTTCTGTTCTGGACTTTCGCATTCCTGTCCTGGACTTTTGTATTCCTATCTCGGCTATTTCTTGACATATGTCACTTTCCTTTGACATTCCTTGACATTCACAGTTCCTATCAATAATTCTCCTTCCCCCTGCTTCACAATTATTGCGCCATAATCCTCAGTTATTATTCCATCATTCTGACACCATTTCGATTCATCCCTTATTTTGTTCTGGAAACCTGAAACCACAATTTGTCCAAAATACTTGAACAGTTTTATATCTTCCAGACTCTTCAGTATATAAACCTGACTTCACTCTGTAATATTTCCTTAGTTCAAATATTGACTAAATCCTGTTCTATCCTCTGAAAACCTCTCTCAGTCCTTAAGTTGATCTTAGGATTGCCCTCCAAACTTCTGCCTTGAAATTAAGGGACAGAACTCGTACAGGGGTGCAGCACATAAGCTGAAGCCAGAGTCCCTTGCCCCTCCGACCCCCCCTCAGGGATTCCTGACCGACTTGCCATTCCACATGCTCCGGACTATCTGGGAATTCTGGGATTGAACACAGACTTGACAGCATCACCCATTGAGCTGGCACCATGACAGATTTCTGATCATGGCCTATGTCCACTATGTCGATAGGTTCATGTATCTGACCAACCAACATGTGGAGATCTCAACTGAGATTCAAAGGCTTGATGATGCTATCAGCCACATGGAGAATGTGCTGGAAAGGATGGAGTAAAGTAACTGCATATACATAGATAGTGTATTTTATTGTATCAACAATGAGTGAGTACTTAGGATTTCAATCAGAGACTTATTTCTGCCTTTTGTCAACAGCTCTCCCCTCAGGGCTTCTCTCACGGAATTGGGTTGGTGCCTTTTGGCTTTGCTTTGGTCTTGACTGTTGCTTTTCTTGATCTGAAGAATATGGCTTGATCTCAAAGCTAACCCCATGATAATACTCACTTGCCATCTTCCGAGGTGTCATGATTTTTGGAATGTGGCCAGCTGCCTTTGGGCCTCTGAGAGTTGGCTTTGGACTTGATTTCTGAGGTTGCTCACTTGGCTTCCTTGCCACTTCCCTTGTTTCAACTTGTTGAGTGTCAGGTTGTTGTCTGGTAGCTTTCTGGGCTTTGGCCTTTGGTGCAGGGGTCAGCTTTGGCCCCATGATGCCTTTGCCCTTGGCTTCATCATTCTCAGTCCCTCTTCTACTGATGACCTGATTTCTTGGGTCATTAACTATGTCTGGTTGTATCAGGAATTATATTTGGATAAGACAGTCATGAGATGTACTCACCCCCTAACTTCCTATGGCCCAAATGGCTGGGCTCTTGCTGTCCAGCAGTACCTCCCAAATCTTCCCTGTCAGTATCATGTTTCCACCCAGACACATTCCCATTGTCCTGGTCATCCTGACTCTTCAGAGTCATCTACCCTTGAAGCATTCCTTCCCTTCCTGCCTTGTCCTCTTGATTTTGATCTGACTTCACCTTCAGTTAGTTGATCCTCAGACCCAGCCTTTCTCTTTCCTTTGGAGGCTTTCCTTCTTTGGGTCGCTGCCTCTTCATCTGAATCCAACTCCACAGGGTCTTGTAGGATGCCTGCCAAATCTCTCCATTTTTGGAAGCTCAGGATGTCCAGCAGATGTGATTGCTGTCTCTCTCTCCAGAAGTCCGAGATATAAATTACCTCCTTTTTCTGAAGCTTTGATGGCTCCCAAAGCTTCACCCCCTGTGGCAAATACTTGGAGGCCATGTAGTCTAATTGTTGACCCACAATATATGTCCATGGGCACTTCAGTCACCCCCTAAAATGGTACCTATTAGGTAGGTTGTAACACTATAAAGGAACCATTCTACTAGGTCTTGTTTCTGCAGTATGTCCCAGAATTTCTGATTTTCCCAGACATGCTACCAATCTTCTGGCAAATTCCCTGGGCCTATGGGAAAAGTTCCAGGCCAAAAACATTTGTGTCAGGGAAATCTGTTTGTGTCAAATTATAATACCTTTCCCCACCTCCGGGGGGTGTCAGGGGTCCAAGTATAACGAAATTGGCTGACCAATATATGACATTTTCTAACCCAAGATAGATGTAATTCAGATCCAATAAGGGTGTAGCAAAGTGATATCACTGCTGAGAAATTGCCTGAATTCATTTTTTTGTAATCAGGGAATTCCCCATTCTAATGTTTGTTTATGGTGGAGAAATTCCCTACTTGTATATTTTGCTATCTGGGAATTCCCCAGCATGATATTTTTGCTGTCTGGGAATTCCCCATCACCATATTGTTACAGTCAGGGAATTCCCCAGCATGATATTTTTGTGATCTGGGAATTCCATGCCATCATATTGTGACTGTTTTGGAATCCCCCACCCCCATATTCTTGCTATCTAGGAATTCCCCAGAATGATATTTTTACTGTCAGGGAATTCCCTGCCACCATATGTTGACTATGTGGGAATTCCCCAGCATAATATTGCTACTGTCTGGGAATTCCCTATCACCATATTGTTACAGTCAGGCAATTCCCTAGTATGATATTTTTGCTATCTGGGAATTCCCTGTCATCATGTTGCAACCGTTTGGGAATTCCCCACCTGCCAAGTCTGGGTTCAATCCTGGAATTCCCGGATAGTCTGGAGCGCATGGAATGGTGGAGTTGGTTGGGAATCCCTGAGGGGGGTTGGAGGTGTAAGGAACTTTGGCTTCAGCTTATGTGCTGCACCCCTGTATGAGTTCTGTTCCTTGATTTCAGAGCAGAGGGTCAGAGGTCAATCCTAAGGTCAACTTAAGGACTGAGGGGGTTCAGAGTGAAGCAGATCAGGAGAGAACGGGATTTAGTTGATATTCAAACTAAGGAAATATCAGAGAGTACAAGCGGGTTTATATACTTAAGAGTCCAGAAGATATAAAGATGTTAAAGTATGTCAGACAAATCAGAGTTTCGGGTTTCCGGAAGAAAGTAAGGAATGAATCAGAATGGTGTCAGAATGGTGGAATAGTGACTGAGGGCAATGGCGCAATAATTGTGAAGCAAGGGGGAAGGGAATTATTGATAGGAACTGTAGATGTCAAGAAGTGTCAAAGGAAAGTGACATATGTCAAGAGATAGCCGAGATAGGAATACAAAAGTCTGGGACAAGAATGCAGAAGTCCAGGACGGGAATGCGAAAGTCCAGGATGGGAATGCGAAAGTCCAGGACAGGAAGTACAGGGTTTGGAATGTCTGATAAAAGATAAATCTTCTAAGGTAAAGTCTGAGGCTCGGGATTTGGGATTTGATCATAGGGGGTTGGAATTGGGCCGGATGGGTTAGGGAAGTTTCGGGATGTGACACCACCCTCATATTCTGGCTATCTGGGAATTTCCTGTCACCATATTGTTACTGTCAGGGAATTCCCTCTCATCATATTGTAATCATTTGTGAATTCCCCACCTCTATATTGTGGCTGTTTTCAAATTTCCTACCGTGATATTTGTGCCTGTATGGGAATTCCTCACCTCATGCTCATCAATAGTGCTTTCTCCTGGATCATACTTGGCACCATCACAATGAATGATGATATAATGTCCAGTTCATATTTCTTTGTGAAAATCATGATACAGGAGATGATGCAGCACATTGGTTTGAACAACTTTGCAGAGAGGTCCAAGGACAAAGAAGTAAGAACAGCATGCAGAGACATGTTCCCCAAAGACAATCCAATTGACACACAGTTCTCTCTCAACTATTTCATGAATATTGGATTGGGTGCATTGACAGAAGAAATGAGAGAGTATTGCTCATCAATGGTGCTGTCTCCTGGGTCATACTTGGGACCATCTTCATGAGTATCAGATTGGGTGTGTTGACAGAAGAAATGAGAGAGTCTCTCAAGGTGAGTTTACTTACTATCTTCACATTATCAGTAGTTTGCTCATTGTTTGGGAATTCCCCATCTGATGTATCTGTGGTAGGAGCATTCCCCACTCTTATTTTTTTTTCCTGTCTGGGAATTCACCACCCTCATATTTGGGCTATTTGGGAATTTCCCATTCTCATATGTTGGCTGTTTGGAAATCCCCTGTCCTGATAATCTGTGATAGAAGCATTCCCCACCCTTATATTTCTTCTGTCTTGGGAATTCCTCACCCCATTATTTTGGCTATCTGGGAATTTCTCTTCCTGATGTATTTGTACTAGAAGGGTTTCCAGCCCTCATATTTCAGCTATTAGGAAATTCTCCATTCTCATATTTTAATAACAGGGGATTCCAAAACCCCAACCCTTGTGTTCTGGCTGTCCAGGAATTCCCCATTCTAATATTTTAATGGCAGGGCAATTCCTGACCCTCATGCGTTCATTGTTAGGGCCTAGTATTTTTACTACCAGGGAATTCCTTATTTGCAAACCTTGATTCTGGGGAATTATTGATGGTGTTGACACCATTAGTCAATACAAGGAACAATGAATAACTGCTCATTCCTAATACAGCTTCATCTTCTTCATGGAACTTGGGCCCTTTACAGGGGAAGAAGGCATACAACTATCATATTCCTCCCAATCATCCTCACCACTATCCTCTTCTACCCCCTTCCACAGACCATACTCCTCAACCAAAGCCATGTCCTCAACTGCACCTGTGACATTGTCATTATCCTCCAATCCTGACCCTTCATCTGAACTCCCATCCTCCTTATCATTGACTTTCTCCTCTGCCTCACTATCCTTACCACCTCATAATACACTTGCATGATATTGAGTGTATGCTGCACAGGCTACTTCAGAGGATGTTGGACCCCATGAAACACTTGTCTCCCAAGCTGTCAGAATATGGCATACATTGCATTCCCATGGGACATAGACAGAGGCTAAGCCATTTTTCCGATGCTGCAATTGATACATTATATCCTGTCCTGTTGAACACATCAGTCTCACTACAGCATAAGCAGAACCCCCAAAGGAAACGCACCTGCAGCCCCCTTAGCATGGACAATGCTCAACCACTCCTTTGTAATCCATTCTTGTATGATACTTTGTTCTCTCAACAGCCTTGACTCCTCCTCCTCACAACAATCTAGTTGCAGAATGAGGTGAATTCCTTGTTGAACCTGTTTATCTGCTAACCATCTTGGAGGGACACTGGCATCTCCCTCAACGGCTACATCAAGCCAAATGTCATCATCAATATCAAGCTTGAAAAGATCCTCACGAAGGATAGGGGTTGGAGGTATAGCACTGGCAGGCACCCTGCCAACTCGGATCAAGGCATGGATGTTGTTGCAAGCAGTGTTGTATGCCTTGACCAATTTGAGGATGGTGGGTTCACGATGTTTGATGGTGGACTCAGTGTTTGAGCGTAACTTGTGTTCTAATTAAAAGGTTAGACATCAGTTACAAACTTCGACAACTAAACTTACCATTGATGGTGTTCCTATAAGAGCGCTCCAGCCGCTCAATCTCAAACTTGTGATGGCAAACCTGTTCCTGAATACGAATCTTCAAAGCATGTGCATTGAGGGTAGCTTGAAGGTACTTGTCTTTTTTCATGGTCTTGAGGTCAGCACAGGCAATGAGACCTAATGATCTTCGTTTCAGGATAAGAGCTTGAGTGGCCTGTTCCAGAGAATTCTGAGACTCCATTATCTGCATGTTTAGGTGAGTGATGTCAACGATGCCAGGTGATGCAAGGTCTTGCTGTAGAGCATTGACGTGGGTATGGTGATGGTCAACACTTTTCTCCAAAGTAAGAACCTTGCTGATCTCCTTGGCTGCACGGTCCTTCAATTGTCCTGAGTGTTGAACAACAAGTACTTGATGCCCAAGAATCATTCAAGGGACTCACTAGGTAAAGGCTTTGTTTGATGAGCTACCTGAGTGTTCCACTCGTCTCGGAGAACACCCTCATCCACTAGAAGTACACCCAGTGCCTCCTCTGCTGCCATTTTCTTTTTTCAACAAAGCACCCACTTCTTACCCAACCACTGACCCAAACTGACAAATGATTTCTCATCCAGATAACATATCTGATTGTCAAGGACAAAGAGGCGTTGATGATGCTGCATTAGATGAATAGATTAACCGATTTCTTTGAGCATAAAGAGTGAAAAACGCACCCCAGAGACACGAAGAATAGGGATAAGAAACTTCAAACAACTCCACAAATGCTCACAGCCTTCACCATCAGATAGACCAAAACCAATACATTTACAAGGATGGTAGATGAGTTGACAGGGCCATTGATGACCATATGCATGAAAGACAGAGAATGCTATCGTCCAAAAGTGACCACTTCCGACAACTACACTCAAGCTGACAACTGATATCATAGAGGCAGCCAATGGTAAATTTCGAGGGAAGATGTTCAAACAGTCTCTTGAGGAGGGCGAGAGCATAGTGTTGTTTCTTCCCTGCAGATGTCATGTTGACAAGACAAAGCACCTGATCATGACGGAAAAGCAAAGCCATCAGTCCAGTGTCTGCAAAGAAATGTGTACTGGTCTTTTGTTGCTTCTCATCAGCAGCAGTAAAAGACTCTCCACATCCGTCCAGGATGGAGGCAGGCACCCTCATACCATCCTCTAGCTGATCATCCACTTCTTCCTCCCATAAACACCTTTTTCTTGAATGTGATTGGCATTGGTGATCCATGAATTCTTCCATCTCCTTTATATAATGTGGGGCAATGAAGATGGTGTCCGTTGGGTTTAGAGGATCATCAGCAGTGCTGTTGCAGGGGTTATTGACACGTTTCTGAGAGAAACATGCATCAAGGCAGATGATTCCATCATAACTGAAGTCAAATATGTGGGATGTCAGTAACAATGCAGATCAAACTATCAATAACTCACTCATTTGTTGCACCAGCACCTTTCTTCATCCAATCCTTGGCACCAAAGCAAAGGGGGCAACAAGACCGCAGGTAGTCGCTGGGCTGGATTCTTTGTCCATGTTCATCTCGAGCATCCTCACCATCCGTAAAGGTTTCAGCACATATGAACTGGGTTATGTGGTCATCCACAGATATGATGAGGATTGAGTGCCAGTGGAGAGCATTACTGAATTGATGCCAGAGATATCCTTGAGTAACATCAGTAAGAAAAAGATAGCATTCATGTATATACTACGTACTTGCCCTTGCAGTTTGTACCCTTGCCCATCCAGAAAAGACTCCAAGGCATCACACCAAGCCATAGTGTTTGGGGTTAATCTTGCAAAAAGATTCTTGACAAGTTCAAGGACACGAAGGTGGACAGCAAGTGAGGGAGTGATGGGGGAGCATGCAAAGAGTCCGTGATTGATGAGATGAACAGGCGCAGGGGTGCACTTGCAGCAATCGACTTGGACATCTTCCAGACCTGGGGAACACTGTCAGACAGGGTCATAGCAAATTATTTGCCAACATATGGTCAAAGAAGATGCAAGTGACCAACAGACATTGCTGATCACACATGCAAGTTGCATTTGTAGATGTAGTTTTAGCCTGAGTGGCTGTTCACAAGGATTTTGATTGCGAAAGATAGTTGAGATATGGCTCAATTAAGGCTGGAATGATATCTTGTGACCACCGACACCACTGCTTCTACTTCTTCTGCAGCCCGCTAAGTTTTGACAGAGTATTGAGAGGTCCATTTGGCAAGTAGAGGCTGTTGACAAAGGAGTTCCCTACATATTCAGAGGGATCAGGTGCAGGATGGGACGTTGGGGAACTGCACTGCTATAAAGCTTCTGGGTCTTGGGCTAAATGCACCTGACCTGGAAGCACAAAAACTGGTGGTGGGCCAGGTAGGTGGAAGCTTGCTGTATACTGAGGCCGGCGTCGGTGGGGAACCAGGTCAGGATGGACAAGGATATTACAACTGGGTGTCTATGGGGCAACATCTGCAAGTGAAGGCTCGGAAGACGGGGGCGGAAGTAGAGTTGGTTTTCTTGAGGACGAGCGAGGATTCAAGTCCTGTCGGCGGGACAGTTGAGGACGTTGAATTGCCATAATGACTTGCAGAGTTGAATGGAGCAACACGGAAGTGAATTGTTCACCCAAGAATCCAATGACAACAAGGAAATCCATAGCCAATCATGAGAGGGCCCTTGACAAAATAAATAGACTCTTGGAGAAAGTTATTTGTCAGTAAAGACTAGAAACTCCATTCCATAAAACATATACAATGGACATGCATCTGCAGCAAAACTAAATCAAGGGTTGGAAATGGCCATCAATCAAAAACACAGCTATGAGAACACGTAAGTCCACAGCAGCGGAAACAAGGAGAGCATAAAACAAAGTTCAATCAATCAAAAATCAAATTGTGAGGGAGAATGGGAGGCCTCCCAAAGTAATCAAAGAAAGTCTGAATGTAGAAATTGAATGACTGAGCATTGCGATTCCAAATGGCCAAGTTGCTGCCATTGTCATTGTACCTAACGGGTATTGCAAAGGAAGGATGTGCGCCATCCCAGATTGACAAAAGGAGACAGAAATTGTTCAGGT
>MU127447.1:126955-203973 GCA_014904945.1 Gyrodon lividus
GCAATAATTGCAAAGCAAGGGGGAAGGGAATTATTGATAGGAACTGTAGATGTCAAGAAGTGTCAAAGGAAAGTGACATATGTCAAGAGATAGCCAAGATAGGAATATGAAAGTCTGGGACGAGAATGCAGAAGTCCGGGATGGGAATGTGAAAGTCCGGAATGGGAAGTACAGTGTTTGGAATGTCCGATGAAAGAGAAATCTTCTAAGGTAAAGTCCAAGGCTCGGGATTCGGGATTTGATCATAGGGGGTTGGAATTGGGCCGGATGGGTTAGGGAAGTTTTGGGATGTGACAGTATCCGGAATGTGGGTTAGGAGAGTTTCGGGATGTGAAAGTTGAGGCCATTAGCCATCTGCTCACAGAGCTTGCCAACAGCAAAGGCGGAGCCAGGAAGGGTAGTGAAATCAGCTGTAGTTGGCGTGTACCATGCCCAGCAGAGTGGGTTGGGAAATCGCTGAGTGTCTCGATGCAGGACACAGACTGCATACTCAAATTCCTTGGAGTATAACTGAGGCCACTGGAAACAATCAATGACCCCAAACTGCCCATCAGCCCTTGCTCGCATCTCTTTGTCTGCATCGATGTGTGGTTCAGGGACATTTGTGCACACCCAGCTGTGATGACTCTGACAGGCAATAGCTCTGGCATTGAGAAATGTGTAGGAAGCTGTGATGGACAATCAGGGACACCACACCAACAGAGATTTAGTACTTACGCTCGTGTTCACGAACTTGCGGTTTATACCTGCTGAGGGCAGTCACCATGTCACGCACTAGAGCAGTTGAATGTCAGGCAATAGGAGGGTGACAAGCAATAACACAACAGAGCCTACAATGATGGGATCAGGTCTGAATGGAAGATATCATCCCAACACTAAAGAAACTTCAGGGATGTTGATCACCTTTCAAAACAACGGTAACAAATCAGAAAGAAAATCAAAACAAGGCTATGAACAAAGCTGTTAGAACAGGGCTTCAAGATGGGGCGGGCGTAAGGCCAAATGATGAGACTCAAGAATGAGGAGAACACTTCCAAGAGTCTTTAACCTCACTGCCACAGCAAACTCAAGATGAGATGGCGACAAGGCGGCTCAATGGACACGGAGTCCAAGAGCTGATTCAATGTGACGCAAAGTCAGCAAAGAATGGAGGTCAAGCGACATGAAGTCAACTCTGGAGCCAGAAGAATCGGGTGGTGGCTCGTGGTAAGCTTGCAAGGCTGTGGAACTTGCGGTTGCATAGCGAGATGGTGATGAAAGTGGAGAAATAAGATGCGTGCTAGTGTTGATAATGTTGATGATAGAGATGTGAATGGGCAGCAAGAATGATCACAAAGAGTAGTAAGTGCCAGTGGCAAAGGGGATTGTAGCCGAGTTTTCTGTGGGAATTTCCCGTGATGTCTGCTTATTGCAACTTTCAAGTATACATGTTCTGATGTTCACCTTCCGCCCATCCAGAGTGCATTTCCTTGTCATCCACACATAATTTCTATAATTTCACTTTATATTCTCATTGTCCTCTATATTCTGTATTTCCTCTGCATCTCCACCAACTCCCTGAACTCTGGATCTCTCACTGATCAAGAACTCTGTTGTGCAGATCAACCTGCTGCCCAAGACCAACCTTCTTACCCATCAGAGCTGGCTTCGTGCTGCTCGTTCTTTTCTCTTTGCTGACTTTGCGTTGCATTGAGTCCACTCTCAGACTTCATATCCATTGAGTCACCTCATCACCATCTCACCTTGAGTTCGCTGCGACAGTGGGGTTGAAGACTCTTGAGAGTGTACTTGATCTCCTCCTTTTTGGATCTCACCTTTGGACCTTTTGTTGGTACACCCCACCATCACAATGCCTTTTTGCTGACAACATTGTTTATAGCCTTCATCTTCACACTGTATTATGACTGGAACTGAAGGTGTGTGATCTGCCTATGATTCATTACTGACATTGTTCCCGATTCATAATATCCTTCGTATTTCAAACCATATACAATTGGTGCACATCTGCAAGGTCTCCATAGTACAGTGAGTCGAACTTCACACACTCAACAACTCTCTGAATGTCTTTTGCTTCAGATCACCATTATCATCGGTGGACATTCTCATCTACCACAAGTAATCTCCTCTCCCTCTCAAAGATTATCTATACTCAACTTTCGCATCATTGGCGATCACAGTGAGATCCAGCATTTGATCAATCTCGCGGAATGGAGTTCCTCATTCTGCTCCTGTCTTTGCAATAATGCATAGTAACCTGCTTTGGTAAATATTACTTCTCACCTGATCATGACATCTCACTGGCAGTGTTTAGGCTGGGATTCTGATGGCAATCAAAATGGAATTCCACCAATACTTTTGAAATTTGAAGTGTCCACAAACAACTCGGTGAGTGATCATATTATCCCAAGTAAAGATCCCATTGACACAGTGATTCAGTGACCATCAGCCAGCGTTCCTGGAGAGGGCGAGGTGTTCCATCTTTTGTCCATGTTCTGAAAATATCGGCTATTGCTCTCAGCAATTAATGGTGGACTGTCCTTGGCTTCCGCTCTCTCGGCTTCACAACTTCAACAGGTGGATTGAGGTCTTGTTTGCTGGTGCTGTCATCCCAACCCCTTGGCTGACCATGCCCTTCCCCCTTTATTCAAGTCTCCGTTCTCGGTTCAACTAATCTGTAACAAGTGGTATGTAATGTCGCTGCCCTTGAAAGGCGAGTTGCTAAGGCCCATTCTGTCTGCATGCACTTGTCTTTTTTTTTCTCCTTGTTGTGTTTACTCACCCCTTCTACATCCTTCTTTACTTGTTTCTCCAGAATATTTTTGTCTGCTTTGGCCCTGTGTTGAATATCACACTCTCCTGAACAATGCCCGTATGCTGCTCCAAGTGCGTGAATGCCTCAAACGATGGTGACCAGACTGAGGAGGACCGTCTGGGGAAGGCTAACATGGTCAAACCTTCCAACAAAAGCGCTGTATCAAAGTCTCTAAAGCCCTCTAGCAAATCCGGGAGTGCCGCATCCAAATCTCCACTCAAGGTTGTCCCCTCACGTCGCACAAAAACGAAACATGGGTACATCAAACATGAGTGAGACTGATTTTGTCCAAGGCGTGTTCAATAAATTTTGCATCTGCAGCTCAGGCAGTGCCGCACACCACATCTGAGATGCAAGACAGAGACCCAGACAATGGGGCCAATGATGATGAACAAGATGAAGCACCCGACGTGCCTGTCTCCAGGAACAGTGCGACATCCAAATCCACTTTCTCCTCACAACCCACCAAGAAGTGCCATGTTTACATTGGATGTGAGTCTTTTTTTAAACTCTTTGACCTTTACTGCAGTAGGCTAACTAGCAATGCACTTGCAGCTTCTCTGGAGAAAGTTTCCACAGTTCGAGGAGCCACTGAGGTCCCTATCAAAGGGCAAGATGATGCAGCAGGCAATGAGCAGGACAGTGAAGTGTCTGCCAGCACACTGGTGATTTTTGCTTGATCCACAGGGCAAGGTGGTGTGATGGCCACTGTTCTTTGGCTTCACCTTTCGCTGAAACTTATGGCTGACTTGAATTGAAAATTCAGGGTACACATGTGGTTACACCAGTTTCCCAAAATGAGGGCAGTCACCTATCTGTCTTGAATGAAGAACAGCCTGCTGTCCCTCCTCAGGATGGTGAGCAGTCCATTGCACAGGGGGCTGGTGCCAATAGCCAACAGGTAAGCTGTCTTCTTTTCTTTGATCCCAACTGATGTGTCTGCCGCAGGTTAGACTCACCCTTACTGAGCTAGAATCTCGCGCTGGGTGTTACAAGAAGAGACTTTGGCATGATCAACAAACAAATACAGTCATGCAGTACCCAAAAGCCCTGGAAGTACTGCAATCTGGAGAGTGACACTATTCCGAAATTGAACCGGTAGGTGTCAAATTGGTTCTGGAAGGCCATGATGATGGACTAAGTAGATTTCATTTTCCAGGTACCGTTGACTCTGATGACCAGTGAAGAGTCTCAGCCAGAGGACAATGACGAGGGAGATCCACCAACCACTGGCGTTGAGGAGCCCATTAGAAGAAGGCATACTCAGTATGTTGTTTTGTCTTGTCCATGTTGTTAATTGACTGAATTGTGTTAGGTTCCAAAACATCATCCCGTTCTTGTAAAAAGCCTGTTCACTATCGGGACAGGGGTATAGATGATGGGAATGGTAGGTTGTTCAGTTCATGTTGTCCCGACTTTCCTTCTCACATTGTTTCAGAATCTTCGGACTCTCGAAGCGACTGGGAAGCAGATGAGGAAGTTCATAAGGCCTGCGAAAGGAAGAAGCGGGAGCAGGAGGGGACTTATGACCCTGATGACCCTGATGACCCTAGTGATGGATCGGAATCCTCTCCATGTCGCATCACCCCAGTGTCCAGCTCAAAGGCAAGAAAGTGTTCTGCCAAGAGGACCAGCACCACACTTCCTGCATCACTGGACATGCAAGGAGCCAATTGTTTGTTGTTGAGCTCAAAGCCCAAGGGAGGAGCACCCTCTACAGAGGCTCACCGCACCATTCAAGAATTTATTTGCTGACAAAGTCAATGCTGATGCCAAAGCACTCGCCAGAGAGCTGGGTCTCAGGAAGGTGACGGTCATGATGAATGCAGGTTTCTCAACCAAGGCTATTTGTGGTGGTTACCAGAATTGGAACCATCACCAACGTTGGTATGCATACCATTTCCCAAAAATGAGCCAAGGTGCATGACTTAAGTGTATGACCATGTTATCATTGCTGATAGTTTTGCAGAGACACAAGAGATTTATCATGAATGACAAAATGAACATTTCCATGCACATAACCCTGATGCAGACAAACACACCGAGCTGTGGGAGGGCATTGATGCACATGCTATATAAACACAGGAGAAAGGTTTGAAGGATCTTGGTGGGAAGGAGCTTACACATCAACTTATCTTATGGAATGTAGGGATGCATTGACACTTGGTGTAAGTGATCCCTCCATCATGCAAGTTTGTCTAATGATCATGTTTACCAGGCTCAAAATTGGTCTCAAGTGGGCAGTATTGAGGTCGCTGGCTTGGTTCTCTACCTTGGGAATGATGAGATGTGCTGACAAGCATCAGGTTTTTTTGCTGGCAGTAAGGTCTTGGCTGAC
This sequence comes from Gyrodon lividus, assembly GCA_014904945.1. Classification (NCBI taxonomy): domain Eukaryota; kingdom Fungi; phylum Basidiomycota; class Agaricomycetes; order Boletales; family Gyrodontaceae; genus Gyrodon; species Gyrodon lividus. The sequence continues at coordinate 132,106 of MU127447.1, forward strand.
CTGTTGGATGAAAAGCAGACTGATGTCAAAAGTCTGATTAACTACCTGACTGTGGCCATCATGTGAGTTTTATTTTTTCTTTCATGGCTTGCGGGATGCTCAGTTTAGCTAGGGTTAGAATGGCTGATCCTAAGGCAAAGATTTCTGTCCCTGTGTTATGTTTCCAGCAGCAAGTCCTCTCTGGCTACACAGATCTACAATAGGCTGTATGATTGATGAGATAATGAGGACTTCCGGGGCCGCAATTGTCGTGTTTTACCTGACATAATGGCAGAGGAATGCAGTGCATGTGTTTCTTATCTCGTTTGACATCCTTGAAACCCACATTCTTCTAGCCGCCATTGGTATTCCCCATGATGGCCAAAATTTCAAGTGGAAGAATCTGCTCGATAACTTGGTCGAATATCAGTGCTATATCCTTGACTATCCAAGTGGTGTACATCCTTTCGGCCCCAGCTTCGACTACCATAACCTCTCTGTCTTGCACATGTATGCTCTTGTTGTCCCATACTTGAAGCGCGTCATGGGCTCCCGCTTCAGCAATGGGACTGCAAACCCGAAGCCTAAGACTATCAAGGGTAAAGAGCATGAGCATGTGGATATCCCGGACACAGAGTTCACCATCAAACTGTGGCCTGAAGGTGTGTCATTTTTTCTTGTGTTGAATGTATCTGATTTGTCTTCTCACAGAATACAAGTGTTGGGTTGAGAAAGAAGACCAACAACAGTTGGATATTCCCTTGGTGGTGTCTACTGACAGAAGCATACTCAGGACGGTCCTGGATTCTCCAGGTTTTCTCAAAACCCTCCCCAAAGATGCCACAGCTCCTCCTTGTGACCAGCAAGCTGCACGGAAGACTGAATCACAATGAAACTCAACTTCTCGACACTTGAATACTCGTACTGCTGGCTATGTCAAGCACAATGGCCCTCCCCTTCCATCCTCTCCTTTGTGCTCACCATCCCTAGACACCCAGCATTCAGGAAGAGAAACCAACCATCCTAGTCCACAGTCCCCATCACCTATTGGTATCCACTGCCAGTCCCCAGTTAGGCCCCGCCATATCTCTTCAGACTCCATTTATATGTCTCCTCCACATGAGGCACACTGTTATTCACATTCAGACCAACCCCACCGTTGCCATGGGTCCATCTGTCTCTCTCTTGTCCCTGATGGCTGTCATGATGTGCTGAAACGCCGCAGGTTGCCTGTGGAGCAATGCAGCAGGAGGAAGATGGGGTATAGGCAGAATGATATCTATGTTAGGTGTATGCATCTCATGAGATTCCCTACATTCTATTAAGAAACCTGTCCTTCAGCAAGAATGATCATGCTTGCCATCATCATGCTTCTCCTCCAGCCAAGTGCTGATGTGGAAGGGTTGTTTATGTTTCTGACTCAGAAGATGATGTTTAGTATCTTCGCTGTCATTGAGAATACTGCATTCTGGCAGCTACCCTTGACTTCGCACCCTCAAATTAAATTTTACTTGTGCCTGAACTTGTCTATCTCAGTTTCATGCACCCTCCATCATATCTCTGGTCTTCCTTTTCCTGCAGTCTTGGCTATCTTATTTACACAGTCATTTCCCTGTTGTTTTAATTGTCCTTCTTTGGATTTGAGTTGCCCCTTTGCCACTCCTTTCTGTCCTTGACCCCAGTTTCATACTTTTCAACCATTATATATCCCAGGTCGCTTATATACCTCACTTGCACTAGTTGGCAGATATATCCCCGAGCACATGGGGTAGTAGTCATGATACTATCATGAATTTTTGATTACCTTAATTTCATCCGAAAATTTGCAAGGGGAAATTCCCCCGCACTAAAAATATTTAACTGGGGAATTCCCAGACAGCAAAAATGAAATAAGGGTGGGGAATTGCCCACCATAATATTTTGGTTCTCTGGGAATTCCTGGTCATCATATTGTAACTGTCAGGGAATTCCCCAGTATGATATTTTTGCTGCCTGGGAATTTCCCATCACCATATAGTGACTGTCAGGCAATTCCACAGCATGATATTGTTGCTCTCTGGGAATTCCCAGCATCATGTTGTTGCCATCTGGGAATTCCCCATCATATTGTACCTGTCAGGGAATTCCCCAGTATGATATGTTTTCTGCCTGGGAATTCCTCATCACCACCATATAGTGACTGTCAGGGAATTCCCCAGGATGATATGTTTTCTGCCTGGGAATTCCTCATCACCACCATATAGTAACTGTCAGGGAATTCCCCAGGATGATATTGTTGCTGCCTGGGAATTCCCCATCACCATATAGTGACTGTCAGGGAAGTCCCCATCACCATATGATTACTGGCAGGGAATTCCCCAGCTTGATATTGTTGCTCTCTGGGAATTCCCCATCACCATATAGTGACTGTCAGGCAATTCCCCAGCATGATATTGTTGCTCTCTGGGAATGCCCCATTACCATATTGTGACTGTCAGGGAATTCCCTGTCATCATATTGTGACTGTCTGGGAATTCTCCAGCAATATGTTGTTGCCATCTGGGAATTCCCCAGCATGATATGGTTGCCATCTGGGAATTCCCCATCACCATATTGCTGCTGTCAGGGAATTCCCCGGTATGATATTTTTGCTGCCTGGGAATTCCCTGTAATCATACTGTGGCTGTCTGGGAATTTACTATGTTAATATATCTCTGGTAGGGGAATTCCCCAGCATGATACTGTGCCTGCTTGGGAATTCCCCACCCCAAACTGATCAATGCTGCTGCCTCCTGGGTCATACTTGGAACCATCAGGATGCATGAAGAGGACACCATGTCCAGCTCATACATCTTTCTAAAAATCATGACACAGGAGATGATGCAGAGCATGGGTTTGAAGAACTTTGCAGAGAGGTTCAAGGGCAAGGAAATAAGAACAGCATGCAGAGATATGCTCCCCACAGACAATCCAAAGGACACACAGTTCTCTATCAACTATTTCATAAGTATTGGATTCAATGTGCCGACAGAAGAAGTGAGAGTGTATCTCAAGATGAGTTTACTTACTAACTTCACAGTATCAGTAGTTTTCTCATTATTTAGGAATTCCCCATCCTGATATATCTGTGGTAAGGAGCACCCCCCAATCTTATAATTGACTGTTTGGAAATTCCTGTCCTGATAATTTCTGATAGAGGCATTCTCCATCCTTATATTTCTTCTGTCATGGAAATTCCCCACCCTTATATTTTGGCTGTCTGTTAAGTCCGGGTTCATTCCTGGAATTCCCGGATTGTCTGGAGTGTGGAGAAAGCGGGGTTTGACAGGAATTCCTGAGGGGGGTCAGAGTGGTAAGGAACTTCGGCTTCAGCTTATGTGCTGCACCCCTGTATGAGTTCTGTTCCTTGATTTCGGAGCAGAGGGTCAGAGATAGAGATTAATCCTAAGATCAACTTAAGGACTGAGGAAGTTCAGAGGGGATCAGGAAAGAACAGGATTTAGTTGATATTCAAACTAAGGGAATATCAGAGAGTACACGCGGGTTTATATACTGAAGAGTCCGGAAGATATAAAGATGTTAAAGTATGTCAGACAAATCAGAGTGTCGGGTTTCCAGAAGAAAAGAAGGAATGAATCAGAATGGCATCAGAATGGGAGAATAATGACTGAAGGCAATGGCGCAATAGTATAGTTGTGAAGCAAGGGGGAAGGGAATTATAATTATTGATAGGAACTGTAAATGTCAAGAAGTGTCAAAGGAAAGTGACATATGTCAAGAGATAACCGAGATAGGAATACGAAAGTCTGGGATGGGAAGTACGGGGTTTGGAATGTCCGATGAAAGAGAATTCGCCTAAGGTAAAGTCCGAGGGCCAGGATTTGGGATTTGGTCATAGGGGTTCAGAGGGGCAAGGAACTTTGGCTTCAGCTTATGTGCTGTGCCCCTGCATGAGTTCTGTTCCTTAATTTCAGGGCAGAGGGTCAGAAGACAATCCTAAGGTCAACTTAAGGGCTGAAGTGGGTTTCAGAGTGAAGTGGAGCAGGAGAGAACAGGAATTAGTTGGTATTCGAACTGAGGAAATATCAGAGAGTATAAGCGGATTTATATACTGAAGAGTCCGGAAGATATAAAGGTGTTAAAGTATGTCGGACAAATCAGAGTTTCGGGTTTCCGGAACAAGGTAAGGAAGCATCAGAATGGTGGAATAATAACTGAGGGCAATGGCACAATAATTGTGAAGCAGGGGGAAAGGGAATTATTGATAGGAACTGCAGATGTCAAGAAATGTCAAAGGAAAGAGACATATGTCAAGAGATAGCTGCGATAGGAATACTAAAGTCCAGGATGGGAATGCAAAAGTCTGGGATGGGAAATACGGGGTTCAGAATATCCAATGAAGGAGAAATCTTCTAAGGTAATATCACATCCCGAAACTTCCCTAACCCATCCAGCCCAATTCCGAACCCCTATGATCAAATCCTGAATCCCGGCCCTTGTACTTTACCTTAGACGATTTCTCTTTCATCGGACATTCTGAACCCCGTACTTCCTGTCCCAGACTTTCGTATTCCTATCTCGGTTATCTCTTGACATATGTCACTTTCCTTTGACACTTCTTGACATTTACAGTTCCTATCAATAATTCCCTTCCCCCTTGCTTCGCAATTATTGCGCCATTGCCTTCAGTCATTATTCTACCATTCTGACGCCATTCCAATTCATTCCTTCCTTTCTTCCGGAAACCCGAAACTCCGATTCATCTGACATCTTTATATCTTCCGGACTCTTCAGTATATAAACCCACGTGTACTCTCTGATATTTCCTAAGTTCGAATATCAACTAAATCCCATTCTTTCCTGATCCCCTCTGAACTTCCTCAGTCCTTAAGTTGATCTTAGGATTGATCTCTGACCCTCCGCTCCAAAATCAAGGAACAGAACTCGTACAGGGGCACAGCACATAAGCTGAAGCCGAAGTTCCTTACCACTCTGACCCCCCTCAGGAATTCCCGCCAAACCCCGCTTTCTCCGCACTCCGGACAATCCGGGAATACTGGGAATGAACCCGCACTTGACAGGTAAAGTCCGAGGCTTGGGATTTGATCATAGGAGGCCGGAATTGAGCCAGATGGGTTAGGAAAGTTTCGGGATGTGACAATGGTGTTGATGCCATTAGTCAAGACAAGCATCCATAAACAATAACAGTGCCTGTCTCCTGGGTTATACTGTGGCTGTTAAGATAAATCATGAGGTTACAACATCTAGTTCACACATCTTTGTGAAAATCATGATACAGGAGATGATGGAAAGCATTGGTTTGAAACCTTGTAGTGGGGTTCAAGGACAAGGAAGTAAGAACAGCATGCAGAGATATGTTCCTCATAGATAATCCAAAGGACACACAGTTCTCTATCAATTATTTTAAAGCATTGGATTGAATGTGTTGATATCATCCTGATATATCTGTCACAGGAGAATTCCTCACTCTTGTATCTTTAGTATTTGGGCATTCCCCACCCCAGAAAAAAATATAGGGATGGGGAATTACCCTATGATAGATATATGCTGGGGAATTCCCTGACAGTAACAATATGATGGGGAATTCCCAAATAGCAACAATGTCATGCTGGGGAATTCTCCTACCACTGATAAATCAGAATGGGAAATTCCCAAATAGTCACAATATGATGACAGGGAATTCCCCAACAGTAACAATATCATATCATGATGAGGAATTCCCAGACAACACAAATACTATAATAGGGAATTCTCATATAGCCATAATATCATGATGGGGAAATCCCAGACAACAAAAATATTAGGGTGGGGAATTCACAGATATGTTAACATGGGAAATTCCCAGATAACACAAATATTCTGGGGGGGAATTCCCAGACAGCAAAATATAAAAGTAGGGAATTCCTCCACTGTAAACAAATATTAGAATGGGAAATCCCCTGATTACAAAAAAATGAGGTCAGGCAATTTCCAGCAGTGATAGCTCTTTGTCACACCCTTATTGGATGTGAATTACATTTATCTTGGGTTAGGAAATGTCATACATTGGGTTTGCCAATTTCATCATACTTGGACCCCTGACACCCCCCAGAGGTGGGGAAAGGTATTATAATTTGACACAAAAAGATTTCCCTGACACAATTTTTTTTGGCCTGGAACTTTTCCCATAGGCCCAGGGAATTTGCCAGAAGATTGGTAGCATGTCTGGGAAAATATCAGAAATTCTGCAGAAACAAGACCTAGTAGAATGGTTCCTTTATAGTGTTACAACCTACCTAATAGGTACCATTTTAGGGGGTGACTGCAGTGCCCCTACCTGGTTTAGACCGCCCAAAGGCTGTCATCCTAAAATTAGTAGACTATATGCAGCCCCTAAGGGCACCTACCATGTTGTATCCACTTAGAGAAGGTGTGAATGAGTGGTTTTTGACTGAGGAACTGGATGTGGGATTGAGGAAGATGTCACTGTCGAGCTGAGGCAAAGAAAGTGTGTTTGATAAGGGTGGGGAGGGCATGAAATCACTGAAAGATAAGGGAGTATGTGAGCCTCCTTCACCAAAATTATAGGGAATCATGATGATTAAAGTATCTTTGAAAGAAAGGAAAAACTAAACAAACAGGCAGGAGGGGGGCGGGATAAAGAGAGGGGAGATGGACTTGTTGATTGCATGACGCACCGACTCAAGAACTCGGACCTGGCTGACTTTCATAATGGCACATGAGATTTGTCGCATCTTGCAAGGTGAGGGCCCTATGGGATCATATTTTCTCCTTCTCAGCTTCTCCACTTGCCTGGCCAAGATGTCAAAAGAAAGTCGGAAACACAGACCCATAGATGGGGTCTCTTTGGGGCATTTGAGCTAGGTATTATAGAGCAGGAGGTATATTATTAGTTGATATAATGGTGGTGGGTACATAGGAGTTATTGGTAGGGGAGATATCTATATACCTAGTGAATGTTAAGTAATGTGTATGTGTGGAAGACGTTGAGTGAACAATGGACGTCTAATGGACAATGTTGGTGTAGCATGTAACGTGCAATACTACATGCGACTTCACTGATTTCACACAACACCTGATTTTATCACATCTTAGAAAATCAATTCACATTGCACCTCATGTGGACCTCTCTGGTCACAACCACTTCTCACTGGGCATGAGCCATGGCTATTTGTCAACCTCAGCTGTCCATAAACTATGGTACCAAAGCACTACATGGGCTCATACTACCACCCAAGAGAGATCCACCTTACTGTACATATGGGCTAACTGCCCTTGAAATACTTTCTGGTCAGCTGACACCTACCACACATGCAAACCCTACCCTACTGTATGTATGTATGATAGCCCCTTGCATAAAGTATGCATGGGCTGACACCCATTGAGCACCCACCCATTACTACCTCCTTTACATGTTGGCCATCGGCTGACACCTACTTCTGCATACACTTGGCTGACGTCTGCTGCACCGCAGTATGCATCATTTCGACATTCGTACTACCTACTTCTGCGTTAGACCTGAGTGAAATGTGTGCAGCACCGGCATCGAAGCTACAATGGGCGTGGCAGGCTGTGCAAGCGTGGCAAACCCAACACGCACGTTGGCAACATCGAAAGCAGTGTAAACGTTACTCAGGAAAACGCTGCCGACGATCCAAAGTGCTTTATGTTCACTGTCATCAACACACAAGTCGTCATAGCATGAGAGCAGATCAGAAACTCACGAGAGACCCCTGTAACGATGGCACCAATGCAGTAAGATGGGTCAATTGGGTCGGGTCCAATATTGAAGGCCTCAGCAGAGACGGAGAAGGGTGTGTCACCGAAGGTGAAGACGATGCTGGGGACATCATCGCAAGGGACTACGAGAGTGTTAATCAAGAATCAGAGACAAAGCAGCCTGGAAACAAACATACAGGCGTAAAAGTCGTCATCGCCAAGCCTACCGCCGATGACTCCGTAAAGTGCCTCCACGTCCTCTGCGACACCGTGGATAAGGTCTGTGCCAGTGTCAATGATGCAGGGAACATTAGTCAACACGATCTGTCCGTTTCCCACTAGGTTGTCCATGTTAACTTGCCAGAAACCCTGGATACGTTATATCGACCACAGTTGGAGCCACTTTGGGTTCGATGACTTACATGTTGGATGACCTGAGCCCAGGCGAAGTTGCCAGTGTACATGTTAGGGTTGGTCCCACCGATGTATAGCTCCGCCCTGGTGGCCGCGAGACTGAATGCAAACACGGGCTCGTCTGTCCGGCCCTGAGCGACGAGAGTCTGGAAGACAGGGCTCTCATTGAATACAGAGACAGATTGAAAAGCCATTCCCATCAAACCATCCGGGAGGAACCGAGCGATTCTGAGGCCATGAGAGTAGTGTGATGCCACACCCAGGGTTTGATCAATAGCCTGCCCAAAGTCAGAATCGATGGCGTGGTAACTGCCATCACACGCACCGTGAGTCCGCCAATTGAGACAGTGTCGGTGTACACTGTGCCGGAAGCATCGTCACCGTTTGTGTACCGAATAAGGAATGACATCTCCATGTTGGTGCAAGTCTCAGACGATTCGGGATCGTAGATCCCGTGGCCATTGCAACTCTCGTCACAGTAGATACCTGGCAAAACAAGGTCGCTGTAATAAAGTTCAGTGAGAAGTTCACATCGTGCGTGCACCAAATGAGAATACGTGCCTAGAGCCGGTATCAAACTCAACTGTTAGAGAGAGTGAGCTGGACATTCGCTGTAAGGTCAGCGCAAGCGTACCGAGGTATGGTTGGGGAGGTGTACCAACGTCAATAATACCGAACCAAACGGTCGGGTTGGCGGTGGACTCTAATAATTGTCCGCCAGATGCGCGCTTCCGAGCGACTTCCACAGCAGAGGGGTGCGAGGCACCTGTGTTCTTCTCAAAGTTACCAAAGCCACGAAGAATCTTACTGGATGCCCAAGTCAACGGAACAAAATGAAATTTTCGGAAGTCAGGTAGGTGGGTACGCACGCGCTGGTTGAAGCAATACCGGCCTTGAGTGCCTCAATGTTCACGCCCTTGTCAGTGTTAACCAGCGACGAACGCTTAAAGAGGGGTATCGTTTTTCCTCCCTGTTCGGCAGGCTGAGGAGCCGCAGCGACGATTACGAAGAAAAGGAGGAGAGCGATAACCGTTGCGACAGTGAAGCGCATAAAAATAGTAATGTTTTCTACAAAAGAGGTCAACTTAGAACTTGAAGAAAGCCGTGCCTCAGTATACTTGCCTTTATACCATGGCCGTGGTGCGACCGATGGATCAGTTGTCCCCCTCGGACTTATACGCTGTTCCGTAAATTTCCTTTCTCCCTTCACCAGTACGTGGACGTATGGGATGGTGGGATGTGAGCGCAGTTGTCCGGCTTTCATTGCCTCCGAGCTCTCGAATCCGTGCCGGGAATTTAGAATTGGGCCAAATTCACCCGCGAGAATTCACCCGCACTGGCTGTCACGTCGAAAAAACCCGTGGGACAGATTGAGCTCATATCTGGAAACAAATTTTGCCTGTGCACACCTGTTTGCCGGTTGAACAAACTTCTGACATATGCAAAAATTTGACTTAAACCTGTTGTGTGGACATATTAGTCAATTCATATCCTGATTGTTGTGGAGGAAATTAAGGATATGGTGATGCAGATTTACGGTGGAAATATTTTGACATTTGATTAACACAATGATTACGCGAGAAACTTTGAAATGCAGTAGGGAAAGCAGGCTCCTTCACACCGTCGTAGTTTCTGCATTATAGTAATCACGTGCTAATTTCAAACCCAGCATAACCTTAATCCCCCTCACACTCACAACGACGGCTGCAAGAAAACATTTGTAAACAGCCTCAGCCACAGTGGCTGAGACAGCGGAATGTGAAAAAAAGTACATGTAGACTGATATTAGGGTTAGGAATTTTTAGGTGATCAATGAATTAAACTACCTACGCGTTGGACACATCAGCCGGTGAGCATGGAGGCCTGCGGGTGGAGACATGGTGAAAACCAACTACATTACAGCCCTCTACCACCTGACAAAAACTATAAGAGGGCAGTGATTGCCCGGACTGCTAGGGATTAGCTAGGAGTAGCAAATAGGTATAAGTAAACTCACCTCAGCCGCTGCCAAAGAGGGGGCAAAGAACAACTGAGGAATCCGAAGTAAAAACTAAGTATATATGTATAACAGATTGGGCAGAGAAGTGCTTGCTAATGATAATCAGGGAATAGGAACAGGAAAAAGAGGAATTTGGAATTAAGTGATGTAAGGAAATGATGGAGTGTCCCTGGAGGCTCGGGGATGATGACAAGTAAAGGATGATGCAATACAATAAGGGTTTGCATGTCTACATGAATTCCAGATCGATTCCAAGTGGATTCTGAGATTCCAAGATTCCAAGGTTCCGAGAGGTTCCACCTGGCAGTGGAGCAGAGGTAGGCATTCCGGCATTCCGGACATGCGGAACACAGATTCCAATGTTCCGGAAATGCAGGGTTTGTTGTTCCGGTTCTGGAGTTCACTGTATTTTGTCACCACCACCATGCAGCCCATTCTAGCAGCGTTAGAAAGCTGTAACATTACCACAGCTGAATTCATTATTTCTTTGCTCACTGATCACAAATATGAGGATGAACTTACCAATGATCTGATGGAGCATGTGGCCGACATTTTCAATGCATTCCTGAAGCATCCAGCTGCTCGGGACAAACATTTCAGCTTGGATTAAGCCTTGTTAAAAACATGTACCTCCGCAAAATGTGAGACCTAGCTTGCACAGGAGGTGGATGGCATTTGGAGCCTTGAGCATGAGGACAAAAGACCTTGATGACATGGCTCGAGAGATGGAGGCCGACACAGTAATGAAAAGCACTGATGGCCTAGAAGTGCATATAGTCGCTAAGCTAGCAATCAACAGATGAGTCAAAGGATAACTTACCTGAAAGGTGAGCAGTGTTGCCGTTTCTGAGTTAACTGCTATTCCTTGTATACCAGCCTTGGCTAACAATGTCGCATTCTATTTTCCAAGCATGTTCAGGGGCGTTACTACAATCTGAATCCCATCCAGTCGAAAGAGGAGAGGCATCCAGAAGGTAAGAGTCTTCCCCATCCCTGTCCTGGCAATGCAAAACACATCTTGATCTTGTTTCAGCAAGGCTTCAACCACCTTGAGCTGCCATAGGCATGGCCGAACACCTAGAATCTCTTCTGCATGCTGTTGGATGTCGGATATAGAGGGGAGCATGCCAGACTGATTAGGAGATGGTGTCGCCATGCAGCCAGCACATGCTCAGTATAGAGGCTGGTGTGTCCGATGCATAGGTAGTTTAATTCATTGATCACCTAAAAATTCCTAACCCTAATATCAGTCTACATGTACTTTTTTTCACATTCTGCTGTCTCAGCCACTGTGGCTGAGGCTGTTTACAAATGTTTTCTTGCAGCCGTCGTTGTGAGTGTAAGGGGGATTAAGGTTATACTGGGTTTGAAATTAGCACGTGATCACTGAATCTATCACATGATTACTATAATGAAGAATTCCCCTCGTAGTCCACCCCTCACACGAACTACAACGGTGTGAAGGAGCCTGTAGAAAAAGCAGATAAATGATCAAATTCAAGATTTGTGGACATGACATTTGTGAAATCTTGCTGCATTCATTTCAAAGGACATATTTGGATTTTGCCACTGATCTGCTACACAGAAAAAGGAGATAGCAAATTCTGAATTTATCCGTGAATATGTGATAGTGACCCACCAAGGGGGGTATTAGTGGGCCACCATAGTGGTCAGACAGGGTGTGGCACACTGCATGACCCCTGTACAACTAGAACCAACAGACCAGGGTCAAGGTAAAATGGAGGTCTACTACCCATACCACCAGTTTTACTACAAGGACAAGGATTAAGAAAGCAAGGAGGGTTGAGGGCACATCAGCAAAAGAGGCTATCCAGCACAGGTGAGGCATTGGCTGTATAAAGTAATGTGAGGATGCTGTTTGAGAAAAGATATTGCTGGTAGTTACCTTTGTGCTGGGCACATGGGTTTGGCATGGGCACAGAGCTCTGATGCTTTGCTGGCCACATCTGTGAAAGTGTTGGTGCTGGAGATGAATGAGTCAGCAGTGTCACTCAATCCAGCATATAACTCACCATGTCAGCCTGGGGAAAGGTTGCTAAATGATCATATTTCATGCCCTGTGAAAGTTGACTATGTCGAGTATGACCAAATGTGTTTTTGTTCATAATAATCATAGATAACCATATGAAATGTGTCTAATTCTCATTGCAAATCTGTTTTGCTGGTCAATTACTTCATTGAAAGGCTTTCTTAGGTGCATGTCAACTAACGCCAAGCCTCCCTCAGCTGGTTGTGCAAACTGCATTTCCTTATGCTAGACTCAGCTATGCTACACGCGCAACAAGCAGACACAATTTGTTGCTACCCCAATGCTAACATACACCATGGGCTGTTTCTCCTCCACTAGGTTTTTCCTACCACTGTGAACCTTTCTTAGTTGTATCTGACTTCATGCAGAATGATGACTACGACTCTCCAGTTAATAGGTACATGGAGCAAACTCTTGGCGGGACTTACCAGCGGGATTTGTAAATAACGTAGGTGGGAAATCGCTAAGTCCCCACATTTCCTCTTCTCTCCCCATCGATATCCTTATCTCAGATCAGATTTCTGCAACTCCTTCCCCTGAAACCAACCTCGGTGGGGACTTTTTCTAGAGGTTCCAGTAAAGAAGAGGAAGTTGGCCAGTGCAGAGGTGCTGGCGAAGAAAACGGAAGAAAAAAGAGGTAAGTAGCATTGCTTGCATTGTAGTTCATTGCTATGACATAGTACTACGCTCCCCAAGTATTGTCTTTTTTTTTGTCAATGAACCAAGGGCCTATGCAGCCACAAGATGACCTATGCAAGCCAACACACAGTGAGTACGAGTAGAATTTCTATTTGTTAATAACTAACTACTCCTGTACATGTGCAACAATGGTCAGCCAAAACACGACAGCGGAGACCCAGGTGTGTACATGCGAGCATTCTTGTTTCCTCTTGCTCATTCCCATAGGAACTTTGCACTAGTAGCCTTCGGTGAGTCATTGCCTTTCTCATGACATTTCCATGCACATGATTCCACTTGCTGTCGTTCGTTTCAAGCCTAGCTCGGCCCCTCCTCAGGCATCTCCTCCTCTCCCTCTCGAGTTCTATGTTAATTCTGACTGGATTAAACTTGTTTTGTCCCCGTTTCGATGCATATTTGCTGCAGCGATACCGTCCATCCCATTATTATACTGTATATTGTCATACCAGCATACCTCATCATATCTGAGCATAGCATAATAAAACATTTTCCCGCATATCTGAGCAGGTTCCATGAGCTATAAGAGAACATATGCATGCAATAGCGGGCATTTTCGGCAGCTGGTCGAAATGGCTGGCATGGTATGCACAAATATGTTTTCACTGAAAATCATCTTAGCGCATACGGGGGCACACCAGAGCATGCCCCGTACCACATTTCAGTCTCAATTTCTGCAACTGTATATTGATCTATGCTGTTTTTCATGATATCATAAATTATCATATTTGGACATACAGGAACTGACCAGAGCGTAGTCAACTTTCACAGGGTTTCATGGGCCATTTATAAAGATCAATGATAGGTCCTTCTAGCTGGACAAAAAGATGATGAAGGACAACAAAAGTTTGTTGGATAGACTAAGGGATGACAATATGCACTACATACCTGAATGACAAATGGTTGATTCTTCGGATTTCATGGTGACTGGGATTTTGTTCTGGTGGAGAACCTGGTAAGGAACCTTATTGTTTTTGTTGTTTGTTTCAATGGGACATTTGTTGTTCATCATAAAATGACTATCTAAAGTAATGTCATTGTACATTGTCTGATGATCGGGACATGCTAACAACAAGAATAATGAATTACTATCATAATTACTACAAGTGAACACTGATCACATGTCACATGATGCTTCCAACTCAATTTGGACCATCTGGAATTTTCCATTGGAGTGCCATTCACTATTTCTAGTCCTACTCAGCCACTTTGCATGTCTTTCTGCTCCCCATCACTCCACTCCACTCCAATTTAATCAACCAGTGCTCACTGTTGAGGATGGCGAGCAGGGTTTTTTTGTCCTGGATGGGTCAGGAAAGTTTGAGGATGTGACAATTAGTACTAACAGCATTACAACTATCTAATCCTAAGAGTCCAAAACGAGCACTACAACAAGTAGAAATAAAATTAAGCTAAACAAGAACATGAAAACAACCCAAGGTATAAATGATGTTCGTTGATATAACAGATCACCATCCATCCTTACAATAAGATCAAGGGTGATGTCAATTCCATGAAAAGGGTCACTCTGACAGAAAGATGATATACAGCATATGCATTTCCAAAACTCACATATCAACTCTTTAATGGCTGATTTTTATTGTATGCATCCACAGGATTCCTTGTCAAGGACAATATCATTTGTGAACCAGTGCTTGGGCAGTATGCTCATTTTCAACCCATCTGCTCTGGACTCATTGTATTGATTTTAGTGGAATTTTTATTGTATGCATCCACAAAGCTCACCAATGGTGACACCCCCTATATAAGCCATTACATGTCATCCAACCTGTCAGTATCATTCTTCACAATATCAACTAACACTCGCTCACACTGTGACAGCTACATCCAAACTCTCTTCTCTAATATTGTTCAAATCCACCCACTAGAAAGACGCTCAAGGTGTGTCATTGTGTCCCCTCTATATTACTAGACTCACAAGTCGACCAGTTATCTCTTAAGTTCACCCTGACATGACATACAAAGGCTATCAATGCAGTGGCAATCAACTCCCAGGGTTCCATGTTGCTTAGCAGAGGTAAGACCATTGGTCAGGTCGCATTCTCATAGCTATCTCATCCCTACAATCTGTTTGGAGGCAATGTCAGTCAAATAGTTGTATGGAATCTTGTCTTGAAGGAGATGATGTAAGAGATTTGTATCCCAGCAGCAGGGTTCATCAGCTACCTCACATGGATTAAGGTGACTGACTAAGACAATGATGGTTTTGTATTTGGCACATCAGATGGCAACATCCATCTCTATGAGCAAGGGAAGGATACACCTATTTTCAGTGTGTCAATCATGCTTGCTCATGCAGGTACAATTGAATTGATTGCATGGAATTCAGATCACCACCACCTGGCCAGCATGGGCAATGGTGAACTTCAGGTGTGGAAACCCTGTCCAGATGGTAGTAAGTCTTTGTTATATACTTGCCTCATGGACTTTAACTGCCTGCCTAGAATCATTTGTTTCCCTGGCCAACAATTCAGAGAAACTTCCCTATGTGGCTCGTTCCATACATTTTTGGAACAATGGGTCAAGTGTACTCATATCCTACTGTCACATCCTGAAACTTCCCTAACCCATCCTTACACATCCAACCCCCCTCAGGGATTCCTGCCAACTCTGCTATTCCATGTGCTCTGGACTATCCGGGAATTCTGGGATTGAACCCGGACTTGACACCTACCTGGGGAGTGGATTCATATATGTTGTGATCCCCTCTCCCTCATTTATTATGTTTATGGACAATTAGATTCTGTTATTCAATAGAGTGATGGGATCTCAAATGGAAGAAGCAAGCCAATGGTCGCATGTAAGTATTCTAACAACTGCACAGTGGAGTTGGCTGATTTCGTGCAGTGGAAACACATCTTTGGATGGCCAGCATCTCTTTGTCTCCAACTTGCGAGATGGCATCGACAAATATGTCTTGCTTCAGATGCATTGTGTGCAAAGCTACCACCACACAATCTTGGTAAATGTGCCACTTCAGATGTCAGTCACTCAGGAGGCAGGTTGGGTGATTGTTGGGGGGGATAATGGCTTCACTCAAATCTTTGAATATCAAATGGGTGCCTTCCAGGAGAAACTTGACCATGGTGTGGTATGTATGAGAGTAACCTCAACATGTGCAGTTGTTCACATTACTCCAGCTGGTGAACTCATTGTTGTGGTGACAGTGAGTTTGTCCTCTAGTGTTTGTCCTCCATGCGCATTTTCAACAGGCTTTGGAAGGCACTCACAGATGCACCATTGCTACTGCCAGTGCCCTAGATGGCCACAGTAGCATTAAGGTGTGGTCACAGCAGAAACAAGTAAGTGGTCCTTGTTAATTGCTGCAAGGTTGCTTAACACTCCTGAAGACCACCAGCCAACCCCCTCAGTGTAACTGCTGAATTGCTGCCAGCCTTCTCGCTCAAGCAAATTGTTGTATTTGCCATAGTTTGCATATTTATCAACATCCTTATGAGATACCTTCTTCAATATTTGGACTGATCTTGTCCCTGCATCTCAAAGACCTGTAGAACCTCACCACTTCCATGCCATATGGCTGTTAAGTCCAGGTTCAATCCTGGAATTCCCAGATAGTCCAGAGTGTGCAGAAGGGCAGAGTCAGTCAGGAATCCCTGAGGGGGGTCAGAGAGGCAAGGACCTTTGGCTTCAGCTTATGTGCTGCACCCCTGTATGAGTTCTGTTCCTCAATTTCAAGGCATAGGGTTGGAAGACAATCCTAAGATCAACTTAAGGACTGAAGGAGGTTTCGGAGTGAAGTAGAGACTTCAGATGATAGAACAGGATTGAGTCGATATTTGAACTAAGGAAATATCAGAAGGTACAAGTGGGTTTATATACTAAAGAGTCCGAAACATATAAAACTGTTAAAGTATGTTGGACAAATCAGGGTTTCCAGTTTCCAGAGCAAAGTAAGGGGATGAATGGGAATGGCATCAGAATAATGGAATAACAACTGAGGGCAATGGTGCAATAATTGTGAAGCAGGGGGAAAGGGAATTATTGATAGGAACTGTGAATGTCAAGGAATGTCAAAGGAAAGAGACATATGTCAAGAGATAGCCGAGATAGGAATACGAAAGTCCAGGATAGGAATATGAAAGTCCGGGACAGGAAATATGGGATTTGAAATATCAGATGAAGGAGAAATCTTCTAAGATAAAGCCTGGAGCTTGGGGTTTGGGATTTGATCATATGGGGCCAGAATTGGGTCGGATGGTTTGGGAAAGTTTCAGGATGTGACAGTGTCCCCCTCTTAGGCACAAACCCTTGAGTGCCTGGATAGGAGTCCATAATGGGAAATAGAAGTATGGTGGAGTCTGAAAATTGGTGATTGATCTAAGGGACCTTACGACTGTTGACTGCTTGTTGTTTAGTTTCATCATCCATCATGTCTACCCACTCGCAATCTGATGATGAAATTGCCCATCTCCAGCAGGAGGAGGAAGAACGCACGTGGGAGTCCACCTGGAGAATTCAGGAGGCCAGGGAGAAGAAAGCCCAGCAGGAGGCAGAGAAGTGCAAGGATGCGAGGTGGAAAATTGAGGAGGAGGCGTGGAAGAGAGCAGAGGAGGACGAGAGGAAGAGGAAAGCAGAGGTGGAGGTCGCTTGGATGGTGACAGGAGTCATAGGGCCATGGGACGAGTGGCTTGTTGAAGGGGCCATCTCAAGGCAGCACAGGGAGGCCTGGGGGTTGGCTCCCCAGGGCAAACACACCCTGTGTGAGGGCAAGGGTCCCATGTATGGGCCTGAAGACCGGGTGATCGAGGACATGCACAAGGTGCACGCAGGTGCACACACTGTGCCAGGAGGCAGGAGTGGCAGGCAAGAGGGCGGCCATGGAAGTGGCATCCCCACACGGAGGAAAGGACCGGAAGCAGAAAAATCCAGAGGCCTGGGAGGAGAGCAAGGAGGAGGATGAGGAGGATGAAGAGGCTGAAGAATGATGGGATGTGCTTAGGGCCCTAGCGGTCTCCTACAAGGAGCAGAGGAAGGCCAACACAGCCTTCCAAGAGGCTGTTGTGGTGCAGCTGTTGGGCATCCGGCAGGTGCTCACAAGTGGCCTGGCAGCCTTCCTCAAGGCTCAGGGGTCCTGGGGCATGGAGTCTGCAGCAAGCTGGGAGGTATTGGAGTGGAAGGGAAAGGAGAGGGCAGATGGGGAGGAAGAGGAGGATGAGAGTGAGGAGGGGGGTGAGGAGGATGGGGATGGGGAAGTAGTATAGGGCTTCCTTTCAACCCCTTCGTATAATTAGTGTAGCTTTGTGTCTTTGATGAATTGTACAATGTTTTCTGTCATCATTTGAGAGAGTTAAGGGGTCCGGACTTTGCGGGATATGCAGAGTGGAAGTCCAAGATGAGTTCCAATGCATGAGCAAGTTTGGTCGTGAGGATCCAGGATGTTTCTTCATCAGTCCCTTCATAGCCCACCCACTTTACCAGTTACAGGAGTTGGCAATTCCTGCATTGCCAGTCAATTTTGGAGTCTAGGATTTCAAAGATTTCATATGCAGGTTCTCCATCAACTTTGACTGGGGGAGGTGGGGGTTGGACCTGATTTGGTATTATGTTTGGAGTTGCAGGTTCCAACTGGGAGATGTGGAAGACAGGATGGATGACACACATGGAGTCCAGAAGTCGGAGGGTGAAGAATAGGGGTTCAGCTTGAGCAATGATGGGATAGGGGCTGAGGTTCTTTTCCAAGAGTTTCTTGGAAGGGCAAGTGGATCAGAAGTACTTTGCCTTGATGAACACTTGGTCTCTGATCCAGAAATCCGGTGCAGGGAGTCATCAGGAATCCGCAGGTCCTTGGTAGCATTGTCAAGCACAAGCCATTTCTGTGTGTAGGAATTTGTGGAGTTCCTGTAAGTCAACTGCATATTCACAAGCGCAGGAGGAGGTCAGATCCCTTTTGGGGTAGACTGAGACATTGGGATGGTAGCCTTTGTTAGCAAAGAATGGATCCTTCTGTAATAGTGCTAGGGGCATTGTTGTATGTGAATTCTGCGAGGGGTAGGAGTTCAGACCAATTGTCCTGTTGGTAGTTGCAGTAGATTCTGAGGTACTGCTTGAGGGTCTAGTTTGCTCATTCCATTTGCCTGTCATCTTCGGGATGATACCCCAAAGTGAAGTGAAGTTGGATGTCGAGGGAATGGAAGAAGTGGGAGACGAACTCGGAACCCCAGTCGGAAGTGATGTGGGAGGGAACTCCATTCTTGGAAAACACATGAAGGAGGAATAATTTCATGAGGCTCAGAGAGTCAATAGTGTTGTGAGTGGGAATGAATATGGATTGCTTGGAAAGGTGGTCGATGACTACATGGATTGTGGTGTACCCACCAGAGGAGGGGAGTTGTTCGATGAAGTCCATGGAAATGGAGTTCCAGGGTTTTTTGGGGATTGGGAGCTGCTTGAGCATCCCGTAGGGGTGGTGTCTAGGAGTTTTAACTTGGGTGCAGGAAGTGCAGGAACTGACATAGTTTTTGATAAAGGTGCAGAATCCTGGCCAAGTGTATTCCTGATGGACGAGCTCTAATGTCCTGTTTTTCCCAAAGTGCCTGGACAGGGGATGGTCGTGCTTGTATCAGAGGATGCAAAGATGTAGGTCCTTAGCTTCTGGGACAAAGATGTGATTGTCAAGTGTCAGGAAACCTTTGGGGTTGACAGCGCATTGGGAGTTTGATGAGTGCAAGAGTCAGGGGGAAGCTATGGGGTCAGAGGACAGGGATTCTAGGATGTCCTTGTGGATGTCTTTGTGTTATGCTGGTGAGGTCATGAGAACTCAATCAGATAACACCAACGTGTCCTAGGGTCGAGTAGGACGATCTAAGTCAGAAGTCTTTACTGGCAGACTATAGGCCAATCGGTGAAGCAAGTTCTCAGACCAAGAAATAGCTTGTTAAGCTATGTATTGCGTAGATCTAACTTGGGTTGTAACCAAGTAGAGTACAGGTCTTTATACTACTGAGGATGGCACACAGACCAAGGTAACCTAAGTAGGTATTGTCCAAGAAAGGTAACTAAAGATAAGAGGGATATGTGCCATTGGGTGGAATGTCATGGAACTTCATGGGAGAAGAAAAGAAGCGAGATAAGACCAGGGGTTTTACCTGGAGTCACTGGTTGTACAGAAAGGCCATAAAAGGGAATGGGGAGTCATGTGATGATACAAAGTCACATGAAAAGGGGTAAGAATTGTTCTACCATAACATTACCCCGTGTTTAGATGAAAGAGCACTGATCTTTCACAAATCTCTATACCCTGCCCCGGGGGAACCAGTCATGTTGGCTAAGGCTGAGTCGTCAAAGACGTCATCCCCATAGAGAGTGTCATCATCCCAGGTTTCATGTCCAGGGCAATTTCCCTGAATATGTCCAGGTGCATTTTTGAAGCAGCGAGGACATTCGTAATATTGGCAGTTGATTCGGATGTGACCTTGTCGTCGACACTCAAAACAAGCATGATCATAGTTGGGGTGGCTTCGGGAAAGGGGGGAATGTGTTTGAGTCAGATAGGCGTGATTGCGCTCAGCTTGATTGGTTAATTGTGTGATGGTGTTGGTGGGGATGCCAAAGGCTTCTTCAGTGGAATCTACATCAATGGGGGTATGGGGAGAATCTCCTGGGCCTTGAACAGGGGTGGTGTGTGTGAGGGGAATAGAGAAGATGGTTTGGGTATGAGCTTGTTGAGATCGGCGAGGTGGGGGAATTGGGCAAGGTTCTTTGGGGGAGTTGTCATTGGAAGAGGGGTTCGAAGATGAAGAGGAGGTCAAGGCAATTGGAGTGGATGGAGGGGAGCGAGGTTGTTCTAACCCTTCAACATTATGGATAAGGTCATCGATCCCGAGTTGGTGGAGGATGTTGGTTAATGTGTCCTCTTGTTCTTTCTGGATACTGGAGAGGATGCTAGAGACGAGTCAGAAATCAGGAGTACGATGTCTGTTCAAGTGGGTTAAGATAACAGAGATTCGGTAATTCTGGAGAATGGCTCTGTAGGAGCTATCGAGGGGGAGTCGGTGTCGAGGGTTCGGAGAATAGAAGTGGCATTGTGGGAATCCTGAAGAAAGAGTCGGTAACGAGTGGAAGCAGAGTATTCAGCAGGGAGTCGGTATCTGGAGGAAAAGGGAAGAGGGCAAGGAACAAATTGTTCACGGCGGGCAACAAATTGATGAGGCATCTTCAAGCAGGAGGTTTCTTCTTTTTGTTTCTGAGATGGGTGCGGATGAGATGAGGGAAATCTCGAGGATGGGATATCTTATATTCGTAGAGTTTTGAAGCGGAGTGTCGAAAATTGGACTCCGGTTCCCAAGAGTTTTCTGAAGAGGGATAACCCTTCCAGGCCACAAGGTATTGGCGGCGATTAGGGGAACCCCGATGGGAAAGGATCTTTTCAACTTCGTGTTCTTCTTCTGATCCGAGAAGATCCGGTGGAGGTCTAGAATAGTTCAGGCCATGTTCCATGGTTTCCCACGGTGGAAAACATCATGGATTTTCCACGTGAATGGGATTTTTAGTCGGTAAGAGATAGGAGATAGGACTTGAAGGATTTCAAAGGGGCCTTCTCGCTTAGGGGCTAGTTTTCGGGATGGATATCTGAATTTGAGATTACGGGCTTCTAGCCAAACCTTATTTCCAACGTTCCAGGGTTTGAACTTAGATGACACTCATTCCTTCATTATTCGTTGTGTGATTTCATGTGCTGCTAGGGCTTCCTCTTGGGCATTAGCGAGAGATGAAAGGCATTCTTTGATAGAGGGTAAGGGGGACTTCTGTGAGATAGAAGGGTAGGAACAAGGTTCATATCCGAGGATTAGGGAAAAGGGGACTTCTTCATGACAGAATGTTCTAGGGAATTGTGGGCGAATTCTGCAGTGGGTAGGAGTCGTGCCCATTCATTGGGTTTTCCATCACAGAATATTCGAAGGTAAGTTTTGACCTCTTGATTGACTTGTTCTGTTTCTCCATCGGATTGAGGGTGGTAGGCAGAGGAGAGGGAGACATCATAATTGAGGAGTTGTCCTAGTTCTTTGGCGAATGCAGAGGCGAATTGGGGACCGTGGTCAGAGATCACCTTGTCATGTAATCCAAATCTAGTGAACACATTCTTCAGGAAAAGGTCTGCTACTCTGGCTGCATCGATTGTTTTGTGACAGGGAGATAGAATTACCCCCTTAGTAAGCCCATGGTGGACCACAACCATTAAAGAATCAAAGCCGTCGGAGATAGGAAGGTCTGTGATGAGGTCAACAGAGATCTGTTGAAAGGGGCGGGTGCATGTGGAGGGGATCGGGGAGAGAGCAGGGACGGACAGGTGTGTGTTCACTTTCATAGACTGGCATGTTGCACAGCCTTGTACGAATTTCCTGACAAATGTGGATAATCCTGGCCACCAGAAGTCTCATGAAACAAGGGTGGTGATGCGTGTGATGCCGGGGTGGCCAGAGGAAATGGATTCGTGAATGGAGCGCACAATCTGAGCACGATGATCAGTGGGAATGTACAGACGGTGTTTGAAGAACAGATTAGCTCCATCATAGTCCCAGTCAGAAGGTGAAGATTGGGGAAAGAGGGATTCTCCGACTTCCATAGCACGGGTTGCGGTAAGAACTAGGGGGTCATCAGGGGTGGAGGATTTTATTTTGTTCACCAGCTCTAAGTCGATGGTGTTCACAAAGAGACCCTCGGGGAGAAGGGTGACATCCTGGTTATCGGAGGAGGTATCGGGACAATTGATGCGTGATAATGCGTCAGCAGGTGCCATTTGGGTCCCAGGGGTATGCTGGAATTGTAGATCATAGTCGGATAATGTGAGCATCCAATGTGCTTGGCAGCGTGATAGCTTTTGGGGAGAATGGAAATATGTCAAGTTTTTGTGGTCAGTTAGCACGGTCACTGGGTGGGAGGTTCCTTGGAGATAATGCCTCCACGAAGTCAGTGCTCGTATGACAGCAAGTAATTCTCGATTGTAGATATCGTAGTTTCGTTCTGCAGGGGAGAAGGTTTTGGAGAGATATGCACAAGGATGAAGGTCACCGTTGGCATCCTTTTGCATCAGGACACCTCCCGTGGTGTGGAGGGATGCATCAGTCATGACAAAGAATGGTTTTTCAATGTCGGGCATGGACAGTATCGGGTGTTTCAATGTCGGGCATGGACAGTATCGGGTGTTGCATATAGAGGTGTTGGAGATGCCGAAAGGCGGTTTCACATTCGGCGGACCAGTCCCAAGCAGATGATTTTCGGGTCAGGTCAGTGAGAGGTTTTGCAATAGTGGAGAAGGAGGGGATGAACCGTCGGTAGAAGTTGCAAAAACCAAGGAAGGAACGGACTTGCTTGACACAAGTTGGGGTCTGCCATTTAGCAATAGCATCAAGCTTGATAGGGTCCATCTTTACTGTGCCTTCACGGATGATGAGACCAAGGAAGTCTACCTCGTTGGTGGCAAATTTGCATTTCTCTAGCTTTAGGTATAGGTCATTTTCCCTCAGGCATCTGAGGACTTTCAGGGTCCGTTCTCGATGGAGGGTGGCATCAGAGGAGTGAATGAGGATGTCGTCCATGTAAATGATCAACCATCCTTCAGCAATGAAGTCAGCAAAAACATGGTTCATGAACACTTGGAAAGTTGGGGGGGAGTTGCAAAGTCCAAAGAACATAACGTTTGGTTCAAAGAGGCCGAAGGGGGTGATAAATGCGGCCTTCCATCGGTCAGATGGTTTGATCTGAACATTGTTGTAGCCCCATCTGATGTCCATTTTCGTGAAGATTTTGGACCCTTTTAACTTGTCAACGAGATCAGAAACTAGAGGAAGAGGATAGGCGTTTTTGATTGTATGTGAGTTCAATAATCTTGGCAAGGACGGAGGGATCCATCTTTCTTGGGGACGAAGAAAAATGGTGAAGCTTGCGGTGATTGGGAGAAGGAAATCTTGCCAGTTTCAAGGTATTCTTTGATGAACTCTTTGCACACTTCTTCTTCTTTTGGGTTCAAGTGGTAGGTTTTGGTCACTTTTGGAACAAAGGAGTCGTCAAGGTCGATAGTGTGATCGAAAGGACGAGAAGGGGGTACATGGTCTGTTGCCTTCTTATCAAAGACACCAGCAAACTCCACGAATTCAGGGGGGAGAATGGGTTTTTCCTTCTTTTCTTCCACGTATTTCTGTGCTAGCTCAGTGGCGAGGGTGACTTTTTGGAAGTCATAGGTCATGGAATCGATTTTTTTCTTGAGGATATGGGCAAGGTGTGTATCGGGTTCAATTTCGAGGTACCGGAGAAGGTATTGTTGCATGATGGCGTCGGGGGTGTTGTGTCGAGGAAGAGCCTTTTTGTCGGGAAAAGAAAGGGTTCCAGCTTCCCAGTCAACGTTTGGGTTGTGTTGGCATAGCCAAGGGAGTCCTAGGATGATGTTTTCCTTTCCACAGTTCGTCACATAGAGTTCTTGCTCCATTTCGTGTTCACCAATGTGGAGTGTGAGGGTGGTGGAGAATTTGATCAGTCCCGCAACGTTAGGGGATCCATTGGCATTATAAGGTTTTAGGGGAATGGGGAGTCATTTCATTGGGAATCAGTTTTTAAGGGCAAAGTGTTGGTCAATGATGGAGGCAGCTGCTCCAGAATCTAGGAGTGCGTTGGTATCGACGATTTTTCCTGTCTTCATAGCAAAGATGGCAGTAGGAATACGCATCAATTTAGAAGTTTGCTCGGCTACAATTCCAGGAGTCGTTCTAGGAGGTGGCCGTGTCGATTCAGTTCTCCTTTCTAAAAATCCCTTCCATCTAATCCAATCTTGGAGATGGGGAGAGCGTCGGGAAGATCTTGTTTAGGGTTCTCAAAGCATACTTTGAGAACGTCCAACATCTTGTTTTCAGAGACGTTGTTCTTGCGGAGTTCAGAGATGTATCTTTCCGTAGGGGATGGTGCTTTGACCGGAATTTCTATGGTTCTGATGGGTGTTGGTCGAGGAGAAGGGGATTTCTGGGGGAATTGACCGTTCCTATGATCAGTGGAATGATGTCCCTGTTTTCCGCAGACGAAACATAGTCCTTTCTTCATGTACTCAGCACGTTTGACAGGTGTGAGTCGCACAGAGTCAACATCCATCGCGTTGGGATCAGGGATAGGGGTGGAGTTGGTGGATCGTGGGGTATATGGGTTTCGATTCTGGAGCATTTTGATGCGCTGGTTCTGGATGTGGAAATGCTCTGCTTTGGCAATCCACTTATCGAGGATATCGGGGATGGTGTCCATGTTCAGGATTCTGGTCGAGAGATTTCTCTCAAGACCATTGGTGTACCAGGAGATGAGGGCGGATTTGTCAGTTACACCGGATCGGCTTTTCAGAAGGCGGAATTCGGAGTTGAATTTTTTGAGGGAACCGCTTTGACATTGAGTCAAGGTGGTTAGTTTGACAAGGGCGGTTCCTTTGATATCAGAGACGATGAAAGCAGTTCTGAAGTCCTTGATAAAGTCATCCCATGTTCCCCATCCTTTGGTGATGGCGGACTCATAAAAGGCTTCAGCCCAGGAGGCGGCTGTTCCTTTGTTGAAGAAGCTAAGGGCGGCGATGATCTTCTTCTTATCATCGTCATAGAGTTGTTTGTTGAGCTCAAAGTAGGCCACAATGGAGTACATCCATCGCGCAGCATCATTGGGGTTTCCATCGAAGGAGGAAGGGGTTCCAATCTTTAGTTCAGTGACTCTTATTTCGGTAGGTCTGGCAGTGGAAGTCATTTTCAGTTCGTTGTCAGAGGTTTCGGTGGTGTTTGGATGTATTGGCCTCAGAGGAGGAATCAGGGGGGGAGTTCTTTTCTTGTCTTGTCGTAGAGTGAATTGATCGTTCAAATCAAGATCCTTCTGATAAGGATCAGTTTTTCTAGCAGAGCTAGAGGAATCGGATCAGGTTCTAGTAGCCTGTCTTCTGGAGGAAGGAGGTTCGTTCGTGGGTTCTAATCGGAGACCATGTCTTGTCTGGTCAAGCTGCACAAAGGCAGAGTCGGAGTGTTGGGGAATAGGCTGCGTGATAGCAGTATCGAGTAGAAAGTTAGATCTTTTGTTACACTGATGAGGTCATGAGAACTCAATCAGATAACACCAACGTGTCCTAGGGTCGAGTAGGACGATCTAAGTCAGAAGTCTTTACTGGCAGACTATAGGCCAATCGGTGAAGCAAGTTCTCAGACCAAGAAATAGCTTGTTAAGCTATGTATTGCGTAGATCTAACTTGGGTTGTAACCAAGTAGAGTACAGGTCTTTATACTACTGAGGATGGCACACAGACCAAGGTAACCTAAGTAGGTATTGTCCAAGAAAGGTAACTAAAGATAAGAGGGATATGCGCCATTAGGTGGAATGTCATGGAATGTCATGGGAGAAGAAAAGAAGTGAGATAAGACCAGGGGTTTTACCTGGAGTCACTGGTTGTACAGAAAGGCCATAAAAGGGAATGGGGAGTCATGTGATGATACAAAGTCACGTGAAAAGGGGTAAAAATGGTTCTACCGTAACACTTTGATGTCAAGCAGGGATGAGGCCTAGAGGACCAGGGCTAGTAGGATAGTGGTTTGTAGGGATGAGGTGAGCTGCTCCTGAGTGAACACTGGGCAGAGGTTATGGGGATTAACATGAGCATAGTCCTTATCCCCCTCTTTGGGGTAGACGTCCCAGCATCTAGTGAGGGAATTGGGCTTAGCTCCTAAGCGTCCAGGATGGAAGTGGATGACAAGGTTGAATTGGGATAGGAATTCCAACCAGTGGGTCAGGACTTTGGAGGTGGTGAAATATTCCAGATTTTTGGTTGGTGACAACATTCATTGATAGGGGTGCCGGAACCTTTGAGGTAATGATGTCAATGCTGGAAGGCTTCATGAATAGTGAGGAGTTCCTTATCATGGGTGTCATAGTTGAGTTCCGGGGCTGTCAGGGTATGGGAGTAGAACACAATGGGGCAGAATTCCTTGTCAGGACATCGCATGGGGAGGATTCCCACAATAGCACAGTCCGAAGTGTTGGTCTAGACCATGATAGGACAGTTCGGAATCCAGTGAGTAAGGATAGGGGCTTGGGTGAAGGCAGAGCGGCAGGAATCATTGAAGTTCCAGGGGGCATTTTTCCAAGTGAGTCGGGTAAGTGGGACAACAATATTGGAGTAGTTGAAGATGAATTGATGATAGAACTTGTCAAATCCAAGGATTGAATGTCCTTGACTTTCTGGGGTTCGGGCCAATCCCTGACCACTTGGACTTTATCCAGGGCCATAGTCAATCCCTGGGGGGAGAGATGGTAGCCCAGGTATTTGATGGAGTCCAAGTGCCACTCACATTTGTCTGGTTTGGCATAAAGTCCATGTTTCCAGAGACATTGGTGGACTTCCCAGGCATGTTCCTTGTGAGAAGCCATGTCGTTGAGGTAGCTCATGACACAGACATCTAGGAGGTCCATGAAGATGCTATTGACCACAGGGGCATTGGTGAGTCTGAAGGGCATCACCAGCCACTCATACAAGCCCTAGCGAGTTCAGAAGGCGGTTTTCCATTCATCCCCAGGTGTGATGCAGACAAGGTGGTAGGTATGACAGAGGTCGATTTTGGTGTACACCTTGGTGCGGCTGGGGGAATTGAGGAGGTTGGAGATTAGGGGTAGGGGATAGCGATCTTTTTTCGTGATTTTGTTAAGTCCTCAGAAATCGACACAGAGGCACAGGGATCCATCCTTCTTTCAGACAAAGAGGACAGGGGCACCGTGAGCAGATTTGGATTGGCGGATGAAGCCATAGTTGACATTGATTGTAGAACCATGTTTTATGAGCGTTTACAGAATTCAGGGTTTCAACAAAGGTAGATGGTAATTGATGTGGCTTACCTGAACTCATGACAACCAGGTCTCATTACTGAGGGCCTTGCATGAGTCTAACTTTTTGTTAGTCTGGGTTCCATCCCAGAGTTCCTGCAAGTCCTACAGGGCAGAAGCACGCAAGGGATCGGGAATCCATCAAGGGGGTCAGAGGGGTGAGTGTCACATCCTGAAACTTTCCTAACCCATCCAGCCCAATTCCGGCCTCCTAAGATCAAATCCCGAATCCCTAGCCTCAGACTTTACCTTAGAAGATTTCTCCTTCATTGGATATTCCGAACCCCATATTTCCCATCCCGGACTTTTGCATTTCTGTCCCAGACTTTAGTATTCCTATCTCGGCTATCTCTTGACATATGTCTCTTTCCTTTGACATTCCTTGACATTGTCAAGTCCAGGTTCAATCCCGGAATTCCCAGATAGTCTGGAGTTTGCAGAAGGGCAGAGTAGGGTGGGAATTCCTGAGGGGGGTTGGAGTTGTAAGGAACTTCAGCTTCAGCTTATGTGCTGCGCCCCTGTATGAGTTCTGTTCCTTGATTTCGGAGTGGAGGGTCGGAGATCAATCCAAAGATCAACTTAAGGACTGAGGAGGTTCAGAGTGGAGTGGATCAGGAAAGAACGGGATTTAGTTGATATTCAAACTAAGGAAATATCGGAGAGTACACATGGGTTTATATACTGAAGGGTCCGGAAGATATAAAGATGTTAAAGTATGTCAGACAACTCGGAGTTTTGGGTTTCCAGAAGAAAATAAGGAATGAGTCGGAATGGTGTCAGAATGGGAGAATAATGACTGAAGGCGATGGCACAATAATTGTGAGGCAAGGGGAAAGGGAATTATTGCTAGGAACTGTAAATGTCAAGAAGTGTCAAATGAAAGTGACATATGTCAAGAGATAACCAAGATAGGAATACAAAAGTCTGGGATGGGAATGTGGAAAGCCCAGGATGGGAAGTACAGGGTTTGGAATTGGGCTGGATGGGTTAAGGAAGTTTCAGGATGTGACAGACATCTGCAGTTCCTATCAATAATTCCCTTTCCCCCTGCTCCACAATTATTGCGCCATTACCCTCAATTATTATTCCACCATTCTGATGCCATTCTGATTCATTCCTTACCGTGTTCTGGAAACCCAAAACTCCAATTTGTCTGACATACTTTAACAGCTTTATATCTATCTTCTGGACTCTTCAGTATATAAATTTGCTTGTACTCTCTGATATTTCCTTACTTCGAATAACAACTAAATCCCATTCTCTCCTGCTCCACTTCACTCTGAAACCCACTTCAGTCCTTAAGTTGACCTTAGGATTGTCTTCCAACCCTCTGCCTGAAATGAAGGAATAAAACTCGTACAGGGGCACAGCACATAAGCTGAAGCCAAAGTTCCTTGCCCCTCCGACCCCCCTTAGGGATTCCTGACCAACTCCGCCATTCCACACATTCCAGGAATTCCAGGATTGAACCCGGACTTGACAGTATATTCAAACTCAAACCTCTATGAGTTCGCTAACATCACCTCTTTACCACATGTCTAAAACTATTCAGAATCGTGCTCAAATATGCAGTATACAAAACATCAACACAGCTCAGTCAGAGGCAGCCCAAGGAGATGCCCCACACTCCCTGATGACCTCACGTCGAGGCCCTGATGTCGCCAAACAATTCTGAAGCTTCTCTACTCGTCGTACATCAACCTCCACATCTCAAGTGAGACCTCTGTCTCAAAGCATCTCCACCCCTACTCCCACAGGTTGTTACCCCTCTGGGGGTGCCCCGGACCCCTCTGATGATGGGGATGGCAGCGGCAATGACCCCAACCCCTCTGATGACAACGATCTGGATAATGTAATCCTGCCTACCCCCATCATGGTGCTTGCCAATGCAGTTCGTGGCCTTGCTGAGTTATCGTGCCATGACCGCAAATCTGAGAACTCCTTGTCTTTGCGCACAAAGGTGCAGGAACCCAACACCTTCAATGGGACTGACCCCCGCAAGCTGTGGGCCTTCCTGGTCCAATGCAAGCTGAACTTCCAGGACTGTCCCCGCACATTCCGGACTGCGCAAAAGTCACCTTCACCCAGTCCTACCTAGAAGGTATGGCTCTTGAGTGGTTTGAGCCTGACCTCCTCCAGATGGACAGATAATTATCGGGAATTCCTCCTCGAGCTCCAAACCAACTTCAGCCCCCATGACCCTGTTGGTGATGTGGAACACCAACTCAACCACCTATCCATGAAAGACTCTCAGCATATCAACAAGTACATGGTAGAATTCAATCGCCTAGCCTCCCAGGTCCAGGGTGATGGTGAGGGAGCCCTCCGACATCACTTCTACAATGGACTTCCAGATTGCATCAAAGACAAGCTTTCCCACATTGGAAAACTGTGCTCCCTAGGATAACTCTAGACTCCCTCCCAGACTATTGACGGGAGATATTGGGAATGCAAGTCCAAAGTTGCTCACCAGATCAGACCCTCCAGACACCAGTCCTCCACACCCAAAAGTACTCCCACCACCTCATCTCCAAAACCCACCACTTCATCCAACCCCTCCACATCCTCATTGTCTGCTAAGGGGAAATCCTCTGTCCCTACCCTGAAACCCACATCCGACCTCTCCAGCAAACTTGGGAAGGACGGATGCCTCACCTCCAAGGAATGAAAATGTTGCTTCAACCTCAAGCTGTGCATGTTCTGCGGAGCCTCCAGACATATGGCTAAGGATTGCCAGAAGTCCACTTCCCACACAGCCAAAACCTCCCCTGCTTCAGAAGCCAAACCGGAGGCCTCTACCCCTGAGGCAAAAATAGGGCACAGCCTTCTGGACTCCACACAGGAAGGAGGCTGCGTTGAATCCCACCGTGCACCTATGGAGACCCATCTCAATGTGTCTGTTCTTTATGATCCCAAGGCCCTTATGCCGCTTGTTTCTTTTCCCAACTTTTCTGAAAATTCTGCTTCCCCCACTTTGTTAGATTGTGGTTCTACTGATTGTTTCATTAATACTACTTTCATTAACAAGCATCATTTTCCGACATATTCTGTTCCCCATATTCCATTGAAACTTTTTGATGGTACCCCCAAGTCTACAATTACCCATGCTGTTGACCTTTCCATTTGTTTGCCTTCCAGCTTTGTCACCTCCAATACATTTTATGTTACTCTGTTGGATTGCTCTTGTTCCCTTGTTCTAGGACACAACTGGCTCACCCGCTACAATCCATTGATTGACTAGGTACTGGGCAGTATTACTGTCCAAACTCCAGCTCAAGACTTGCCAACGACCCTGATGTCACCTCCAGAGATTCCGGACT
Source organism: Gyrodon lividus (assembly GCA_014904945.1). Taxonomy (NCBI): domain Eukaryota; kingdom Fungi; phylum Basidiomycota; class Agaricomycetes; order Boletales; family Gyrodontaceae; genus Gyrodon; species Gyrodon lividus. Next base: position 163,145 of record MU127447.1, read on the forward strand.
CCGTTCCCCTATCTCACTCTGACACTCCTGACAAGCCACCTTGTGAAGCTCCTTGCATCTCATTTGTCAATGCTGCCGCCTTTGTGCATGCGTGCAAACTCAATGGCTCCAAGCAGTTCAGCATTGACCTCCATCCCCAGGACTCCAAACTCTGTTCTGTATCCCATGACCCCGACACTTCCAAAACTCCTGAAGAAGTTGATCTGTCCTCCGTCCCTCTGGACTATCATGATTTCCCTGATGTCTTCAGTAAGCACAAGGCTGACACCCTCACGCCCCACAGGGAATTCGATCTCAAGATTGACTTAGAGGAAGGTGCTTCCCCTCCTCTCGGGACTGTTTACCCAGTTTCCACTACAGAACTCAAGTCCCTCTGGGAATTCATAGATGAACACCTCAACTATGGCTTCATCTTCTCATGGCGCTCCCGTCCTCTTTGTCCACAAGAAGGATGGATCCTTATGCGTCTGTGTCAATTTCCGAGGATTAAACAAAATCACGAAAAAAGACCGCTATCCCCTACCCCTGATCTTCGACCTCCTGAATTCCCCTAGCCGCACCAAGATATACACCAAAATTGACCTCTGTCATGCATATTACCTTGTCCACATTGCTCCCGGGGATGAGTGGAAGACCACCTTCCGGACACGCTACGGCTCGTATGAGTGGCTGGTGATACCCTTTGGGCTCACCAATGCCCCTGTGGCCTTTCAGCGCTTTGTCAATAGCATCTTCACGGACCTCCTAGATGTCTGTGTTGTGGTCTACCTCAACAAAATCCTCATTTACTCCAATGACATGGCTTCTCACAAGGAACATGTTCGGGAAGTCCTCCAGCATCTCCGGAAACACAGACTTTATGCCAAACCAGACAAATGTGAGTGGCACTTGGACTTTGTCAAATACCTGGGCTACCGTCTCTCCCCCCAGGGATTTACTATGTCCCTGGAAAAAGTCCAAGCAGTCTGAGATTGGCCCGAACCCGAGAAAGTCAAGGACATTCAGTCCTTCCTTGGGTTTGCCAATCCGATATTGTTGTCCCACTCACCCGACTCACTCAGAAAAATGCCCCTGGAACTTCGACGATTCCTGCCACTCTGCCTTCACCCAACTCAAAAACGCCTTCACCCAAGCCCCTATCCTTACTCACTGGATTCCGGACTGCCCTATCACGGTCAAGACCAATGCTTTGGACTACGCTATCATGGGAATCCTCTCCATCTGTTGTCCAGACGAGGAATTCCGCCCCATTGTGTTCTACTCCCGCACCCTGACAGCCCTGGAACTCAACTATGACACTCATGATAAGGAACTCCTCGCTATCCACAAAGCCTTCCAGCATTGGCATCATTACCTTGAAGGTTCCGGAACCCCTATTGACATCGTTACTGACCACAAAAGTCTAGAGTATTTCTCCACCTCCAAAGTCCTGACCTGCCAGCAAGCCTGCTGGTCGGAATTCCTGTCCCAATTCAACCTCGTCATCCACTTCTGCCCTGGATGCTTAGGAGTGAAGCCCCACTCCCTCACTAGATGCTGGGATGTCTACCCCAAAGAGGGGGATAAGGACTATGCTTGTGTCAACCCCCATAACCTCCGCCCGCTGTTTACTCAGGAACAGCTTGCCTCGTCCCTACAAGCCACTATCCTACTAGCCCCAGTCCTCCGGGCCTCATCCCTGCTTGACATCAAAGACATCCACAAGGACATCCTAGAATCCCTGTCCTCCAACCCTGTAGCTTCCCCCCATCTTTTGGACTCGTCGGACTCCTGGTGGGCTGTCAACCCCAATGGTTTCCTGACACTCGACAATCACATCTTTGTCCCGGAAGCTAAGGACCTTTGTCTTTGCATCCTCCAATACAAGCATGACCACCCCTGTCTGGACATTTTGGGCAAAACAGGACATTAGAGCTGGTCCGTCAGGAATACACTTGGCCAGGACTCCTCACCTTCATTAAAAACTATGTCAGTTTCTGCACTTCCTGAACCCAAGCTAAAACTCCTAGACACCACCCCTACGGAATGCTCAAGCAGCTTCCAATCCCCGAAAAAGCCTGGAACTCCATTTCCATGGACTTCATCGAACAACTTCCCTCCTCCGGGATATACCGCAATCCTCGTAGTCATCAACCGCCTTTCCAAGCAATCCATATTCATTCCAACTCACAACACTATCGACTCTCCGAGTCTTGCGAAATTATTCCTGCTCCACGTGTTTTCCAAGCACGGAGTTCCCTCCCACATCACTTCCGACCGGGGTTCCAAGTTCATCTCCCACTTCTTCCGTTCCCTTGGAAAAGCCCTCAATATCCGACTTCACTTCACTTCAGGATATCATCCCAAAGGTGATGGGCAAATGAAACAGGCGAACAAAACCCCCGAGCAGTACCTCTGAATCTACTGCAACTACCCCAGGACAATTGGTCAGAACTCCTACCCCTTGTGGAATTCACATACAACAATGCCCCTAGCACTACTACAGGAGTATCCCTGTTCTTCGCTAACAAAGGCTACCACCCCATCTCGGTCTACCCTGAAAGGGATCTGACATCATCCTGTGCTCGTGAATATGCAGTTGACCTACAGGAACTCCATGAATTCCTACACACAGAAATGGCCCGCACTCAACAATGCTACCAAGGACCCGCAGACTCCCAATGAATCCCCACACCAGACTTCCGGATCAGAGAGCAAGTGTTCATCAAGGGGAAGTACTTCCGCTCCACTTGCCCTTCCAAGAAACTCTCGGAAAAGAACCTTGGCCCCTATCCCATCATTGCCCAAGCTGGACCCCTGTCCTTCACCCTCTGACTTCCGGACTCCATGCGCGCCATCCATCCCATCTTCCACATCTCTCAGTTGGAACCTGCAACTCTGAACATCATCCCGAATCAGGTCCAACCCCCACCTCCCCCAGTCAAAGTTGACAGAGAACCCGAATATGAAATCTCCAAAATCCTAGACTCCAAAATCAACTGGCAACATAGGAATTGCCAACTCCTGTATCTGGTAAAGTGGGTGGGCTACGAAGGGACTGATGAAGAAACTTCCTGGATCCTCACGACCAAACTTGCTCATGCATCGGAACTCATCTCGGACTTCCACTCCGAATATCCTGCAAAGTCTGGACCCCTTAAATCCAATGGATGATGGCGGAAAAACATTGTACAATTCATGACACAAGGAAACTACGTTATTATTATACAGGGAGGCTGAGGGAAAGCTCTATACTACTCTCCCACTCCCATCCTCCTCATCCCCATCCTCCCCATCTGATCCCTGCCCCTCCTTCCCATCCACCCTGTCCTTTCCTTTCCACTCCGACGCCCCCCAGACCACTCCGATGCCCCCCAGCCCACTCCAGACTCTGTACCCCAGGACCCCTGAGCCTCAAGGAAGGCCACCCGTCCGTCTGTGAGCACCTGTCGGATCCCCAACAGTTGTGCAATGACGGCCCCCTGGTAGGCCTCATTGGCCCACCTCTGGGCCTCATATGACTCTGCTAGGGCCCCAAGTGCGTCTTGTCGCTCTTCATCCTCCTCGTCCTCCTTGCCCTCCCCCTTGCTCTCCTCCTGGTACTCCAGGCTCTTCTGCCTCCGCCATTTCTGATCCTTCCCTCTGCACAGGGATGCCACTTCTACAGCCACCCTCTTCCCTGCCACTCCAGCCTCCTGGCACAATGAGTGTGCCTGCATGCACCTCTTGCACGTCCGCGATCGTCCGGTCTTTGAGCCTGGACACAGGACCCTCACCCTCATGCAGGCTGTGCAGGGAGTATTGGCCCCAGGGAGCCAACCCCGGGGCCTCCCTGCACTTCCTTCGAACAGCCCCACCTCGGGCCCCTTTGACGATCCGCTCGCCCCGCAACTCCGCCATACTTCTATTTCCTATTATGGACTCCTATCCAGGCACTCAAGGGTTCATGCCTAAGAGGGGGATACTGTCACATCCCGAAACTTTCCTAACCCATCTGGCCCAATTCCGGCCTCCTATGATCAAATCCCAAATCCCTAGCCTCAGACTTTACCTTAGAAGATTTCTCCTTCATTGGATATTCCGAACCCCGTATTTCCCATCCCGGACTTTAGTATTCCTATCTCGGTGATCTCTTGACATATGTCTCTTTCCTTTGACATTCCTTGACATCTGCAGTTCCTATCGATAATTCCCTTTCCCCCTGCTTCACAATTGTTCTGCCATTACCCTCAGTTATTATTCCACCATTCTGACGCCATTCCAATTCATTCCTTACCTTGTTCCGGAAACCCAAAACTCTGATTCATCCAACATACTTTAATACCTTTATATCTTCCGGACTCTTCAGTATATAAATTCGCTTGTACTCTCTGATATTTCCTTAGTTCAAATATCAACTAAATCCCATTCTCTCCTGCTCCACTTCACTCTGATACCCACTTCAGTCCTTAAGTTGACCTTAGGATTGTTTTCCGACCCTCTGCCTGAAATTAAGGAACAGAACTCATATGGGGGTGCAGCACATAAGCTGAAGCCAAAGTTCCTTGCCTGTTCTTAAACCAATGCTGCTGTAAGTGCAGCACCTCCATATGTATAAAGAAGCCAAATAGACAATAAACTGATGCCACTGTAAGTCAGGCACCTCTATATGAAGAAACCGAATAGACAAAGTTAATTTTAGTGGTCACTTGGCATTTGGTCCCCTGATGATGACCCTGAATATGGCTTGTTTATTTATTTTGGTACTGTAGGGCTTCTTTTGATATATATGCAGAGATGTTGGCAACATTGTCATGTCTGATAAATTAGACCTACCTACAGGTTTTCACTACCCATAAGCCCAGATCATGGGGGAAATGAGAATCAAGCCTGTGAAATTGTCCAAGAATGTTACAAGTGTCACATGGGGGACAAAGGAAACCACTAGAGGCCCAGTGACCTGCTTGATACCTGTAAAGCAGGAAAATTCTACCAGAAAAATATCTCAGTCCATATCTTCATCAACAGCCAAGCCTCAAGCCTCTGGTTCATCAACCCCTTTGTGCACCTTGCCAGAGGATGAAGGTGCATTTGAATTCATCAGCCCAGATACAGAACCAATTCCAAGGGTTAGAGTATGTGTTGAAGTTCTACAAGACCCAAAATCACCCCCATCACTGGGTTGATTATAGGACCAAGTACTTGCAGACTCTGCTAGAAATGCAGGCTCCACCAAATCTGTGGAAGTGTTCAATTTGAATTTATGATGGGGATGCAATAAACAGATGTATGGGATATTTTTCCCAGCTGCTGTTTTGTACACAATGCTGTCAGCAACAACATTATCCATTTCACTGGATCAAACAATGGACAGGAACATTTTTTTGAAGATTTGTCCCTTTGTCTGGTATGCATAAGTCACAAGTTGTAATTTGTCATCCAAAGCTGACAAATTTAGGCAGGTATGGTCCTTCATCTAGGTCACTGTGGGCAGCCTTGTCCAGCAGGAGTGCCCAAGAGTGTGGACCCACAGGTAGATGATATGGAATGAAGCTGTCAAGTCCAGGTTTGTTCCCAGAATTCCTGGATTGTCCGGAGTGCGGAGAAGGCAGAGATTGGCAGGAATTCCTGAGGGGGGTCGGAGTTGTAAGGAACTTCGGCTTCAGCTTATGTGCTGCGCCCCTGTACGAGTTCTGTTCCTTGATTTCAGAGCAGAGGGTCGGAGATCAATCCTAAGATCAACTTAAGGACTGAGGAAGTTCAGAGTGGAGTGGATCAGGAAAGAACGGGATTTAGTTGATATTCGAACTAAGGAAATATCAGAGAGTACATGCAGGTTTATATACTGAAGAGTCCAGAAGATGTTAAAGTATGTCAGATGACTCGGAGTTTCGGGTTTCCAGAAGAAAATAAGAAATGAGTCAGAATGGCATCAGAATGGGAGAATAATGACTGAAGGCAATGGCGCAATAATTGCGAGGCAAGGGGAAAGGGAATTATTGCTAGGAACTGTAAATGTCAAGAAGTGTCAAAGGAAAGTGACATATTGTTAAGTCTGGGTTCGTTCCCGGAATTCCCGGTTTGTCCGGAGTGCAGAGGGAGCGGGGTTTGACGGGAATTCCTGAGGGGGGTCGGAGTGGTAAGGAACTTCAGCTTCAGCTTATGTGCTGCGCCCCTGTACAAGTTCTGTTCCTTAATTTCGGAGCGGAGGGTCAGAGATAGAGATCAATCCTAAGATCAACTTAAGGACTGAGGAAGTTCAGAGGGGATCAGGAAAGAACAGGATTTAGTTGATATTCAAACTAAGGAAATATCAGAGTGTACATGCGGGTTTATATACTGAAGAATCCGGAAGATATAAAGATGTTAAAGTATGTTGGACAAATCAGAGTTTCGGGTTTCCGGAAGAAGGGAAGGAATGAATCGGACTGGCATCAGAATGAGAGAATAATGACTGAAGGCAATGGCGCAATAATTGCAAGGCAACGGGGAAGGGGGAAGGGAATTATCGATAGGAACTGTAAATGTCAAGAAGTGTCAAAGGAAAGTGACATATGTCAAGAGATATAACCGAGATAGGAATATGAAAGTCCGGGACAGGAATATGGAAAGTCCGGGATGGGAATGCCGAAAGTCTGGGATGGGAATGCGAAAGTCCAGGATGGGAAGTATGGGGTTCGGAATGTCCGATGAAAGAGAAATCGTCTAAGGTAAAGTCTGAGGCCCGGGATTCGGGATTTGATCATAGGGGTTCGGAATTGGGCCGGATGGGTTAGGGATGTTTCGGGATGTGACAGAAGCACAGACAAACCAGATGATGTCCCACCATTTCTGCAGGTACCACAGGGTGGCAATTACTTTACCCTGGTCAATGTAATGGGTGTTCATTTTTTTCAGGTGTGTTATTGTGTCTGCCCCACCTCCCAGCCATTTCACATGCAGCTCTTTTGATCAGGACTGCTTCCCACAACCATCAATCAGCTGAAGACCACCTGTTCATTTTCAGTGTCAAATGATTTTATCCACAATAATCTGGAATGTGCAACATCTGCTAGCAACTATGATAACAAATTACAAAGAATACATCAAATGTATTTCCAATCTCGTGTCTGTGAGTGCTTCTGCTGTATTTATACTCCTGCAATAATTGTCTCTTTGAAGGACCACTACCATAAACTCTTGCAAGTCTCCTGCCAATTGTCAAGTCTGGGTTCAATCCAAGAATTCCCGGATAGTCTGGAGCATGCAGAATGGCGGAGTCGGTTGGGAATCCCTGAGGGGGTCGGAGGGGCAAGGAACTTTGGCTTCAGCTTATGTGCTGTGCCTCTGTACAAGTTCTGTTCCTTAACTTCAAGGCAGAGGGTCAGAAGACAATCCTAAGGTCAACTTAAGGACTGAAGTGGGTTTCAGAGTGAAGTGGAAACTTCACAGGAGAGAATGGGATTTAGTTGATATTCAAACTCAGGAAATATCAGAGAGTACAAGCAGGTTTATATACTTAAGAGTCCAGAACATATAAAGGTGTTAAAGTATGTTGGACAAATCGGGGTTTCGGGTTTCTGGAACAAAGTAAGGGGATGATTCAGAATGGTGTCAGAATGGTGGAATAATAACTGAGGGCAATGGCGCAATAATTGTGAAGCAGGGGGAAAGGGAATTATTGATAGGAACTGTAGATGTCGAGAAATGTCAAAGGAAAGAGACATATGTCAAGAGATAGCCAAGATAGGAATACAAAAGTCTGGGATGGGAAATATGGGGTTCAGAATATCCAATGAAGGAGCAATCTTCTAAGGTAAAGTCTGAGGCTCGGGATTTGGGATTTGGTCATAGGGGGCCAGAATAGGGCTGGATGGGTTAGGAAAGTTTCGGGATGTGACACCAATGGTGGCTGCTTAAGTTACTAAAGTGGGCTGGTTTTGGCCACCAGCAAGATTCTCCAAAGCCCAGAAGTCTGGTCCTCTTCTTTCCAACATACCTCCAGCCTAGCATCAATGTTTACCCAGAGGCAACCAACGATTTATCAAAGTGTGTACATGTATAATTCTCATTAGACAGCCAGGATACTGACCCATGTAGCTGGATATATAATTGGATACTAATTATGGATGGCAACTTCAAGGCAGAACATCTCTATGACAGGCGAACAGACGGACAGGTCTGGCTCATGGATGGATTAGGCTTCATGGTTAGCCAGTTGCCATATCATGAATATCTGGCAGCAAGCCATTATCCTATAGAGGAATGCATACTTTGTATCCTGTTATTAATCCAGAATTAATATTTCAAAAAAAGTGGTCTCCCTGTAATAACCACAAGGCTGTAAACCAGGTGAATTCTTTGCATGTGTGGCTGGAAGCCACTGGGATTGGAGCTACAGCATGTGCCCACCATGGCTGCTTTATCCCACATTTGGTTGTGGACTTTCAGAAAGGGGAGAGGTGCACTGTTGCTTAATTCTACAGATTTCTGGTTCTCTGTTAAACTATAAATAGACAAGTGAACATGGATTATTCACTTGCAAATGCCCTGGAGTACAATATGCAGGGTGTCTGCCATGTTATCAGCTTCTATGACATGAATTGCTCATACATGAGAAAACTCAGACAGCATGTGGGAAATAATGACTTTCTCAATTTTCCTAAGGACCAGGAGATTGTCCCTGGAATTGGAATATGGCATGTGCATGGACATCAGCCACAATGTTTCACCAGATATGCGCCTTTGTACATTGAGGGTGCTGGATGGATTAATGAGGAGGTAACACATAATGTAGTGCTTCGGTACTGTAGTACACAGACAGCCGAGGTTGACAAATAGCCATGGCTCACAGGCCAGCCAATCATCGGCCAATCTATGAGTTGTGCTCATAGGGCATGGATGAGGCTAAAAATCCCATATGATATGAGTTGGCTGAGAGGTTATTTTAGTAAGGGTGTTTTGAGTGATGGGTGGGTCAATATGTGGTGGTTTCATGTGATATGGGTGGGCCAAGGGATGAGTGACTACATAGGCCTGAGTGTAGTAAGATATAAGCTCAGTGTACTAGGCAGTAGTCACTATATTCACCTGTAGCAAGATATAAGCTACAGGAGTATTAGCAATGTGAGTAGACAAGAGTAACAATAGTCTTACCTCAGTGTACTAGGCAGTAGTCACTGAGGTAGCTGGGTACGAACGAACGAAAGAGTAAGTACATGATTAAGTAAGCTGTGGCATAGCCACACGACATTTGAACTCCAACACTGAGGTGTGCCAAGGAATGCACAACCTGTAGGTATTGGATAGGCTGAGGGATATTTCCATAGGCATTTTGTCAGTAATGGGTGAAACCATTGAATGGTGGTAAGGGTGTACCATGGGGATGGGGTGGGCTGATGTCAAGTCTGGGTTCAATCCCAGAATTCCTGGATAGTCCAGAGCATGCGAAATGGTGGAGTCAGTCGGGAATCCCTGAGGGGGGTCAGAGGGGCAAGGGACTTTGGCTTCAGCTTATGTGCTGTGCCCCTGTATGAGTTCTGTCCCTTAATTTTGAGGCAGAGGTTCAGAAGACAATCCTAAGTTCAACTCAAGGACTGAGAGAGGTTTCAGAGTGAAGCAAAGACTTTGGAGGATAGAACAGGATTTAGTTGATATTCAAACTAAGGAAATATTACAGAGTAAAGGCAGGTTTATATACTGAGAGTCCGGAAGATATAAAACTGTTAAAGTATATTGGACGAATCGGGGTTTCAGGTTTCTGGAGTATAGTAAGAGGATGAATTGGAATGGTGTCAGAATGATGGAATGATAACTGAGGATGATGGCACAATAATTGTGAAGCAGGGGGAAAGGGAATTATCAATAGGAACTGTAACTGTCAAGGGATGTCAAAGGAAAGGAACATATGTCAAGAGATAGCCGAGATAGGAGTATGAAAGTCTGGGACAGGAAATACGGGATTCGGGGTATCAAGTGAAGGTGAACATCTAAGGTAAAGTCCGGGGCTCGGGGTTCGGGGTTTGATCATAAGGGGCCGGAAGTGTGTCGTATGGGTAGGGCAAGTTTCGGGATGTGACAGTAGGGTTCGTGCCTGGTTGTTCAATGACTTTGCTTACAAGATATTTTCACGTGATTTGTGAAATGCATTCACGTGACGCCCACTGATCCTGCTGATTCAGTACTGTCACTAGTCTAGTTCTTTCTTCCACCGCAATCCTGTTTTCACGCACTCGCACACTTACCAGAGCCCTCAGGGCATTCCCATTTCCACTCGCTTCAGCTTCAGTACTTGCTCTTAAACAAGAACCACCACGATCGAGGAACTTCATGGCGCCTCTAACGAACGGCACAGTAGCTAGAAGCACAAAAATGCATTCTAAAGTGGTGCGTATTGCCTAGATGCGAAACGGCGCTTGGAATTGCCCGCCCAATTGATACCGATGCACAGGTCATAATTGGCTCCGGGCCTGCTGGACACACAGCAGCTGTATACCTCGCCAGAGCCAACCTCAAACCTGTCCTCTTTGAGGGATTCATGGCGAATGGCTTCGCGGCCGGTGGACAACTCACGACGACGACGGATGGTAAGCCCAGACACTCTTCCCCCCATTTTTCGCGTATCCTTGTCTCACATACACAACATAGTTGAGAACTTTCCTGGCTTTCCCACCGGAATCATGGGCCCCGAGTTGATGGAGAAATTTCGCGAACAATCGATACGTTTCGGAACGCAAGTGATCACAGAAACCGTGTCCAAGATTGACTTGTCCGCACGTCCTTTCCGGTACTGGCGCGAAGGCCAAGAGGCGGAGGAACCCGAAACGGCTGATACGGTTATCATTGCGACTGGCGCGAGTGCTAAACGGTTAGGACTCAAAGGTGAAGAGATGTATTGGCAGAGCGGGATCAGTGCCTGTGCTGTGTGTGATGGTGCAGTTCCTATCTTCAGGTGACCCTATATATTTTTTGTGCATGTCACATTTGAAAGCTCACACGACAGGATTGACGTAGGAACAAACCACTTGCTGTCATTGGCGGTGGAGACTCTGCGGCTGAGGAAGCGACATGTGAGCCTTGGAAAAGTATCAGAACATTCAGCATTTCGTAAACTCTACTCTATTCCCCTTAGACCTCACAAAGTATGGTTCACACGTATACGTTCTCGTTCGTAGAGGCGAACTCCGCGCTTCAAAAATTATGGCCAAACGATTGATGAACAACCCTAAAATCGTGAGTCTTCTTCACATGCGTGGCTTTTCCACGCGTCACCAAAACACGAACATTATCTCCCGTAGACCATCCTTTGGAACACAGTTGCTACCGAGTGCCAGGGCGACGGTGACCTTCTCAAAAACCTCCGCCTCAAGAACGTGCTCACAGGAGAAGAAAAAGATCTCCCCGTCAACGGTCTCTTCTACGCCATTGGTCACGAGCCCGCGACCACTCTTGTCCGGAGTCAACTGCAGACGGACGAAGATGGGTACATCGTCACTGTTCCTGGAACGACACAGACGAGCGTGAAAGCGGTATTTGCAGCTGGCGATGTCCAGGACAAACGGTACCGACAGGCTATTACCAGCGCGGGAAGCGGGTGTATGGCGGCTTTGGAAGTTGAGAGATTGCTTGCTGAGGAGGAAGAGGGCTTTGATAGCGAGCAAGCCAACTAATTTCAGAGCATGTGGAGGGTTCCTTGTTTTGTATACTGTGGATGCCCAATCCGGCATCATTTCTGGTACTTTTGAGCTTAGTCGTGGATGAGGTGTCTATTCACCAGCGATGATATAAGTATTAGTATTCCATATCTGACAAGTATTTTTTATAAAGTTGTCCCTAGACCATTGTAGTTCTCAGTAGACATAGAAGATAAAGGACTTCCCCAACCTACTACTGGATGCATGACAGCTCAGTGATTTCTTCTAGCGTCGTATTTGTTCTCAGGAGCCAGGCCAGCCAAAGGGGCCCTGCAGGTGATGCAATCAATATGATCACAGTGATCGTAATCTGAGTCTGCTGGCATTTCATGGCGAATGAAACCAGCAGACGTGTTACTCACTTATCTTATTTCATTACTGGCGGCGCTTTTCATCATGGTCATGTTATCTCCTCTGCACTTACCCGCGCCAAGTCTGCCGTGCTACGCCCGATGTATCCGCGATTCTGCCGCTGCGTCTCATCATGACGGTCGGGTTCCTCCTGAGAAGGCGTTGGGAGACTTGGGGACGGAGCTATGCGTGCCGCCCATTTCCGACTACTATTTGCTAGTATCATATTCATATTGGGTATTCAATGGATTCCAAAGTGGTGGTCACTAGACCATGTAGTGCTTGCGGAGAGCAAAGCCTACACGCTGCAAGTGTGTCGCAACTTACTTCAGAGTCCAGAATAACATCACAACGACGAGTAACCTGGTCCTCCAAGTAGGAGCCCAGGATCACGAATCACGGATCACGATGTGACTAACACAGACGAAGCTTCCAGCTGTATGACACCCCTCGGCGAACTCTGCATCATTCTCTCACATTCGACAATACAAACACCCCCAAGCAATTTTTGATACGAGTTCCACTTGAAAAACAAAGTGAAACCTATGGTCTTTTCACCAGAACAACGCGGAGGCAACGAGCGATGCTACCACCCCAACCACAACAGCACCCGCCGACGACGCCTTCATCCCGACAGCAGCGCTGGAGCTGCCAGTCGCAGCCACAACGAGTACAGGGCATTGCGGAGCAACAAGTTGTTGGCCATAGTTGGCTGCAACCCAGAGAACGACACCGTTCGTCCAGCCGAAACCGGCTTGGACGGTGTATTCTCCGCCGTAACCGGAGGAGTCGACATCAAGATTGGAGAATTTCTCGAACATCTGTTGGGGGGAAGAGGTCAGTTGTAGGCCGGAGATTGGGAAGTTGGGAAAAAGGGGGACGTGCATTGCCGGTGTTGTTAACGCTGCCGGTAAGGTTAAGTTGGCTGTCAGGTAGACGAGGCAACAAGTTTGGAATGGATCCCCCTGTGGCGTGCCTGTAACGAGTATCACGAACTCATCCCAACACAATCAAAAACAAACAGCGACAACTTACCAACTGCACAAGACGCTCGTGAAGTACCTGTTCGCCATCTCGCGCTTGAGCGTAGCAGCCCATCCTTCTCCAGTGGTGGCATTTCCGCCGTTCACGACGGTTCCGCTCAACTTGTTGATGTCTGCTCCGGGTCCAGTTGCGGTGGCGTTTTGGTTGGCTTGGGCACCACGGAAAGACTGGCCGGGGAGCTGTGCCTCTGTGAAATTGAGCTGGCCTGGAGGGATGAGGTCGTATGTCGACTGGCTGGCGCCGGGGGTAGGGAGGGGGTTGGTGGTAAGGTTAAAAGGTAGCGCCTCCAGGGCCGACATGACAATGTACTGGTGAGGAGGCCAGGAGTTGGGTGCATCCCTGAGGTGGATCCATGAGATCACGCCAGACAACGATCGGCAGTGATACAACGATGTCTTACCATTGCAGACCTGTCCAGTCAACGAATGTAGTAGGAACCGTTCCATTGTACTTGTTCATCACCATGTTAACAGCAGCAAAATAGCCGAACGCGTTTGACTGAGAAGCGAGGACTTCGTTTGGGATGATGCCATTCCATACAGGGTAGTAGGTCGCAGTAGAGAATATGGAATTGCGAGAGTTAGAGGTGAGGTTGAAGTCGTAGAAGGCAAGCTTGTTGGCGTCCCACATCAGATCCAAGATTCCGCCACGAATGCCAGCGGCAACTTGGAGATGGTTGGCAGCTGCTGTAGCGTTCGAGGTTCCGTAAAGGTCAGCTAGGAGCACGCGGGCCTTGTCTGTACCAAGGCTAGTTCATTTCGGACTGTGGAGGAGAAAACAGACATATTACGCACAAAGAATACTGTTCAAGCAGATAGGAATGTGGTTCATGACGTTCAGGGTACGGAGACCAGAATTACCGAGTTGCGGGTTAGCCTCGAACCGAGAACTGTAGTCCCAGCCAGTCTCTGCACCGGATGCAAGCTCACCATACAGCGCGGCAGCTTCAGTATCAGTCAAAGGGGTTGATAACGTGGGGTCATGGACAGTCAGGTAATCCTCAAGGTACGACTCTGGGCGAGGCGCGGTATTGTTGACTGCATAACGAGCCATCATGTAAGTCTGGCCGGTATAGGGACTCGTTACTTGGACCGTTCGGTTGGTAGCCCACCATGCAAGTTCGACCTGTAGAAATATGATATGTGAATGACAGGAACAAGACTAGTGGGATAGGTTACCCACCTCTGCCAAGGGGAGGGCGCGTTCGAGGATGGAAGTATCACCAGTGACAGTGACATAGTCCGAGAGCATCTAACAAGAGAGTCAGGACTACATCCAGAGAGCGGAACACTGAAACCCACGTGAATGAAGAGCGGAGGTTGAGAGCGATTCAGGTCTGAAGAGATGAACTCAGGTCAAAACCAGACAGACGAAGTGTGCACACTGACAATAGGTACGACCACCGTTTGGAATGAATCCAAAATCTTCTAGCTCGTCCATGAAGTTTTGCAGAGTCTCATTGACCGTGTCGTATAACTCTGATTTCAGCAAACCTTGAATGATCCAGTAGCTGTCCCAGTAATCTACATGATATAGACCCCGCGTAAGCTTTCAACCAAACTAACTTTTCTAAAGCACAAACATTGCTCTCGGAAGCGGCCACCAGGAACAACGAAGGTGTGATTCAAAGGGATCAAAGTGCTCTCGCAGCTGCCACCGGGGTATTCATCGCAAAGAGTAGATTGATTAGTCGTTCGAGCGAGCTGAGTCCAGTATCCATGAACAGTCTGAGCGAAGGCCTTGAGCAGAGGGTCCGTGACGTTGTTCAGAAAAGACGGGTTGGGGTTGAACTCAGGCAAAGCAGCCCCCTCAAGTTCGAGACCCTCTCCAAGGAAGTCGTTCTCCATAAAGTTGACGATATCGCCCTCAGTTACAGTGGAGAGATTGAAGGCGGCGAAGTCTGCGAGGACTTGCTGTGACGATTTGCTCGTGGGCTTGTCGACGATCGTCTTTGCATCAGAATACACCTGTGCGAGGTTGACGGTTTGAAGGAGCTGGAGCCATTGGTCGGTGACATTAGTGCTGCCCTTTGGGGACTAGTAGTAGCAGAGTGTCTGACTTACTGCACCAGCGCAGAAGATTTGACCAATGCACCACGGTTGGACGGGGGGCAGCGCTGCCTGTGAAGGCAACGTAGCACCGAGTGGGGCCGTGGGACTAGGCACCGACGTCGAGATAGTCACAGTCGGTATTCCTGTTGTCGCCGGCGCTGTTGATGTTTGGGGTGCAGCGAGAGCAGTACGAGCCAAGCCAGCGAAGACGACAAGTTTTAAAGTCGGCAACATCGCTGTAGCCCTCAGGACGTAAATGAACGGGAGAACCTTGTGAAGTCGTGCTGAGCTCAAGCTCGAGTCGTCAGAGCGAACTTGTCTACCAAAGGAGCGGGGGATCCATCCTGCGGGCCCACACACGATTTTATGACCAGTGGGCGTTTACAGTAATGCACACTGCGGACTCGTTTGGAATGTAATCGAGAAGACCTTGTATTTAGCCGAAGTCTGCTGACCTATTTACCTCCACGACTCGGAGATTATTTCCGCCTGGCGCCAAGGTAACTTTGATACTTATTCTTGAGGCCCGTCTCTTAGCCGACGGCCTAAGAATGTGTTGAATATCCACAATGGGCTCGTGGGCTGAAGAAGCAGTACTAGTAGAGCGTAATTTCTCTGAACCCCCATTTAGGTTGTTTAACTCCCGAGATTGAAACCAGCATCTCTTCTACGTTTGCTGAATCTCAAGGCATGTCGGTCAGAATATGAAGCCCAATAATAACAGATCGGTGATTCTACGAGTCCACGACAGTCACACGCCATGACGTGGGCGAGCGTGGGGAGACACCTGGCGACGTACCGTTGTCTGATATGAACGACGAAGGCGTGACCAATTTAACATCAGGAGTATTTTGGGAGCCACGCGTAGCCAGGGGCAGTCCCACAACTAATTCAAGCGTGACGGACGAGCACATGGTTGGGACATGAAAGCCGTTGTGGTCACCGCACTCCACGGACTTGTCGTGCACCGATTGATCATTTGAAGGTATTTGTACCAACCAATCGGAAATGCTGGTCGAACAGCCAGATGAAAACAGGATCAACTCACCTTATGGCGCTTATGTAACAGTGGTGCATATACCGACAGATCCGTGGTTACGGGAGATAAATCAAATGAGGTACCAGCGTCAACTTGAATCAGATAGGTGATGGACTGGTCGAGTTGAGCGGCCGCGGAAGCTTTCAGACAGCACCCGGTGACATGGAAAAGCGCGCTACGAATTTCCAAAGGTGAGACATCTATCAAGAGCACCCTGGGAACCAGCAATGTCTACAGTCTTGGGACGACACTCAGATCAATGTGCCATGGTCAATACGTCCAAAGTGCGTGAAAACTGTGGGACTCAACAACAATCGGTGTGTTTTCTCATAAACACACCAACGCCAATACAAGCACTCCAACTCGCATGCAAGAAAGTATTATTGGCAAACGAGATGTAAGGGTGTACTTACGAATGATATGCCCTGCAGAGCATTGTCCCGAGCTCAAGCTCTTCTCTTTAAACGGCAACCGCACCAAGAAAAACAGCTAGACAGCTACCCGCCACTCAGACTCGAGTTCACATACACCTCAGCCCACATATCGTGTAAATGCTACAACGCACCTGCCCCCCCCCTTCGTCGATGAGCAAAACAGGTACTGATGGGAAGGATCCAGTGTGTCCATCTCTCACAAGTCTTCGTAGCACTCCTAATCGACCATCATGCGCTCGGTCAGTAGGCCCTCGCCGTATGCCATGCTCTCAAAGATGACTTGTCTCCAGACACTGATGGCGAATTCTTGGGCTTCCTCTTCCAGGACCTACACGAGTGGCCAAGTTCAGTTGAGACGTGACCAAACAGTAATCAAACTCGTACCGGTTCGAGGCCCTCTACAAGTTTCTGGGGACCTTTGTGATCCTTGAGATGCTCCAAGACAAACATGATAAGGTCATCGTCTTCCAACTCGCCGAGGTATTTCACCATCAGGCGCTTGACCAAAGGTTCAAACTTTCGATCTACCATACTCTGCAAAACGACGTCAGCAAATCATGATCAACAAGAAGAAAGTAGACGCACATCGTTAAGACCGTCCCATCTGACTTTCGCCTTGAACAACGTCTCTTTATCATGCGGCACAGACTCTTTGATCATCTGCAGGCGCTCCTTGGCCTTGTCGCCCTCTGCAGCACTGAAATCAAGTTTGACCAATGGCACCTTGCGCTTCTTGATATCTTCCTCTTCCTCTTCCTCTTGTCCGAAGACAGCAGCTTTGGCGTCCTTAGGAGCACTCTCGGCTTTGACTGGTGCGGGGGCCATCGACATGCTAAGTTTAACTGGTGCACCGTCGTCAAGAAGCATTCCAGCTTTACGCTGCTCTTCAGCAAGAGCTTGCATATCCTCCATTTGTCGGGCGAGGAACCTCTCTGACTCGACACGGAGGTTTTCGGTTTCTCGTTCTTCATATGCGCGAGATTCGGCGTCCGCAGCTTCTTCTGCTGTTACCCGGCGCGCACGAGATTGTCGCCAGCGTACTCTGACATTGGTCTTATATTAAGAAGCAATTCTAATGACGAGACAAGTGAGCGTACCTGTCAACATAGAACACCTCGTCACTCTCGTCGTCATCCCAGACATCAAGCCGCGCCCGCATCTCCACGCGGTCCCGTTCTTCGGCTTCTCTGATGGCGTTCTGGCGTGCTATCGACCGTTCAAGCGCCGCTACACGAGCTCGCTCTCGGGGCTCATATCGACGTTCTCGCTGTAAGAGTTGTAGAAGAATGTTCAATATCACCGCCCCCACCTGCCAAAACCAATTTTTTCATGAAACTTAATGGGAACACTCACGTCTTTGAAAGACACCTCCTCATCTCGCCTTCTCGCATCCTTCCGGTCCCTCTCGAGCTCCTCATCGGTCTTTGGCCCCTTGCTCCGATCATCCAACGCTCCCATTGCAGCATCTCCGTCCTCCGCTTTGACAAAGCCGACAGGCTTAGTAAAGCTCTGTGGGCCTTTCCCATGCCCCTGTTGACCCTTTGCAGGAGTCGATTGAGACGGTTGCTGCGACTGCGGTTTTCCCCACTCCCTCAACTTTGGTCCACTCGGAGCCGTAGACAAGATATTTGGTATACTCTCACGGACTTCTCGTACTTTCTCCCGTTCACGTTTGGCAGCACGTTCACGGAATTGAGCAATCTCGGAGATGACGAGACCACGTTGAGTTTCAGGAAGATCGGCTTCTTGGAGATCGTGCAGATGGGGAGGGATGACGTATTTTTCTTTGTCGAGGAGACCGTTATTGGCGGCGTCTTGGGAGGTGCGATTGATCTCTGCTAAGAGTTCACTTAGCCTCGCTTTGGCTTGCTGCATCAAGGCCTCATCTGCCTATTGGAGAGCATTTTTCAGATAGTTTCACATCATGACTAGGAACGAAAGTTAGGGCTTACATCGGTCTTCATTTTCTGCGCAGAGTACGCATCAAGAAAGAGTCTGGTCTTTTCGTCGGCTTTGATCTGGGTATATGTATACGACGTAGGCTTGAAGTGAGTAACTCGAGAATGATGGAACGCACCAGGAGCTTTTTGTTCGCGCATCCGTCTTCTAGCGCTGGTAGCTCAATGCCCTGAAGGAGCGTCAAGGACCTGAGCGCAGAGTCAGGATCTTCATACTCTGCGAAGCCAAAACCTTGAGGCTTATTTGCAGGTGTGATGAGTCGTTTGAATGACTTGACCGGGCCACAGGCCTGTGTACGAGATAAAATCCATTTTCATGAGCAACTGCTCCTGTCCCAGCATCACCGGATAGAGACCACATGGTACTCACGTCGAGTAGTTGATTGAGGAAGGTATCGGTGATTCCACCTGATATCGATCCCACGAACAGAGTTGTTAGTTTTTGAGCTTGAGGGGGCATAAAAGGCTGCTGCATCATTTGTTGCTGCTGTGCGAGAGCCGACATTGAGGGCCCTTGGCCATACGATGGCAAAGGTGGACGCAGACCAAGTCCTAACCGGTTGGGCACAGGTTGCATGTTTGCCTTGTATTATGAGACCTTTTTTTGGGTGATGGACCTCTGAATCCAGAGCGGGAAATTCTGTGTTGCAGTTAATCTGGAGAGAAAGGTGCAAAAACAAGGCAAAAATGGATCTCACAGTTGAGATAGTGTAACAAGTGTTCAATAGCTTGAGCAAGCAGGGAGACAAAGAAAAAGATGACTTGGTGATGGTCACGATCCAAGTGTGAGGTAGATGGAACCCGCTCGAAACTACAACATGTAGGCAAGTAAATGTTCTCACGATTATGAACTGATTTCGCTATGGCCGTAGTTGACTACCACCATCGCTACTGACCAAGTTCAGCCTAGTATTACAACGACAAGCAGCTATGGTCCTTTTCTTCACATCATCTGGTAAGACAGAAAAATGTACATGTAGATAACCTTCTGACAGACTTATTGCAGCTGTGAACCCACCAGCAACCATTTACATGGGCAAGGACAAAGTCGAAAGTATGTGACCAATCCCCGATCCTACCCAAGACCGACGTTCACTGGCACAGATCAGACGAGGATTTGATCAAATTCGCATGGCCCCAGGATGTGTGGTTTCACGTCGACAAGCTCTCTTCTGCTCATGTATATATCCGCATGTCGGATGACATGACTTGGGAAACGATACCTCAGGCGCTCTTGACGGATTGTGCTCAGTTGGTGAAAGCGAACTCGATCGAGGGTAAGCAGTGTGGGTTTAGGATACGGACAATCGACCGCTCAACGCCACGTTTTTGAAGGTAACAGGAAGGATAACCTCACGATCATATATACCCCCGCTGATAACCTCAAGGTATGAATCTCGGGGGACTAATTGGACAGTGGCTCTGAATCTTCACACCAAAGAAACAAGGTGACATGGCCGTCGGTCAGGTTTCCTTCCACAATGACAAACGGGTATGTCTTTGCCTCATCATTTTGTATGCACGGCGATAATCTCACAATCTCGCGAAGGTGAAAAGAAGTGGGTTTACCCTTTGCCCTCCGCCCGCGCATAACTAAGCCACCCTCCAGTTCACGTACCGAAAAGAGAAAACCCCATCGTGAACCGCCTCAATAAGACCAAAGTCGAGAAGCAGGTCGACCACGAGCAAGAGAAGATCGACCGTATCAAAAAGGAGAACACAGAGAAGCTTGCTATAGCTGTCCAAAGGGTTAGCACTTCAAATTTCGCTGTATGCTGATCGAAACTCAACACTGCCATCTTCAGAAAAAGGAAGAGGCAGAACTTGCCAAACAGAGGGAAGAAGAAAAGGCTGCGAGGTCGTATGATTTGTTGTTCAATGCTGAGGAAGACCCAGATACTCCAAAGTTGACTGGCAAGGCGATCGAGGAGGATTTCATGTAATCTTATCCAGGGACCCGTATCTCGTATCAACCCTACTGATTGATCTGTATCATGATGTTTTCCTCTGCAGTCACGGGTTTCTTGAATTTTCCACTGTCGTTTGGACTTTCTCGACGTTTCTGGTAAATTAGCCCCTGTGATGATTATCTGTCGGTTATCTAATTGGGACGTACACAATATGTATGAGTGTCGTTCCTAATATTCACCAGACCGCATACAACACTATCATGAGCATCCGCTTCGTTGTTCCCCCACCAACTCAGGACGACGTAGACGATCATTCAACATCGTCTGATTCAGATTCTGAGGATGACGTTGAAGAAGACAACAACTTCGAGGGCTGGGTTTCTGATCAGGCCCAAATTCAACCTTGTCGATCTCTTTTCGACGACAAGAGTTTCCCCACAGCGGCAGGTGTTTTGGAATTCGATCAATCTACGCATGGGTTTGATTTGGATGCAACGAGCAAGAAACTAAGTACGTTTTTGTGTGTCTGTGGGGTCCTATGTACTGTTGACGCTGAAAAAAAAAAGAGTTGGACCTCCATCGTCGTATACGACTGATCAACTTCATCCGAAGACATGTACGAACTGGCGCTACGGTCTTTTTGAATGTCATCTCTCACCAGCTGTGTTTCTCAGAAACCGACACCGACAGACGTTGGCAATCTGACAGGGGCTGAATCATTTTTTTCCTCAGACGAGTACCTTATTCCATACATTGAAGATGACCCGCTACTCCGTACGTCGTTAATTCACCTAATCCCTACTCCATTACATATTTTACTCACTCAGAACTCAACTTTGACGATGATTGGTCCGACGACGAAGGCCCTCCTACGTCTGGGCGCCCTCCAAGCCCACCTTCAGATCTCTCCAGTGCCCTTACACGTATCCAAGTCCTCGAACAGAAGCTCTCTCAAGCTCAAAAAGACATGACAGACTACCGAAAGCTCGTCACCGAGAAACTGGACATCTCCAACATCGCTGAGATCGTCAATGAGCCTGGTCCATCGACCAGCGAGGCGATTCGGGATGATGATACGCATTATTTCCAGAGCTATGGATATAATGGTGTGTTCCTCTTTCTTTAACCATCAGAATCCTAGGAGTACGAACATTGAGGGTGATTTCTTCGGCGCAGATATACATGCTGTGATGATTCAGGATAAAGTCCGAACGTCGACATACGCCTCGTTCATTCTTACAAACCCAATTTTGTTCCGCGATGCCATCGTTCTCGATGTTGGTTGTGGAACCGGTATACTCTCCCTATTCGCTGCGAAATCAGGCGCCAAGCACGTGTATGCCGTCGAAGCAAGCGATATCGCTGAAAAAGCGGAAAAAAACGTTCAAATGAACGGATTGGAGGACGTGATCACGTATGTCTTTTTTCCTTTCAGTTTCCAATGATGTATGCCTTTTTTTCCTTATCGAGCTGCACACGCCAACTCTTAGTGTCATACGTGGAAAAGTGGAGGAGATCAGTCTACCCGACGATATTAACCACGTCGATATCATCATATCCGAGTGGATGGGCTACGCACTGCTCTATGAGTCGATGCTCGATTCCGTGCTATACGCGCGCGACAGGTTCCTCCGACCTGATGAGGGCGTTATGGCACCGAGTCAGTGTCGAATCATGCTAGCGCTTTGCGAAGGAAGCGAGATCATGAAGGACCGAGTTGATTTCTGGGGTGATGTTTATGGTGTGTTTTTTCGTTAGTTTTCATGAGGCGATCGCGATGGGACCAACACCACGCATCAGGTTTCGATCTTTCCGAAATGGCGCATGAAGTATACAACGAGGCCATCGTTGACGTCGTCGGACCAAACTCGATGGTGAGCGAGCCATATCTTCTCAAGGTGAGAACCGTTCCTCCCTCGCCGGCGACAGCGCTTGCGTCGATAGTGATAGTTGCTTCCAGGACCTCCACATCAAATCGATAACCACCCGCCAACTCGATTTCACCTCCCCCTTCACGCTCACCTCCACTTCCCCGATGCGGACCAAAGTCCACGCTCTCGTCCTCTACTTCGACACCTTCTTCACCACCACTGGTGAACCCCTCTCACCTGACGTCCCAGTACGGCTAATCAAGGACGGAGACGTCACCCTTGCTGAGGTGTGGCCCGTCGGAGGGAAACCTGCTCGACATAGACGCGCAAGCATCGGTCCAGGGTTGAAACAGAAAGAGCAGAAAAAAGTTATAAGTTTTAGTACGGGACCGACGAGCCAGCCGACGCATTGGAAGCAGACGATCTTCTTGTTGAGGGATCCTATTTTGGCCGAGGAGGGTGAGTGACTGCCTTTCAGGGTCTGTAGCGTTTGGTATTTCTCATGCACTGTCTCTCTCTCTCTGTGTGCACTTGCTTAGGTACGGTTGTCTCGGGCATGTTTTATTGCAAAAAGAGCGAGGGGAATTCGAGGGAGCTTGATGTTGAGGTTCATTATTCGGTCAGAAAAGATGCGGACGCATCCGCGGGGGATATCGTCGTTCAGATGTACAAAGTTCGGTAGTGGTGAGGGTTTCTGCGATCAGACGTAATGGATGAAAGTCATATTTATCATAATTCAACCCTGCCTACATCTTCTTACATCGATGAGCGTGATTCGCAGTCAGCCAATACTAGTGGACAATGCGCCATGGGGCTAAAGTTAATGCACAGTCCCAGATCGAACCACTCCAGTCATTGGGTTTACGCCGTATGATACATGTCCTTGAGTCGCTTATTCACATAATCTCCCGCAGTGATGGGGCTATACTTGGCCGGCCTGTCGGCGGACACACAACTAGGTATGGGCTACAAGACGCACTTTTCAACCGTTTTTCAAAAGTCGGTTTCCCCAAGGATCACGTACCTCGATGTTGACGTGGTAATCCGTACCGAAGAACAAGGGAATAGAGTATCGTTCCTTACCGCTCTTGTTCATCGCCCTATGTACTGTGGATTTGAACACGTCGTCTGACGGACGACGAGCTCGCATTATCCCCGCCCTTGGACAAAATATGTGTCACCACTTACTCGTCCACAATGCAAGTTGATCGCCGATGCTAATGAGCGGTTATGTGAACGAGGGTGTGATAAAGGCAAGGATGTTACTGACTTGATGACCAGAGTATCTTTGATAGGAGGAGCATCGATCCAACGTTTCTCCGAGTTCATGACTTGAAGAGTTTGGATATCGGGTTGTTGCCATAGAATGGTGAAACACTACGAAGGTCCCGTTAAATCACGTTCGTTTTACACTCAGCGCGCCAGAGATGCTCCCACCTCGAAGCTGCACGAAGGGGTCAACGATCGAAAGCGGATAAGAAGAGAAGGATTACTCGGTGTGTGCGCCGATACCGGGTGTTTCACCATCGACGTCGGGATGACACTCTTGCAGTGGATAATGAAGCGCTCGCATGATTGCAGCAGAATTCTTCGTCTGTCAAATAATTAAAACCTCGGTTTCCCAGAGATGAGAGGTGAACGTTGCATACACACACCTTATCGTCAAAGTAGTTCTCTGGAAGCTCGAGAGCCAAAGCGAAAAGCGGGAACAATGCCTTGCCCACGTTCACTGTTGCATGGCTGAAAAAAGCCGCCTGAGATATGATGCAATAGTTCGGTGTACAAATGCGACCCACTAGTACTCGAGGATAGCCTCACGGAATCCAGGGCAGTCGTCCGAAGGCCAGCAATTAGCACCCGCCATGGCTCCGTCGTTTGCCCTCTTCTCGTCATTAGCTTTCGCTTCAAGTTCTTCCCATCCAATCTCGAACCCTTCGTGGAAGTCACCTTTCTGGTTGTTCGCTGAGTCTATGTTTGCATCGAGAGGCGGGCTGTATCCCTTGAAGGTGCCGACTGTTTTGTGATGGAGCTTTAGGGAGATGGCAACTCAGGATGGTGTCTCGTGCTAAATAGGTGCCCGAGTCAGTGTACCTTCATCTTGGTTTCCATAGGGAGACCAAAATACGCCTGCATCGCGGTAAGGACCGCATCGAAGCATGTCTGCGGAATACCATGGTTCTGTACTGCGAGGACGAGTCCAATGAGATGAAGGTCCTTGTCGATCATAAAACGAACGAGTGTACCGTAAAAAAATCCAACTTTCACGCACGCATCCCGTATCTCGTGAGCTAAAGCCGCCCGCCTTTTAGAGGTAGTGCCCTTGCTGAGGTCTCTACTCAGCATCATTAATCAGCGGACGACTCGGACACGCAATTTCGCCCATCGACATACATGATTGGGATACTGGTGAATGCACCGTTCACGCCAGCTGCTGATTCTGCCAGAGACATGATGGTGTTCGACAATTAAGGACCCTTGACCAACTCGGTCTGAGACTGATTGAGTGCACGAGCTCGAGTTACAGCCCATATGTACCTATATTAGGAAGGTCCTGTGTTTGTGATCAAGCTAGTAAGTAACTATTTCTCTGCCAGTGAATGACCAGGCTCTGCTATACTGCAGCTCTCGTTCGCGTATTAGCCGGATACCTCTGAATTCAAGTTCATCTGCATGATGCAAGCCGTCGAGCAGACGAATTGAATGATCGAAGTGGTGAGCGTTGTGTTTCACTTAGAGGATCGTCGCCTTCTGGCGGGCATAAGTCAGGCTAGCGATCTTGAATCTCTCTCGTAGTATCCTCCTTGTCAATGAAGGCTATTTCGTCACGCTATGTTCACTCCTGCACTGTGACGGTCGACTCAGATCTGACTGTTATCTTTCCAGGAGCGTGTTGAAAACGTGGGCTATGCCGCGTCTACCATCCTCGTCGCCATGCTTGACCTTGACATTGTAATGGTTCGCGTCGACGGTGTTCAGGTCCCTCGGGCTAGTGACGTGTCTCATATCTGCATATATACATCGTAAGGACCTTCGTGCCAAGAACCCGCAGGCCCACTGTTAAACGAGGAGAGCCAGAGGGTGATGGTGCAGTCGAGAAACTGAATTTTCTTATCGTACCACCCCATGTATGTCGCACCTCTTGATTACCCCTAACGTTGTTATATCTGCTCGTTCTTACATACTGTGTGGTGGAATGATATAGGTGTTGAACGCGTGGTGCACGCACGATGGCTCAGATCACAACATCTGTAGCCCGGGATATCATCAGCGAAGCGGGAACCACCCTCGAGGGTATGGACTTGTCATTGGAAATAAGGATGAGATGCTATCGTACAGATGCTGCGTGTAAATACTAGCAAGAAAACGTGATACCGAGAATGATAATGTGCAAGAATTAGGGACGAGCTGATGACAGGTACTTTTCTCTCCAGCTTGGGTCAGAGCGCCAGAACCACATACAAAATATCTCGCAGCGGTGATTGGACTGATAGTTGTGTCCCGGGAAGCTGAGGCGAGTACTTTGCCATCAGAAAATATGGCTAAAGCGCAGATGGTATCAGTGTACCCATGATTTGTGGCGACCTGCGCGCCGGTTGAGGAGTCCCAGTACTATGAGATTGTTGTGTCCCGGGATGCAGAAATTATTTGGCTCTGTCTAATTGCCGTGACGGCCACATCCATGTGACAAAAGGTCACCTTGCGGGAGATGTCACGCCACGTTCAAAGCTCGGGCCGAACGGCCAACTCTCCTCATTCCCGCACACCCTTGGCAGCACTTTCGTGATGTCCCTCCACCCTTTCAGACGGGTGATTTATGTATTTGAGAGACCCTGCCTCAATGGGATCCCCTTAGGAACAAAGATCTACGAAAGCCATTCAAGGCCAATCCCTCCATAGAGCACCTTGGGAGGGCATACAGCACATCGGCGTGTGTCCCTTAGGGGCTCACGACCCCAGGAACGCTCATCGGACATGCCTGTTGTATAGCCTCTGCTGTATTAGGTGGACGGTATATGTCTATCTGTGAGACATGGTTGGCACTCGCGTACGGACCGCCCTTCTGCTTTTTATCCTTCTCGCTTTGGATCCATAGTCACCCTTGGGCGGAGCCGCGGTCTTCTTGATATTCGGCGTCGTATATATTTACGCGTGTCTCGCCGTATCTGCGGAGGAGCTCCCGATACTGGTCGTGTCGGACCAGACCTCTGGTATATACATAATTTATCTGACTCGACTTCTGCTTACACATGCAGCTGGCACCAATGTATTCTGACTGCATATCACATAAAGCTTCCGTGGACGAGATATCATGATCTACTCGCGACTAACATCACCCGGACGCTGCCCAGATTCTCCTGTGCCTTCTTCTTGCAACTCTCCCTCAAATCACGGTTGCCTCCACAACGGGACTGAAATTATCGGAATAGACATAGCCGGGGTCTAGCACGGACCCAAGATCCATAGCCATTCATATCTAAGATACTGGTCTCCGTTGTGAAGATGGTTCTTTGTCGGTACATGAGCTCGTATACTGGGCAAGACTGCCTATGATCTCTGACGCTTTCTTGCTTGTGCGCGTGGTTGCCTCCCCGTCGGCTGCCATATCTGCGATACTATGGTACGCGAATGAAGGTGCGCTTCAACTTGCCGTTACAGCGGTACTGATATTTCATCAAAACTTTCCCTATCCGGTCTATGACTTCCCCGTATGCGGTAACCTCGCTATCAGTAATGTAATCAGGTAGCAGGAGGTTTTATCTTCGGGGCTCCGTAGGAAGGCGCTCCATGATTTCTGGACCCGGGTTTCCGTCGAGCTGGCCATAAACAGGGACAATTAATTAGGTATAAAGGAGCGGTTCAGCACACCTGACTGCCCAGACGATCACTACCCCTACCTTATCATGGCACAGGCTTATGCTGAAAATTTGTCAGATGAAGCAGTGTTAGCTAGCCTAGGATACAGGCAGGAGTTTCGGCGAGCATTTACCCCTCTCGAGGTAAGATGCTATATTAAATACTCGGTTGGAAATGAATGCTATTTTTTGTCTTAGGTTTTCGGCATCGCATTCAGTATCATTGGGTTGTTACCTTCCATGGCGTGCGTCCTATATCCTATGCTTGCCTATTTTTTTGCTGTTGTTTTCCAGTCCCGCCATTTTCTTATCTTCAGCATATCCTTTATAGCTCTGTTCTCGCAAGTGCCGTATCCAATGGAGGAGCCGTGTCGATGGTATGGGGTGTACGTGCCATGTGTTTCGGCTCGGATCCTTGTCGATCAACACTCTCATCAGTGGGCCTTTGCCACATGTTTCATCCTTTGCATTGGAATGTCGTTGGGCGAGCTCGCATCGTCAGCACCGACTTCAGGCGGAGTACTGCAGTCCTCAGAGCCCCTGAAGCCACCAAGCTAACGTGTTTCCCATAGCTATACTACTTGACTTACAGGCTATCTTCTCCCCGTACTCGCAACATATTATGTTGGATTGTTGGCTGTGAGTTGCATCTCCGGTTCAGGGTCGACGAAGCTGATGTTATGTTTCGTCTAGATGCGAGTACGATTGGCACGATTACTGGCCTTGGTACGTGCTAGTATGTGGTATCTTCTCCCCTCTATTGGACTACAGATGCAGCCTCGGTCAACTGGGGGTGTGCCGTCCAAATCACAGCTGCAGCTAGCATCAGTTCCGAGCAGCAGTTCGTCCCAACAGATAGTCAGGTTTAGTGAGTATCATTTCCAATATTAATTGCAAACGATGCTTTGCTCAAACGAGGTTGTATAGCGGCATTTATGCTGCGCTTGTTGTTAGTCAAGCGATTATCTGTAGTCTCGGGACGAAAGTGCTTGCCAGGTTGCAGACACTATATGTATTTTGCAATGTCCTGTGGGTTGTATGCAATGAGCTATATCGAATCGGACCCTGAGGACGAAGATGTCTAGCCTATGCATCGTAGTCATAATCGCGCTGCCAGTGGCAACACCAGCAGAATTGAAGAATTCACCTTCCTACGTCTTTGGGAGTTTTACGAACGGTCAGTACCAGATCCTGAGTGGAAATTGACGCACTCACGCTGTTCGTCCAGTGTCAGGATGGCCGGATGAATTCGCCTTCATTCTCGGATTGCTGGCACCTCTTTGGACGATCTGTATGTTTCAATGCTTATCTGGTCGTGGCGTGTGCCGATGATTTGCATTTACAAGCTGGCTACGATGCAAGTATACACATCAGCGAGGAGGCATCTAATGCCGCAACGGCTGTCCCGTGGGGTATGGTAAGCAAGAAATTCTTCCCTTCTCGTCGTGACGACCAACTCTGAACGTCAAAAGATCAGCGCAATCGCGATAGCAGGTCTTTTGGGTTGGGGTAATGTCTGTCCTGTTTCGAATATCGAATTTCTGATGTCAAGAACAGCCATCAACGTTTCCCTGGCGTTTTGCATGGGGTCAGATCTCACCAACATCCTGGACAGCCCTGTTGGCCAACCAATGGCACAGATCTTTCTCAACTCTTTCGGAAAGACATGGACACTGGTGATATGGTCGTGCGTTGTGCTAGTCCAGTAAGTCAACTTGACTTACTCGGATGAAATAGAAGAAAAGAGACCCCTAACGCCGTTCTGCTTTCCTGAAAATGGAAGATATATGATGAGTTCAAGCGCACTCCTGGCTGCCTCCCGCCAATCCTTTGCATTTGCCAGAGACGGTGCACTCCCTTTATCCGGCCTGCTCTACCGATTCAACAAATATACAGGCACACCCGTCAACACCGTCTGGTTTGATGCTCTGTTGGCCCTATTAGTCGGCCTACTGTCTCTGTCAGGCACAGCAGCTGTCACTGCGGTGTTCTCCATTGCAGTCACGGCGCAGTATGTAGCGTTTATGACGCCTATCACCGCGAGGTTTGTGTTTGAGAACAATTTCAAACCTGGGCCGTTCTCGCTTGGGGTGTTGGTGAGCGGCTTTTTCCCTGTATGGAAAACGTCCAGTTCGTGGCACTCAACTGCTATTTCTATGTGTCAGAGTGTACCGATTGCGGTGATCGCCGTCATTTTCATGATTGTCATGGTTATCGTCCTTTGTTTCCCATCGACACCGCAGCTACAAGCCGCAGACATGAACTACACGTCAGTCGTACTTGGGGGTGTCATGGCTCTTGCCATGATCTGGTACTACTTCCCTGTCTATGGCGGCGTACATTGGTTCCAAGGACCCGTGCCGAATACCAAAGCAAATCACGGACGATCGATCCAAGATGCCGAGATCACGGATGTGAAGACGAGCAGACAGGACAGCGCAGTCCCGGATTTTGAGCTTGGGGAGAAATGAGCGATGCATTGATGAGCGCTTGTCCTCTTCGACTCGGAATTGGGTATAACAAATAAGACGTACACTACAATACCGTTTTACCACCGTTCATACATACAAGAGACATAGACAGTGATCATTTCCACGTCTGGTGTGCTACGCTTTTACAGTGTTTCGAATGGTTGTCGTGTTTTCAGAGCTGCTCGGAAATGCAGACTTGATGTTTACGTAACTCCCTAGAAATTTCTGGCTTTGCTCCCCTTTACCACATTGGGTGAATCATTGGGGCTGTCATTTGATGAAGATTCGGCCGTGTGTCTGAACGTCAACCACCGACTCGAATGTCTGCAAATGAGCGTTCGCTGATAGGGTCAGTGTTCGAGCGTCCAACCCCCAGTACGCCGTCCTTGCCATCGTCAAGGTTTACTGGGACACCAGGGACTGGGTTTCCTGCCGTACCACACCGATCCAAGAGCGCCTTCGCGCGCGCGAGGGAAGAAACTAAGGGTAATGCAGGTGTTAGATTAAGCGACGTACCGTCTGTTGTACCAACACAGGTCCCGAGGCCACCACCTGTCCTTGATACGAAACCCATCCCGACAGATACTAATGCCTTGCGACGCCAAATCAGTGAAGAGAATGAGCGGAAGGTCGCGGGTATGACAGAGGAGGAGATAGAACAGGAGAAGCAGGAAATTTTGGAGCAGTTGGGTAGTGGCGCTGGTGACTTGTTGACACGCATCCAGGAGGCCAGGCAGCGAAAATCAGAGCAAGAAGCTTCCATCGATGCAAAAAAAAAGTCCATAGAGGACGATGTCTCTCGTCAGGCAATCGAACACCACATAATTCAGCCGAAACAGGTTGCTCCTGGGCTGGCTACTAGACCCGGAGTGCTCCGAGTCAAGAGTCTTGAGAATCTGGGGCAAACAGGTAAATCCTTGTAGACTCAGTGTAATCAATCTAATTCGAATGTTTTCAGTGTCATCGCGCATACCTCTTACGAGGAGCAGTACTCGTCCTTCGAGCCGCACTGGTAGGAAATTGCGCTTCGCTGAGGTCACCCCAAATGATGTCCATGTATATGAATCGGCTCCCGTGTCTCCAAAGCGAACAGTATTTACACTCCCACCCCCGCCTGATACCAAGGATGATTCGATCGTGTCTTTGGGCACATTCAACGGAGACGCAGTTCCCATGAGGCGACCCCACCCCGCAGACAGTCCTACCTTCGAGAAAGCAGTTCGTCACTCCACAAAAGATAACACTGAGCCAGAAGAAGGTACCCCTGAATATATTCGCCGTCGATACTTTCCCAATATTCCTGCGAATGATCCGAGCCTTGCGTGGATGGAGTCATCTTCCACCGAAGCGGACCATTCTGCACCTCGCTTTGACCTTCATGGCACCCCCATACCAGCGTCTCTTTCGGTCACTTTACCGTCACATTTGGGACTACATCATCACGCCGAAGGCAGTCACGCGGGGTACACTATAGAGGATATCTTCCTTTTATCACGATCGACCATTCCCGCACAGCGAGCTTCGATGCTCAGTGTCCTCGCTAAAATTGCTCGTCGTTTGGGTCAGCAATTCAGGCGACCTGATTTTCCGGAGAAGATCGTTGAATTCTCTGGGAAGGAGGGCGAATTACGCAAGCGCATTCTCGCCACAGGTTTGGCTGCTATTGATCAAATCGGAAGCCTTGGTGCGCGAGCCGTGGAGGTCGTATGGGAGTGTCTCGTCGAGTGGGATAGGTCGACAAGCGACTTGGAGGGTGTGGAACTTATGCTTGCTCCTGACGTCGTATCCTCGCTGCAACTCGACTATTTCGTACCTCAGGTCGCGGATGTATTGTCGCATGCTGCTCTTCCCCCGGAATCTCTCGCACAGCTCCTAGCCATCACACACTGGCTGGCCCAGCAATCGAACGAACTCGCAGAGATAATCATGAACACCGTTCGTCTCGTCCCCACCATACTGCAAACATTCGTCCTTACACCAATCCCGCCTAGAGAAGAGTCGCTCCTCCCAAACCCCCTCGCAGTCCAGCTTCTGACAACCCTCGCGTCCGCTTCACGCTCGAATGCGTCGGCACTGCTCGAACCAGCAGACGCACTCCTTCGATTCGTCACCCTCCTCCCACCTTCATCGCCCTTCCCTACCGCCCTCGCTACGTCCCTCCTCACACACACACTCCGCTTTTACACCGCCCTCGCCTCTTACGGACTCTACTCCCATATCGCAACCACAGCCTCACAGTACTTTTTTGCCCTCGGGACATACGTCTTCTCCACTCAAACACAGGATCAGAGCCAAATTCAAGATTTGAAACCGTCGTCGTCGTCATCATCTTCCATCCAGCTCCGTATAGCTTGGGCGTCCCTGGTGGAAGCTTGGATCGTGTGTGCAACGGACCCGCATGCGACGAGCCCGCCCCATGAGGTGCTTTGGAGCCAAGTGTGTGGGTGGGGGTGGGCAGCGGAGGTGCGGAAGCTTAGGGAGGGGCTTGGGAAGGGTATGTCGGAATGGGGCGTGTGGGCGGCGGTGTGGAGTGCTGAGGCTGCGTGGCTTGAAGGGGCGAGGGTCAATGGGGTGAAAGGTGGCGAGGGGGAGAGGAAGGAGGCATTAGATGTTTTGGCAGTGGGTTACAAGGGGGGTATAGAATTTGAGGTCGTGAGGAGTGCCGTTGAGGCGATCCAGAGAGCTCTTGGAGGCACTAGGGATGAAGTGCAGAGCAGCCCAAAGGCTGTGTCGACTCCAGCTGGCGTCCTCTCGTCCGCACTCCGTCTTTGGCTGGCGTGCCTGCCACCCCCGAGTGAGGGTACCTCGCTATCCTCTCCTCCGTTCCTACTTCCATTCAACGACCTTTCGACGCTCTGTGCTATTCTCGTCAAACACCCGATTTGGTCCCTGCCCTCCGCTTCAGGTGCTTATCTCCAAGTACATCTCCGACCACTCACAGGCCTCCTCGTGCACTTCCACCGTATTTCGCGATACATCCCCGGCACGACGCCCCAGCTCTGGCTGGCGCAGGACCTGGCCTTCCTTCCTCGACTTCTCCCAGGAGACGAAGCACATGCGTTCGCCATGTTAGACGCCCTCTCGCTCATTGCCCCCCATTTTGCCGGCATACAACCCCATCAGGTGCCTGAAGGTATCACTATAAACATCCTAAGACCTTTTTTTGAGCACACCATTCGCCCTGATCAGACTGTTTACATTGCTCCACTCCACCCGTCCCCAGAGAGCATTGCGAAAAGCACCACTCTCCGTCTCCCAGGTCTCAGTACCACAGAAGGAACAGGTGCAGTGGGAGCAGGAGAGGGCAAACAAAAACCCAAGACAGGGCACCCTCTCCCCCGCGACTGGCTTACATCCCCACTCACGCACCTCCTCCGCTCCGGCACTTCCCCCGTGTTCCGTGCGCTCCCTGCCTCCTGGACAGCCTCCGAGGTGGATGTCGTGCGCGCGACATTACTCCTCCTGTTTGTTGCGCGCCGGGTGCTCCTGGATCATGGCCTCGGCGAGTTCGTGCTGGGCCCCGCGGAGGTGGTGTTTGCGTGCATGAGAGTGTGTATGCTTGAGCATGGTGTTGTGGGTGCGGGTGCGGGTGCAGGTGTGGAGGAGGTATTTAGAGATGGAGTGGTGGAGAGGTTGATGGGGTGGTTATTAGCGCCCTACACACGTTCCGCTCCATCCGCATCGCCCACCTCTACCTCCACTTCTACTCCCCAAGCACAGCCCACAACTGCATCAGCCTCACCTCTGCCCGCGCCCACAGCCCAGTCGTGCCTCGAGCTAGCCTCCCGGCCCTACCTCCAGCCCACTGGCACCCCCTTCTACCAGTTCTACACCGACCTCGTCGCGCTTTACACGGCCGTGTCGTTCGCACACCCTGGCTTCGCGGCGCTGCTCCTCACGCCGCTCGCGATGCGGTATGCGGGGGACTACAGGCGGGTATTGTGGTGCGAGAGCGGGGACGGGGGAGGGGTGGTGGTGCGGTGGGCCACAGTTGGCGTGGAGGGCGTAGTCTGTGCGGGGCTGGGGTGGGAGGGATGGGATGGCGACGTGAGCAGGGTGGGCGAGGCGGACATACGGGAGTACCTATACCCCGCCGAACGCGACGGGCGGCTCCTAGGCGCGTACGTCCAGTCCCTCACCTCGGCGCAGGGCTTCCTGCGGCTCGTGGCGGTGCACCACATCGCGTGTGCGATATGGGCGGATCTCCAGGTGCAGGTGCCTGCGAGCACTCGGCGTGCGGGCGATGTTGATGTTGCGGCGAAACTGCTGCGAGTGTTGCTTAGCCGAGGGGACGGCGGTGCAGTGCATGCGGTCCTGCTCTATCGACAGAGTCCGCGTGGCGCATTCGTGTGGCCCCCGGCGTGTTATGAGGGCGGTGGGGATGACGGCGTGAGTGGGGGAGATACTTTGAGCGGGTGGAGAGCTGAGAGACTGGAGTTCGTGCGGGGGGCTCTTGGGGACGAACCTGCAGAGCGGGTCGAGGCTGTGTTTAGACGGAATCAGAAGTGATGGTGTATCTGTATCTGTATGATGGAGACGGTGGTATCGTGAGGCAGTGTGAATGGTATTGCATCTGCGAGGTAGGTAGAGAGGGGCATATTCCAATGTTGTTTTACACTTTTTGAAAATACATTACTTAGGTGAAGCCAAGCCCCTGATTCGTTGGCTAAGAACATGTAAAATCAAATATATAATATGCATAATTTATTTACTTAACTTATCATTCAAATGCTCGATGACATAAGCTCAACTCACTCACTAGTCACTAGTGTGAAACGGTTGTATCCATCACCAAAGAACACGGTTTCCCTCGTTGGGCGCCCATTGGGCTATATAGCAATACCTAAGTGATTTGGGATGTAGCATACCACATCGAACCCAACTGCACAATGAGTACTAGCGAGCTGACATTGTTGGCGCGAGCGCAAGTTATGAAGGTCAGCAATTTCTCCAAGAACGAACGAACTTGAAGGAGGGGAGTTGCTAACTGAATACCATGTTCAGTACTGTCGGTGTGGGTGCTCTGAATGAATCGTTTGTGCAGGCTCTAACTTGTCGAATAGTGGCTCCAGCGGCGCTTTGGGTGAGCATCGAATGAAGGATGAGCCAAACTAATCATCATCGATCCTCATGTGATCTCCGTGCAGTTCTTTGACTATTTCCTGACATTCGAGGATGAGGTCAGGTTCATGGAGCATCGCCAGAAGATGGGATTTTTGCTCAACCTTCACAGGTCCGAATAATGTGGGGATCAGCACGTTTGAGTGCGGTCCACGTGCTCTTTTTCGTCGTGAGGTATCTTCCTATAGCAGCGCTTGTCTGTGCAGCTTATTGTATGCGGTCTGAATGGAGCTCGATGACATCGTAATTGACGGACCAATGAGACAGACTCGGTAGGCCCTCACTTGGAGATGGAAGCGGCAAGTACACATTTCCCTCCGGCTGCGAACTGTCCTATAGACATTCAACTGTTCTCCAGTGTTTACAGGTATACAAGGGGTTGGGAGGTCAGTAAACTACCAATCCGAGTCTGAATGGGACGACGCACAGCTGACCTGACCACTGCCTAGGAATCTTGCTTGTCTCGTTGATTCTTTCGGAAGGTCCGCAAATTATCGCATGAGATACTCCTTCGAAAGCCAACGAAACGCTCACAGCTCTGTTGCTCCTTCGGACCCTTGCACTATGGTACGATAACAGATGGGTAAAGGCAGTCTTGATAACCCTTTATGTTGTAAGTATGCTCTTCTCTGTTAATTCCCCTTGGAATTCACCTCAGTGTTGTGAATCTGTAGCTGGTTTCAATCATAGTCGTTGTCTTTGTCAGCCTATCGTTGTCTCTGAACCTTGATATCTTTTGTTCGACTGCCGCAGAAACTACCGGGTCAAACCAGTCGGCCGAATCAGTAGACAACTCCATCTCAAAGTATTCAGGGGCATTTTTCTCAGCTGTGGCACTTTTCGAACTGGGTATAGTGAAGTTCGTCAGCGCGCTCAGCTCTCACTGAGGGGTTTTCATTAGTTGTGATGCTTCTGACAATCTACCACAGTCTTTCAGCGCGCACGGCCGGTGCCAACATCAGGGGGCGGCTTGTGAACGTCTTACGCGAGGGGAACCTCATTTATACTTCTGCGTTGTTTGGTGGGTGTCCGATCAGATTTGTATTCTATGGATAACCCCACCTGATAACACTAAACAGCAACGTCCATTGCGAACATATTCTTCTTGTTACCAGTGAGTAGCTGATGATGTTATTATCCGATGGCACCGAACCCCATCACCCTGCCTAGATCTCCGAAGGGTTCGCTGGACTGTTTGACGTGTAAGTCCTGTACAAGAGTCTCAAACCGCGATGGAAACTGAACGCCATACAGATTCCAAGTGATTTTGCACGGGGTCCTGGCCTCGAGAATCATGTTCGACCTGCGCAAGGCAGGAAAAACAGGAGTGACTGAAATCCTTTCGGTATCGAACATATATTTTGCATCCATGGAAGAACCATCACGTGCTGCGGTCGAAAGGGCCGGGCAAGTCGAAGCTTGAATAAGAATAAATAAATACCGCTATTACAACACAACTTCCTGTTGCGAGAACTCTTGGTGGGGACTGTCATGTGCCTATGCGTTAATCTTGGATATCAGTCTCCTTGTAGAAAGTCGAAACAGCACAGCTGGACCAAGATCGAGCCTACCAACGTGAACCACTCCAAATGCGAAAATAAATACTTGTTTCCTGCTGAGAGAACCCCACTGCGTCGGGGGCTGGTTATAAACTCCATAACTTGAAGTTATATTGACGAAACAGTCACACAATAAGGCGAGTAAGATAAACAGATTCTCTGAATCACCCAATGTGTTGGACAGTCACAAAAGTCAGATGCACGATGAAGAGAGCCAACTCGCTAAAACAAGATGCCTAGACAACGTTGGACGAAGTTGACTGAAATGAATCCTATCCCAACGACTCTTTGTAGCATTATCTGAACAATCAAGCACTGACAGTTCCCAATTCCTCACAGTTTTCCACTACCTTCCAACTTCGCCACCAACTCAGCGTGGTACGCCTTCAATTCATCCATCGTCGGGTTTTTTGCCGGCCAGCTGATGACGAGGCCTTCTGAGTCATCAGCTGTAGGTTTGGGAATGACATGGAAATGGACGTGATCGACTTGTTGGTGTGCGATGCGGCCGTTGTTCTGAAAATTCGTGATTAGCAGGAGCCCATGCCGCCACAGGATTAGTTTGAGGGGATGGTATGAGTGAGTTGGGTGCACAGACGGGCCGGATACGGGAGATGTGCTCCAAGAGTTTGAATGGGGACTTACCTGTAAAATGTTGTAGTTATCTAAACCCTGTGCTAGGGCGATTTTCTTCGCGATGGGCATCACGTCCGCGAGGTACTCGTCAGGTAGCTCGTGCATCTTGACGGTGTGATCTATTCGAAGGTACACAACCCAACGCTCAGCAAGGTTTCATCTCGAGAATGGCGAGGCAGATCGGAAAGGTGCCAAATGGACTGTGCGCCACGGGACACGAACCTTTGGGAATGACAAGCGCATGGCCTTTCGCCAACGGGCCGATGTCCAGGAAGGAGAACCTGATCCCGCGTTTCATGTTAACATGCAGATCAAAGCTGTAGGACGCCTACGAAAGTTCGGTTTCTACAAGCTTGAAACTGGGTATTTCACCTAGCAGTGATATGTATATGTGACGTGTACTTGGGCAAGGGGATGGAAAGCGAGGGGGTGTGGACGCACCCTTGATGATCTTGCAAAAAATGCAGTTTGCGAGAGATCTGTGCTGCATCTGAGCATGCGACACGATGAACGGGAGTGCTTTCCATACCTTGCAGCGGCCATGATGGAGCGGCGACAAGGAGGTTGTCCTGAACGCCTTGGAGTTCAGTGGATGATCACATGACGTTATCTTATCAGCTGAGAAGATGTTATACCCATCAGCATTTCAGTCAGCAGCAGTACTACAATCAAAACCGATATAATTCCCGTCTTATTCCAAACCTACCGTCAGAACACAAGTAGCTCCCAGATCCTTTAGAGCGATGGCTACGACCTTTGATTTCTCCCAATGGCCACCATCTCTGACACACGCTCAGCTCGAGACACTCACTCACCATGCAACAACCTACGCTCTCGCGCACGGACTAATATACCTCCCTCCCACACCTGCGCAACCATCCTCGCCGTCTTCTGCCATCCATGCACCCATATCGCTCCTGCCCGCCCCCGTCCCACGATCGCTCTTCGAAAAAGCCCAGAGATTACAATCAGTGTATAATACATTGTACGCACGCGTCGCTACAAACGACGACTTCCTGGATCGGGAGATGGGTGCGGAGGAGGGAGTCGGGAAGGCGGATGAATTTGTACGCAAGCTCTGGAACGGGTGGAAGGAAATCCGGGATGAAGGCATCGTTCAGGTAACTTCCCTTTACTCTGCCATGAGCGCGGTGGGGAATTAACCTTGTTGAGGATACAGCCTTTACATCTCGGCCTCTTCCGGTCAGACTACCTACTTCATGCGGGCGGGGGAGAAGGAACGCTCAGCGTTAAACAAGTAGAGTTCAACACGATTTCGTCGTCATTTGGACCCCTCTCAGAGCGAGCAGCTGCTATGCACAGGTGGGTCATTGCGTTACAGTACTATCATCTGGGCAGTGTTGACGAGCAGCGTTCTAGACACCTCCACGCACTCACCAACTACCATGACATATCCCCTCATTTGAAGCCCGAGAACTTCCCTCCAAACAACACCACTTCCGGACTTGCGGAAGGACTTGCAGAAGCACACAAAGTGTACGGTGCAAAGGGGTAACACATCTTTCCACTCAACCTCCCTCATCTTACGCTCTGACATGACCACTCGCACTCCTGAAGCGCATATATCTTGTTCGTCGTGCAGCCCAACGAACGTAATGTTTTCGACCAGCGGTGGATTGAATATGAATTATTAGAAAAGTAAGTCGAATTCGCGTTCTCACTTTGTGGGATGGGAGGGTGCGATGAGTGACGACGAGGTTGATGATGATGCTCACCCATGCGACAGGCACTCCATCCGCGTCGTCCGTCAAACCTTTACTGAGCTATCCTCCTCTGCGAAACTCGACCCCGAAACACGCATTCTCCATCTTACCATTCCATCCACAGGGTCTAACCTACCTCCCACGCCAATCGAGATCTCAACAGTATACTTCCGAGCGGGATACGTCCCCACCGATTTCCCTACCGAAGAACACTACAAGACAAGATTCACCCTCGAGCGAAGTCGTGCGATCAAATGTCCGACTATACCCCTCCAACTCGCAGGCGGGAAGAAAATCCAGGAAGTATTGAGCCAGCCTGGAATCGTCGAGAATTTCTTCTGCTCCTCTTCTGATAAAGCCGACGACGCGGCCAACCTCCGAGAAACATGGATGCACATGTGGGCACTCGACACTTCCAACCCACCTCCATCCACATCCACATCCACATCCATCATTCCTCCGCAGGTCCAGCAGAGCGCCGAGGAGCCGCTAGGCACAACGCTCGCACGCGCCAATGCCCAGTCGCTCGTGCTCAAGCCACAGAGGGAAGGTGGTGGCAACAATATTTATAAATCTGATATTCCTGGGTTCTTGGATACATTGGCTGCGGAAGAGAGGCAGGCGTGGATTGCGATGGAGCTGATCGTACCTCCAGCGGGGGTAGGCGGGTATCTCGTGCGTGCAGGGGGGACGGGCGGGGGCGGCAGTGCTAGCGCTGCGTGGGAGAAGATCGTCCGCGCGGAAACGGTTTCGGAGCTTGGGGTATTTGGGTGGGCGTTGTTTGCGAAAGAGGGAATCGTTAAGGAAAGAGGAGATGGCGTTGGGTGGTTGATGAGGACGAAGGGGGTAGAAAGTAATGAAGGGGGAGTCGCTGCTGGGTTTTCGGTGTTGGATTCGGTGGTTCTTGTTGATGGATGACATGGGCATGGTGCGTTCGAAGGGGGGTGTGGAGGCTGAAGTTGAAATGGGATCGTAAGGAGGAGAAACCATATATCTTTTTGCGAGATATTCGAGGAAGGCGGAGTGAAGTAAAACGTTCCGCGGTTGCCACCACACCTCTCGTCCCACACTCATCGAGAGTGGTCGCAGCTGAACGTGCTGCTCCGTGGGAAAGTTTAGCCCCTGTCAGAAGTAGTCACTAAGATGCACAACTAGCAAACATCACGTGATGTGACATCCTGTGACACAAACCTGTGTGTTACATACATTCAAATGGTAAGGGGTCTGAGGAGCAACATGAACCTCAAGGGGTTGATGTTAAGTCCTGGAGTTCCTGCAAGTCCTATGGGGCGGAAGTGCATAGGGGATCGGGAATCCGTCAAGGGGGTTGGAGGGGTGAGGGACTGTGGCTTCAGCGTATGTGCTGTGCCCCTGTACAAGTTCTGTCCCTTGATTTCGAGGCAGAGTTTCTAGAGGACAATCTGAAGTTCAAGTTAATGACTGTAGAGGGGATTTTCAGAGTGATGTCAGGACTTCAAGGATAGAACAGGATTTTGTCAATATTCAAACTAAGGAAATATCACAGAGTATAAGCAGGTTTATATACTGAAGAGTCCAGAAGATATAAAACTGTTAAAGTGTTGGATGAGGTGGTGACAAGATACAGTGAACTCCGGAACTGGAACAACAAACTCCGCATTTCCGGAATGTCAGAGTCCGCACCTCCACATATCCGAAATGCCGGAATTCCTACCCCCACTCCGCTGCCAGGCAAAACTGCTCGGAGTCTTGGTATCTGCTCAGAATTGATCCAGAATTTGTGCAGA
Organism: Gyrodon lividus; assembly: GCA_014904945.1. NCBI lineage: Eukaryota > Fungi > Basidiomycota > Agaricomycetes > Boletales > Gyrodontaceae > Gyrodon > Gyrodon lividus. The sequence continues at coordinate 203,563 of MU127447.1, forward strand.
TGTGTGGACCCTTATTGTATTCCATCATCCTTTGCTTGTCATTGTTCCTGAGCCTCCAGGGATGCTTGTCAAGTCCAGGTTCAATCCCGGAATTCCCAGATAAGTCCAGAGCGTGCGGAATGGCGGATGTCAGTCGGGAATCCCTGAGGGGGGTCAGAGGGGCAAGGAACTTTGGCTTCAGCTTATGTGCTGCACCCCTGTACAAGTTCTGTTCCTTAATTTCAGGGCAGAGGGTCAGAAGACAATCCTAAGGTCAACTTAAGGACTGAAGGGGGTTTTCAGAGTGAAGTGGAGTAGGAGAGAATGGGATTTAGTTGATATTCAAACTAAGGAAATATCAGAGAGTACAAGCAGATTTATATACTGAAGAGTCCAGAAGATATAGAGGTGTTAAAGTATGTTGGACAAATC
>MU127447.1:204278-323652 GCA_014904945.1 Gyrodon lividus
GATTTGTCCAACATACTTTAACACCTCTATATCTTCTGGACTCTTCAGTATATAAATCTGCTTGTACTCTCTGATATTTCCTTAGTTTGAATATCAACTAAATCCCATTCTCTCCTACTCCACTTCACTCTAAAAACCCCCTTCAGTCCTTAAGTTGACCTTAGGATTGATCTCCGACCCTCTGCCCTGAAATCAAGGAACAGAACTTGTACAGGGGCACAGCACGTAAGCTGAATCCAAAGTTCCTTACACCTCCAACCCCCCTCAGGGATTCCCACCCAACTCCGCTATTCTGTGCACTCTGGACTATGCGGGAATTCCGGGATTGAACCCGGACTTGACAATGAACCAGACACTAACCCTCCTTGCAAATGCCATGCTGGAGGAGTCCCGACTTCCAAAGTCCTTCTGGGCAGATGCCATGGCCACAGCTGCCTACATCACTGCACAAAGTCTGACGTCTGCACTCAGTGGAGAAAACCCCTATCAAATGCTATTCTGCCAACATGTTGATCCTACCATTTTCTGCCCCTTCGGTTGCCCTGCCTATGCTCACATATCAAAGGAACAATGCAGGGGAAAAATCCATTCACATGGATGAAAGTGCATCATGATCAGTTACACCTATGGCCAACAAGCCAACAAGCTCCTGAACATGGAATGTTGAACAATCATCTCCAGCCAGCATGTCACTTTTGATGAGACCAGAATCATCCCTGTGCACAACCTTGCCCCATGGAATGTCCCCACTGTTGAGGGACTACTTCCGAGGCAACATGAAGTGGAGCATCAGGATGCAGAAGAGGAGAACCCAAAACCTGAAACTCCAGACTTGCACAGAACAGTGGGAGCCAACAACGCACCTCTGGGTGCTCCGGAAGACCAACAACCACCGAGTCCCACTGTTGATGACCTTACACACCACTTTCAGCAACTCAACATGAATCCGCTGCCTGCCCCAGCTCCCGTTCCTATCTGCCCCCAATCTCCATCTCTGGAGAGACCTGTGCCAGCCCAGATTATTGCCGAAGTCTGGAGAAGCCATGGGCAATGCCAACAAGCTGTCCAGAATAGAGACTACCAATGGACTGTAAATGAAGATGCCGCACGCAGGGCTCAATGCTGTGGTGGGCAACAACCAGATCCCGAAATGGAAACTCCAGAAACTCCAGAGCCCCTGGAGGAAGCTCCGGAATTTACAGGGGTTTTCACAGCGTCCATGGAATCCCTGCAGGATTTCATATTTGCAGGTGCAGCCAATTCCAAGCCCGATTCATCCATTCTGGGAACAATCCAGGAAGCCTATGCATTGCCTGATGCAGAGGGCTGGAAGTCTGCAGTTGAGGAAGAACTCCTAAGCCTAAATTCCAATCATATGTATGAAACCGTCCCCATTCCAAAAGGTATCACTCCGATAACCTCCAAACCCATCTTCCGTATCAAATGCAACCACACTGGAAATGTTGAGTGCTACAAAGTCCACATTGTCATGCGGGGTTTCACTCAAAAGGAAGGAATCGACTACCAGGAGGTATTTGCCCCTGTAGCAAACCTGGATTCTGTCCGGACCCTTATCACCCTTGCTGCAAAACTGTCAAGTCTGGGTTCTTTCCCGGAATTCCCGGAACATCCGGAGGTGCAGAGAAGGCGGGGTTTTGCGGGAATTCCTGAAGGGGGTTGGAGGGGTAAGGAACTGCGGCTTCAGCTTATGTGCTGTGCCCCTGTACAAGTTCGGTTCCTTAATTTAAGAGCAGAGGGTCGGAGGCTGGTCCTAAGGTCAACTTAAGGACTTAGAGAATCGGAAGGGAAGGGATCAGGAAGGAACAGGATTTAGTTGATATTCAAACTGAGGAAATATCAGAGAGTACACGCAGGTTTATATACTGAAGAGTCCGGAAGATATAAAGATGTTAAAGTACTATCGGGCAAATCGGAGTTTCGGGTTTCCAGAGGAAAGGAAGGAATGAATCAGAATGGCGTCAGAATGGTAGAATGATGACTGAAGGCAATGGCACAATAATTGCGAAGCAAGGGGGAAGGGAATTATTGATAGGAACTGTAAATGTCAAGAAGTGTCAAAGGAGAGTGACATATGTCAAGCGATAACCGAGATAGGGATATGAAAGTCCAGGACGGGAATGCGGAAAGTCCGGGACGGGAAGTACGGGGTTCAGAATGTCTGATGAAAGAGAAATTGTCTAAGGTAAAGTATGAGGGCCGGGATTCGGGATTTGGTCATAGGGGTTCAGAATCGGGCCGGATTGGTTAGGGAAGTTTTGGGATGTGACAAAAACATGACTTAGAGCTCGAGCAAATGGATGTTTCCACTGCTTACCTCAATGGAGAATTGGAGGGGGATCTCTACCTGCTTCCTCCAGACAGTGTCCCTATCCAACCTGGGTATTGCTGGAAACTCCAGCGCTCACTCTACGGACTTAAGCAAGCCGCCTTTATATCTTCCGGAAGGACAGGAAAGTTTGTTTCCTAGTTGTGTATGTGGACAACCTGCTCCTAGCAGCTTCTTCCAGACAGTTCATGAACTCTATTAAAACCAAACTCTCAGCAGCCTTCAAAATGCGCAATCTTGGAGAAGCAAAATACATCCTCGAAATTGAAATCAACTGGGACTGGAAGCTCTGCAGTATCTCCTTGTCACAATGCCAATACTCCTGCACCATCCTAGACCATGTTTGAATGACCACATGCAAACCCATCTGGACTTCAATGGCACATAACTTACAACTCTCTGCTACGGATCTGGAAAATGATCAAATCCTTCTGGAGATGGTCATTGAAGGTCGGAGGGTCTCCTATCTCACAGTAATTGGCTTGTTGATGTATCTCATGTTCAGAACACATCCAGACATCACATATGCAGTTGGAACACTCAGTCGTTTCAGTGCCGCACCAAAAAGGATGCACTGGGAAGCAGCAAAACATGTATTCTGGTACATCCAAGCCACCAAGGACATGGACTTTCAGGGGGACTCTGATGGAGGTTGGTCTCAGGACCCAGACAACTCCCACTCCACCTCTGGATTCCTTTTCCTCAGTAATCACAGAGCTATCTCCTGGTCGCACTGTCCACCACGGAGTTGGAGTACATTGGACTCAGTCTTGCTGGACAACATCTGGCATGGCTTTGGAGCTTCTTTGAAGAGATCGGACACCCACAAAAGGGGCTGACTGTCCTCCACTGTGACAACCAGGCTGCTATCATCCTAAGCTGCAATCCTCAATTCCAGGCATGGACTAAACACATCCAGCGGAAGTACCACTTTGTCCAAGATGACCTTGTCAGAAAGGGGGAAGCCATCATCTGCTATGTTCCCACAGATGACATGGTAGCAGACATCCTTACAAAACCTCTCATTTGTGAACAACACTGGAAATTTGTTCAAGGTATGGGACTACGAATGCGTTTGAGTGGGAGTGACAAAATACAGTGAACTCCGGAACCGGAACAGTGCATTTCCAGAATGTTGGAGTCCACACCTCTGCATGTCCGAAATGCTGGGATTCCTACTCCCGCTCCACTGCCAGGTGAAACTGCTCGGAATTGATCCAGAATTTGTGCAGACATGTGGACCCTTATTGTATTCCATCATCCTTTGCTTGTCATCATTCCTGAGCCTCTGGGGATGCTCCGTCACTTCCTTACATCGCTTAATCCCAAATTCCTCTTCTTCCTGTTCCTATTCCCTGATTATCATTAGCGAGCACTTCTCTGCCCACTCTGTTATATATATCTACTTAGTTTTCACTTTGGATTCCTCAGTCGTTCTTTGCCCCTCTTTGGCAGCAGCTGAGTCCAGGCAATCACTGCCCTCTTATAGTTTTTGTCAGTTGGGGGTTCAGGTTTCTGGAGTATGGTAAGGGGATGAATCGGGATGGTGTCAGAATGATGGAGTGATAACTAAGGACAGTGGTGCAATAATTGTGAAGCAAGGGGGAAGTGAATTATCAATAGGAACTATAAGTGTCAAGGGATGTCAAGAGATAGCCAAGATAGGAGTACAAGGGTCAGGGATGGCAAATACATGATTCAGTGATCAGGATATGAGGTTGAGGTGAAAATCCTCTAAGGTAAAGTTTGGGGTTCAGGATTTGATCATAAGGGGTCAGAAATGTGTTGTATGGGTAAGGAAAGTTTTGGGATGTGACAATATCCCCCTTTTGAGCACAAACCCTTGAGTGCCTGGCTAGAAGTCCATAACAGGAAATAGAAGTATGGCAGAGTTTGAAAAATCCAGGACCAATTCAAGGGACTTCATGATCATTGACTGCCAGCTGTTTTTAGTTCTACCACCCACCATGTCCTCCCACTCTCAATCCAACAATGAAATTGCCTGCCTTCAGCAGGAGGAGGAAGAGTGCACTTGAGAGTCCACCTGCAGGATTCAGGAGGCCAAGGAGAAGAAGGCCCAATGAGAGGCAGAGAAGTGTGAGGAGGTGAGTGGAAGATTGAGAAGGAGGTGTGGAAGAAGGCTGAGGAGGACGAGAGGAGGAGGAAGGCAGAGGAGGAGATTGTGTGGGTGGTGGTGGAGAGGAAGAGGCAAGAGGAGGAGAAGAAGAAGCACAGTGTGAGCATCACATCAAAGGGGCCTGAGGTGGGGCCATCCCAGGGCAGTGTGGGTGACAAAAACTATAAGAGGGCAGTGATTGCCCAGACTACTAGGGATTAGCTAGGAGTAGCAAATAAGTATAAGTAAACTCACCTCAGCTGCTGCCAAAGAGGGGCAAAGAATGACTGAGGAATCCGAAGTGAAAACTAAGTATATATATATAACAGAGTGAGCAGAGAAGTGCTCGCTAATGATAATCAGGGAATAGGAACAGGAAGAAGAGGAATTTGGGATTAAGTGATGGATGTAAGGAAGTGACAGAGCGTCCCCAGAGGCTCAGGAATGATGACAAGCAAAGGATGATGGAATACAGTAAGGGTCCACACGTCTGCATGAATTATGGATCAATTCTGAGTGGATACCGAGACTCCAAGCGGTTTTGCCTGGCAGCAGAGTGGGGGTAGGAATTCTGGCATTTTGGACATGTGGAGGTGTGGACTCCAATGTTCTGGAAATGCAGAGTTTGTTGTTTCAGTTCTGGAGTTCACTGTATTGTCAGTGGGGAGGTCTTGGGGTTGGCTACCTGGGGCCAACACCCCTTGCACGGCCTGCATGAAAGCCAAGGTCCCATGCCCAGGCCCAAAGACAAAGTGGTCAAGGACATGCGTGAGGTGTGCACAGACACACACATTATGCCAGGAGGCTGGAACAGCAAAGAAGCAGGCCATGGTGGATGTGATGTCCCCATTCAGAGGGAAGGACAGGAAGCAGAGGAGGCAGAAGAGCCTGGAGTACCAGGAGGAGAGCAAGGACAAGGGGGATGTGGACAAGGAGAGCATGGAAGAAGAAGAGTGTGATGCACTTGGGGCCCTGGTGATGTCCTATGAGGCCCAGAGGAGGGCCAACAAGGCCTATCAGGAGGCCATTGTGGCACAGCTGTTGGGGATCTGACAGGTGCTCATGGACAGCCTGGTGGCCTTCCTGGAGCTCAGGGGTCCCAGGGGGTGTTGGATGGGAAGGGAAAAGGAAGGAGGATGGGGATGAAGAGGAGGGTGAGAGTGAAGAGGATGGGGATGAGGAGGAGTAGTATAGAATGTCCTTTCGATCTCCTTGTGTACAAATGGCATAGTATTCTGTTTTGTAAATTGTACAACACGTCTCTGTCATCATCCAAGGGAATTAAGGGGTCTGTCACATCCCAAAACTTTCCTAATGCATCCAGCCCAATTCCAGCCCAATTCCGGCCTCCTACACTCAAATCCCGAATCCCAAGCCTTGGACTTTACCTTAGAAGATTTCTCTTTCATTGGACATTCTGAACCCCATATTTCCTGTCCCGGACTTTCGCACTTTTGCATTCCTATCTCAGCTATCTCTTAACATATGTCACTTTCCTTTGACATTTCTTGACATCTCCAGTTCCTATCAATAATTCCCTTTCCCCCTGCTTTGCAATTATTGTGCCATTGCCCTTAGTCATTATTCCACCATTCTGACATCATTCCAATTCATTCCTTACTTTCTTCTGGAAACTCGAAACTCCAATTTGTCCAACATACTTTAACATCTTTATATCTTCCAGACTCTTCAGTATATAAATCTGCTTGTACTCTCTGATATTTCCTTAGTTTGAATATCAACTAAATCCCATTCTCTCCTGCTCTGCTTCACTCTGAACCCCTTCAGTCCTCAAAGTTGACCTTAGGATTGTCTTCTGACCCTCTGCTCTGAAATTAAGGAACAGAACTCATACAGGGGCATAGCATATAAGCTGAAGCCGAAGTTCCTTACCCCTCCAACCCCCCTCAGGGATTCCCAACCAACCCTGCTGTTCCGTGTGCTCCAGACTATCTGGGAATTCTGGGATTGAACCCCGGCTTGACAGGGTCCAGATTTTGAGGGATACATGGAGTGGAAGTCCAAGACAAGTTCTGATGTGTGAGCAAGCTCAGTAGCAAGTATCCAGGATGTTTCTTCATCAGTCCCCTTGTAGCCTGCCCACTTTACCAGATACAGGAGTTGGCAATTCCTGCATTGTCAGTTGATCATGGAGTCTAGCATTTTAGAGATTTTGTATTTGGGTTCTCCATCAACTTCAACTGGGGGAGGTGGGGGTTGGACCCAGTTTGGGATTATGTTCAGAGTTGCAGGTTCCAACTGAGAGACATGGAAGACAGGGTGGATGACATGCATGGAGTCCAGAAGTCTAAGGGTGAAGGATAGGGGTCTGACTTGAGCAATGATGGGATAGGGGCCAAGGTTCTTTTCCAAGAGTTTCTTGGAAGGATGAGTGGAGCGGAAGTACTTTGCCTTGACAAACAAAACACTTTATCTCCAATCTGGAAGTTTGGTGTAGGAGTCGTCAAGAATCCATGGGTCCTTGGTAGTGTTTCTGAGCATGAGTTCTGACCAGTTGTTCTGTTGGTAATTGCAGTAGATCCTGATGTACTGTTTGAGGGTCTGGTTTGCTCATTCTGTTTGCCTGTCCCCTTTTGGATGATAACCCAAAGTGAAGTGAAGGTGAATGTTCAGGGCTTTCCCAAGGGAGCAAAAGAAGGGGGAGACATACTTGGAACCATGATTGGAGGTGGGAGGGAACTCTGTGCTTGGAAAACATGTGAAGGAGGAATAGTTTTGCGAGGCTTGAAGAGTTGATAGTGTTGTGAGTGGGAATGAATATGGTTTGCTTGGAAAGGCAGTCGATGACTACTAAGATTGTGGTATATCCACCAGAAGAGGGAAGTTGCTGATGAAGTCCAGGGCTTTTTGGGGATTGGAAGCTGCTTGAGTGTTCCATAGGGGTAGTGTCTAGGAGTTTTAGCTTGGGTGCAGGGAGTACAAAAACTAACATAGTCTTTGACAAAGGTATGAAGTCCTGACCAAGTATATTCCCGATGGATGAGCTCTAGAGTTCTGTTTTGCCTGAAATGTCCAGATAGGGGGTGGTCATGCATGTATCAGAGGATGTAAAAATGTAGGTCTTTGGCTTCAGGGATGAAGATGTGATTGTCGAGTGTCAGAAAACCTTCAGGGTTGACAGCCCATCAGGAGTCCGATGAGTCCATGAGTTGGGCAGAAGCTATGGGATCCAAGGACAGGAAATCTAGGATGTCCTTGTGAATGTCTTTGATGTTGAGCAGGGATGAGGCATGGAGGACTGGGGCTAGTAGGATAGTGGCTCGTAGGGATGAGGTGAGCTGTTCCTGAGTGAACATTGGATGGAGGTTGTGGGAATTGATGTGAGCATAGTCCTTATCCCTCTCTTGTGGGTAGATGTTCCAGCATCAAGTGAGGGAATTGGGCTTAGCTCCTAAGCATCTGGGGTGGAATAGAATGATGAGGTTGAACTGGGATAGGAATTCCAACCAGTTGGCTTGCCTGCAGGTCAGGACTTTGGAGGTAGAGAAATATTTCAAGTTTTTGTGGTCAGTAACAACATTGATAGGGGTACTGGAACCTTCAAGGTAGTGACACCAGTGCTGAAAAGCTTTGTGAATAGCCAGGAGTTCCTTATCATGGGTGTCATAGTTGAGTTCTGGGGCTATCAGGGTTTGGGAGTAAAACATGATGGGGCAAAATTCCTCATCAGCACAATGAATGGAGAGGATGTCCACAATAGCACAGTCCAAAGTGTCAGTCTCAACCATGATAGGGCAGTCCAGGATCCAGTGAGCAAGGATAAGGGCTCAGGTAAAGGGGTCTTTGAGCTGGGTGGAAGTGGAGTGGCAGGAGTTGTTGAAGTTCTGGGGGGGCATTTTGCCAAGTGAGTTGGGTTAAGGAAACAATAATATCAGAGTAATTGAATATGAAATGATGATAGAAGTTGGCAAACCTGAGGAAGGACTGAATGTCCTTGACTTTGTGGGGTTCAGGCCAATCCTTGACTGCTTGGACCTTTTTGTGGCCATAGTCAATCTCTGGGGGAGAGATGATAGCCCAGGTACTCGACGGAGTCCAAGTGCCACTCACATTTGTCCAGTTTGGTGTAAAGTCTGTGTTTGTGGAGATGCCACAGGACTTCCCAGACATGTTCCTTGTGAGAAGCCATGTCATTGAAATAAATGAGGATGTTGTTGAGGTAGACCATGATGCAGACATCCAGGACACTCATACAAACCATAGTGAGTCCAGGGGGTGGTTTTCCACTCATCCCCAGGGGTGATGCAGACAAGGTGATAAGCATGACAGAGGTTGATTTTAGTATACATCTTGGCATGACTAGGGGAATTGAGGAGGTCAGAAATTAGGGGTAGGGAATAGCGGTCCTTCTTCATGATTTTGTTGAGGCCTCAGAAATCGACACAGAGGCACGGGGATCCATCCTTCTTTTGGACAAAGAGGACAGGAGCACCATGAGCGGACTTGGACTGATGGATGAAGCCATAGTTGAGGTGTTCATCTATCAATTCCCAGAAGAGGCAAGGAACTTTGGCTTCAGCTTATGTGCTGTGCCCCTGTATGAGTTCTGTTCCTTAATTTCAGAGCAGAGGGTTGGAAGACAATCCTAAGGTCAACTTAAGGACTGAAGGGGTTTCAGAGTGAAACAGAGCAGTAGAGAACGGGATTTAGTTGATATTCAAACTAAGGAAATATCAGAGAGTACAAGCAGATTTATATACTGAAGAGTCTGGAAGATATAAAGATGTTAAAGTATGTTGGACAAATTGGAGTTTCGGGTTTCCAAAAAAAAGTGAGGAATGAATCAGAATGGCATCAGAATGGTGGAATAATGAATGAGGGCCATGGCACAATAATTGTGAAGCAAGGGGGAAGGGAATTATTGATAGGAACTGTAGATGTCAAGAAATGTCAAAGGAAAGTGACATATGTCAAGAGATAGCTGAGATAGGAATACAAAAGTCCAGGTTGGGAATGCAAAAGTCCGGGTTGGGAATGTGAAAGTCCAGGATGGGAAATATGGGGTTCAGAATGTCTGATGAAAGAGAAATCTTTTGGGATTCAGTATTTGATCATAGGGGGCCAGAATTGGGCTAGATGGGTTGGGAAAGTTTTGTGATGTGACAGTGTCCCCCTCTTAGGCACGAACCCTTGAGTGCCTGGATAGGAGTCCATGATAGGAAATAGAAGTATGGCGGAGTTTGACAATCGGGAATCAATCTGAGGTACCTTATGACCATTGACTGCCTGTTGTTTAGTTCCATCATCCATCATGTCCACTCACTTGCAATCCAATGACAAAATCACCCATCTTCAGCAAGAGGAGGAAGAATGTGCACGGGAGTCCACCCGGAGAATCCAGGAGGCCAAGGAGAAGAAGGCCTGGCAGGAGGTGGACAAGCACAAGGAGGCGAGGTGGAAACTCAAGGAGGAAGTGCGGAGAGAAGCAGAGGAGGACGAGAGGAGGAGGAAGGCAGGGTGGTGGCTGAGAGGTTGCAGCAGGGGTTGCAAGAGTTGCAGAGGCGCGGGGTGAGCGGTTCGTTGAAGGGGCCCGAGGCGGGGCCATCAGAAGTAAGTGTGGGAAGGCCTGGGGGTTGGCCCCCCGGGGCCAACACTCCCTGTGTGGCCTGCGTGAGGGTGGGGGTCCTGTGTCCAGGCCTGAAGACCGGACGGTCACGGACGTGTGCGAGGTGTATGCAGGTGCACTTGTTGTGCCAGGAGGCCGGAGCAGCAGCGAAGAGGGTGGCCATGGAAGTGGCATTGCCACGCGGAGGGAAGGACTGGAAAAGGCAGAGACAGAAGAGTCTGGAGGCCTGGGAGGAGAGCAAAGGGGAGGGCGAGGAGGATGAAGAGCAACGGGACATGCTCAGGGCCCTGATGGAGTCATACGAGGCCCAGAGGCAGGCCAACAAGGCCTACCAGGGGGCCATTGTGGCACAGCTGTCAGGAATCTAACAGGTGCTCTTGGATGGCCTGGCGGCCTTCCTCGTGGCTCAGGGGTCCCAGTTCAGGGAGTTCAGAGGAAGCTGGGGGGCATCAGAGTGGAAGGGGAGGGAGGATGGTGAGGGAGGTCAGGGAACAGATGGGGAGGATGGGGATGAGGAGGAGGATGAGGGTGAGGAGGGAGTGAGGAGGATGGGGATGGGAAGTAGTGTAGGGTACTCCTTCAGTCTCCTCATGTACTATTAGCATAGTTCCTTTTTGATAAATCGAAAAATGTGTTTCTGCCCTCATCTGAGAGAATTAAGGGGTCCAGACTTTCTGGGATATGCGGAGTGAAAGTCCAAGACGAGTTCCGATGCATGAGCAAGTTCGGTCACAAGGATCCAGAAAGTTTCTTCATCAGTCCCTTTATAGCCTGCCCATTTTACCAGGTATAGGAGTTGGCAATTCCTGCATCAACAGTCGATTTTGGAGTCTAGGATTTCAGAGATTTCATATTCATGTTCTCTGTCAACTTCAACTGGGGGAGGTGGGGGTTGGACCTGATTCAGGATGGTGTGTGGAGTTGTGGGTTCCAACTGGGAGATGTGGAAGATGGGATGGACAGCACGCATGGAGTCTGGGAGTGGGAGGGTGAAGGACAGGGGTCCGGCTGGGGCGATGATGCAATAGGGGCCAAGGTTCTTTTCTGAGAGTTTCTTGGAAGGGCAAGTGGAGCAGAAGTACTTCGCCTTGACAAACACTTGATCTCCAATCTGGAAGTCCAGTGTGGGGAGTTGTCAGGAATCTTTGGGTCCTTGGTAGCATTGTTGAGCACAGGTCATTTCTGTGCATAGGAATTTGTGGAGTTCCTGTAGGTTGACTGCATATTCATGGGCGCAGGATGAGGCCAGATCCCTTTCGGGGTAGACCAAGACATTGGGATGGTAGCCTTTATTAGCGAAGAACGGGGATACTCCTGTAGTAGCGCTAGGGGCATTATTGTAGGTGAATATTCTGTGAGGGGTAGGAGTTCCGATCAATTGTCCCGTTGGTAGTTGCAGTAGATTTGGAGGTACTGCTCGAGGGTCTGGTTTGCTCGTTCCGTTTTCCCATTGCCCTCGGGATGATATCACGAAGTGAAGTGAAGTCAGATGTCAAGGGCTTTCCCGAGGGAACGGAAGAAGTGGCAGATGAACTTGGAACCCCGGTCAGAGATGTGGGAGGGAACTCTGTACTTGGAAAACACGTCGAGCAGAAATAATTTTGTGAGGCTCAGAGAGTTGATAGTGTCGTGAGTGGGAATGAATATGGATTGTTTGGAAAGGCAGTCAATGACTATGAGGATTGTGGTATATCCACCGGAAGAGGGAAGTTGTTTGATGAAGTCCATGACAATGGAGTTCCAGGGTCTTTCGGGGATTGGAAGCTGCTAGAGCATTCCATAGGGGTGGTGTCTAGGAGTTTTAGCTCGGGCGCAGGAGGTGCAGGAACTGACATAGTTTTTGACAAAGGTGCGGAGTCCTGGCCAAGTGTATTCCTGGCGGACGAGCTCTAATGTCCTGTTTTGCCCAAAATGTTTGGACATGGGGTGGTTGTGCTTGTATTGGAGGATGCAGAGGTGAAGGTCCTTTGCTTCTGGGACAAAGATGCAATTGTCGAGCATCAGGAAACTGTCAGGGTTGACAGCCCACCAGGAGTCCAACACGTCCGAAAGATGGAGGGAAGCTACGGGGTCGGAGGACAGGGAATCTAGGATGTCCTTGTGAATGTCTTCAATGTCAAGCAGGGACAAGGCCCGGAGGGCCGGGGCGAGTAGGATAGTGGCTTGTAGGGATGAGGCAAGTTGTTCCTGAGTGAACACTGGGTGGAGGTGGTGGGGATTGATGTGAGCATAGTCCTTATCCCTCTCTTTTGGGTAGACGTCCCAGCATCTAGTGAGGGAGTTGGGCTTAGCTCCTAAGCGTCCAGGGCAGAAGCAGATGACGAGGTTGAACTGGGATAGGAATTCTGACCAGCAGGCTTGCTGGTGGGTCAGAACTTTGGAGGTGGAGAAATATTCCAAATTTTTGTGATCAGTAATGACGTTGATAGGGGTGCCAGAAAGCTTCGTGGATAGCAAGGAGTTCCTTATCATGAGTGTTGTAGTTGAGTTGAAGGGCTGTCAGGGTGCGGGAGTAGAATGTGGCAGGGTGGAATTCTTTGTCCAGGCAATGGATTGAGAGGATTCCCACAATAGCATAGTCCAAAGTGTTGGTTTCGACCATGATAGGACAGTCTGGAATGCAGTGAGTAAGGATAGGGGCTCAGGTGAAGGCGGAGCAGCAGGAATCATCAAAGTTCCAGGGGGCATTTTTCTGAGTGAGTCAGGTGAGCGGAACAACGATATCGGAGTAGTTGAAGATGAAGCAACAATAGAAGTTGGCAAAACCCAGGAAGGACTGAATGTCCTTGACTTTCCGGGGTTTGGGCCAATCTTGGACCACCTGGACTTTCTCCAGGGACATAGTCAATCCCTGGGGGGAGAGACCATAGCCCAGGTATTTGATGGAGTCCAAGTGCCATTCACATTTCTCCAGTTTGGCATCAAGTCCATGTTTCCGGAGATGCTGGAGGACTTCCTGGACATGTTCTTTGTGAGAAGGCATGTCATTGGAGTAAATGAGAATGTCGTCAAGGTAGACCATAATGCAGATGTCTAGGAGGTCCGCAAAGACGCTATTGATGAAGTGCTGAAAAGCCGCAGGGGCATTGGTGAGCCCAAAGGGCATCACCAGCCACTTGTACAAGCCATAGTGAGTCTGGAAGGCAGTTTTCCATTCATCCCTGGGAGCAATGCGGACAAGGTGATATGCTTGGCAGAGGTCAATTTTGCTGTATGCCTTGGCGTGGCTAGGGGAATTGAGGAGGTCCGAGATCAGGGGTAGGGGATAGCGATCTTTTTTTGTGATTTTGTTGAGTCCTCGGAAATCAACACAGAGGTGTAGGGATCTGTCCTTCTTGTGGACAAAGAGGACGGAAGCACTGTGGGTGGATTTGGACTGGTGGATGAAGCCGTAGTTAAGGTGTTCATCTATGAATTCCCAGAGGGACTCAAGTTCTGTAGCAGAAACTGGGTAAACAGTTCCGAGAGGAGGGGAAGCACCTTCCTCTAAGTCGATCTTGAGATCAATTTCCCTGTGGGGTGCGAGGGTGTCAGCCTTGCGCTTACTGAAGACATCAGGGAAATTGTGATAGTCTGGAGGGATGGAGGACAGATCGACTTCTTTGGGAGTTTCGGAAATGCCAGAATCATGGGATACAGAACGGAGTTTAGAGTCCTGGGGACGGAGGTGGATGCTGAACTGCTCGGAGCTTTGCAAGGTGGCTTGTAGGGAGTGTTGGAGCAAGATAGGGGAACAGAGTCCGGAATCTCCGGAGGTGACGTCGGGGGTGTTGGCAAGTCTTGAGCCAGAGTTCGGAAAGTAATACTGCCCAGTACCCAGTCAATCAATGGATTGTAGCGGGTGAGCCAGTTGTGTCCTAGACCAAGGGAACAAGATGAATCCAATGGAGTAACATAGAATGTATCAGAGGTGACAAAGCCAGAAGGGAAACAAACGGAAAGGTCAACAGCATGGGTAATCGTAGAATTGGAAGTACTGTCAAAAAGTTTCAATGAAATAGGAGGAACAGAATATGTCGGAAAATGATGCTTGTCAATGAAAGTAGTATCAATGAAACAATCAGTAGAACCACAATCTAACAAAGCGGGAAAAGTGGAAAAGTCAGGAAAAGAAACAAGAGGCATAAGGGCCTTGGGGTCATAAAGAGTGGATGCATTGAGACGGGTCTCTGTAGGTCCACAGTGGGATTCAACACAGCCTCCTTCCCGTGCAGAGTCTGGAAGGCTGCACCCTAATTTTTTGCCTCAGGGGTAGAGGCCTCCAGTTTGGCTTCCGGAGCAGGTGAGGTTTTTGCTGTGTGGGCTTTGGATGCACGGGAAGTGGACTTCTGGCAATCCTTAGCCATATGTCCGGTGGCTCCACAGAACATGCACAGCTTTAGGTCAAAGCAGCATTTGTGTTCCTTGGAGGTGAGGCATCCGTCCTTCCCGAGTTTGCTGGATAGGTCAGGTGTGGGTTTCAGGGTAGGGGCAGAGGACTTCGCTGAGGAGGACGCGGAAGGGTTGGACAAAGTAGTGGGTTTTGGAGATGAGGTGGTGGGAGTGCTTTTGGATGTGGAGGACTGGTTTCCGGAGGGTCTGATTTGGCGAGTGACTTTGGACTTGCATTCCCAATATCTCCCATCAATAGTCTGGGAGAGAGTCTGGAGTTCTCCTGGGGAGTGTGGTTTGCTGATGTGGGAATGCTCGTCTTTGATGTGATCCGGAAGTCTGTTGTAGAAGTGATGTCGGAGGGCTCCCTTGCCATAACCCCAGACCTGGGAGGCTAGGCGATTGAATTCCACCACATACTTGTTGATATGCTGAGAGTCTTTCATGGATAGATGGTCGAGTTGGTGTTCTGCATCACTGACAGGGTCATGGGGCCGAAGTTGGTCTGGAGCTCAAGGATGAATTCCTGATAATTGTCCGTCCAGTCCAGATCATCCATCTGGAGGAGGTCAGGCTCGAACCACTCGAGGGCCATACCTTTTAGGTAGGACTGGGCGAAGGTGATTTTCACACGGTCAGTCTGGAATGTGTGGGGATGGTCCTGGAAGTTCAGCTCACATTGGACCAGAAAGGCCTGCAGCTTGCATGGGTCAGTCCTGTCAAAGGTGTCAGGCTCCTGCACCTTTGTGCATGGAGATGAGGAGTTTTTGGATTTGCAGTCACGGCACAATAACTCAGCAAGGCTGCAAACTGCATTGGCAAGTGCCATGATGGGGTTAGGCAGGATTCCATTGTCGGGGTTGTCAAAGAGATTGTCATCATCGGAGGGGTCGGGGTCATTGTTGCCACCATTCCCATCATCAGAGGGGTCCGGGGTAATGACCTGCAGGAGTAGGGATGGAGATGCTTTGAGCTGGGGGTCTCACCTGAGAGGTGGAGGTCAATGTACAACAAGCAGAGAAGCTTTGGAATTGTTCGGCGACATCGGGGCCTTAACATGAGGTCATCAGGGGGTGCAGGGCATCTTCTCAGGCTGCCTCCAACTGAGCTGCATCCTGCGTGTTTGGTCACAAGTCTGAATGGTTCTAGACATGTGATAAGGAGGTGATGTTAGCGAGCTCATTGTTACGGTAAAACCGGCTTTTTCCACTATCCACGTGACAGTGTATATCACATGACCCATCTTTTTCCTCTTATAAGTTTGCTGTATAACCAGTGGTTCCAGACAAAGTCCGGGCCCTTATCTCGCTTCTCCCTTTTTCTATGAAGTTCCATTGTATTCCACCCAATGGCGTATTCCTCACTTATCTCTAGTTTCTTTTTTTGGACAATACCTACTTCGGATAGCCTGGTCCGTGCACTATCCTTTGTAGTATAAAGACCTGTACTTCACTTGGATACAACCCAAGTTAGATCTATGCAATATATAGCTTAACCAGCTATCTCTTGGTCTTAGACCTCTCTTCATCGATCGGCCTATAGTCTGCCTGTAAAGACTTCTGATAGATCTAGTCTTGTTTTCTCACAAGACTCGTTGGTGTTATCTGAAGGAGTCTAACGACCTCATCAGTGTAACACTCATAGAGGTTTGAGTTCGAATATACTGTCAAGTCCAGGTTCACTCCCGGAATTCCCGGATAGTCTGGAGCATGCGGAATGGTGGAGTTGGTCGGGAATCCCTGAGGGGGGTCGGAGGGGCAAGAAACTTTGGCTTCATATCAGATGAAGGAGAAATCTTCTAAGGTAAAGTCCAGAGCTTGGGGTTTGGGATTTGATCATAAGGGGCTGGAATTGTGTTGGATGGGTTGGGAAAGTTTCAGGATGTGACATTGGCACATTCAATACCCACAGGCTACCCACTCCCCAGCCTATGTGAGATCTATGGGCCACACAGCTCTCAGCCTGCCCCATACACATGACACACCTCACAACCACTCAATGGGCCTACCCATTACTCACAATACACAGCAGAATATTTAGTGGGTTGATGTCAACCCATCCATTACCTACAGATGCAAGTCATAGGTTGGCCAATGATCAGCTGGCCTGTGAGCCAAGGCTATTTGTCAACCTTAGCTGTCTGTATACTACAGTAACAAATAGTGACAGATAGGCTTGGGCCTCAATATAGAAATGGTAGCATATTTGATATCTAGAATTCAATTTCTTTCCTCATCATCTGAATCATCTAAGATCTCTAAAATCCAATCTAACTGTTTCTTAACCTCATTTCCCATCTCAACACTAGTCTGACCATCCTCTTGTGATAGCTCTGTGGCTGAAGATGGACCAGGCTCACAGAAAATGAGGTCATGGTTGTGAAGCATGCACAAACCTGGATGGCCTCTACAATATCACCTTTCAACTGGTTATAACACTTGATAAGAGTCAGTGCAGCTGCAGAGAAGGCATGCTTGCTGGAAGCAGATTATACCATGATGGAGAGGTAGTCATGGGCAAGTGAAGCCCAGACTGGATAAAGTGGGGCATTTATCTATTCCAAGTTAGTAAAACAACCTATATCTGAAATACTGACTTACCCCCACCACTGAATAATAGACATACCAAGTGGACAAGAAGTGGCAGAATTCAAGTATAAGTTGAACTCTTTCAGCTATGGAGACTGATCTGCTACCTCATCCACATCTCCACTTATGTACACCCTCACCTCTTGATATATCTCACAACAATTGCCTAATCTTGCTGGCTTTCTTCTTGGGTGAAGCAGAAGTCCCATCTTCACCATATAGTTCAAGGTGACAAGTCTTGAACTACACATACCAGTTAGAGGCTAGGAAATCATAAGCTTGAAATCACTCACAATCAATTCTGCATGTAGATCAGCACTCCAATGCTTCTTGAAGTAAGCCGAACAAAAATGTGCCATCAAGATTGCCTATGGACAAGGCCAAGTCATGGTTTCCTTGGCATAGTGTCCTCACAACTATTATTCATTGAATAATAATAGATCAGTATCAAGCAAGCATGAGCAAATGAAAACATACCATCAAGATTGCCTATGGACAACACCAAGTCATTGTTTTCTTGGTGTAGCATCCATATGACTGTTATTCATTGAATAATTGACAAGTATTGACTAAGCATCAGCAAACAAAAACATACCATGAGGATTATCTAGAGATGACATCAAGTTGTTGTTTCCTCAGTGTGGCCTGTTTGCAACTGTTATTCATTGAATAATAATAAATAAGCATCAGTTGAGTGTGAGTGTGAGCAAATGAAAATGTCCTGTCAAGATCACCTATGAATGATGTCAAGCTGTCATTTCCTTGGTGTAGCCTTTTTGTGACTGCTATTCATTGAATAGATAAGGATAAGATGATTGATTGTAACTCTGCAAGAAGACTTACCCTGTTTATGGTGCATGCTTTGAGTGACACCTTCATGATCTGCATGATCCAACTCTGGGCTACTTGCTGTGCATCGTGTTTCAAGGCCATCATCAGAGCAGGGACAGGCCTAAGCTTTAGTCCTGTAGCAGTTGTATGGTGGCTGCTGAGCTCCAGCGTCACATTGTTGTTTATGTCCATTAGCTTTGACAATAGAGTCTTGAGTTGATGAGGGTGTGAGAATGGACAGCTCATCATGACTGTCAAGTCCGGGTTCTTTCCCGGAATTCCCGGATAGTCCGGAGGTGCGGAGGGGGCGGGGTTTTGCAGGAATTCCTGAGAGGGGTTGGAGGGGTAAGGAACTGCAGCTTCAGCTTATGTGCTGTGCCCCTGTACAAGTTCGGTTCCTTAATTTAAGGGTGGAGGGTCGGAGGTTGGTCCTAAGGTCAACTTAAGGACTTAGAGGATCGGAAGGGAAGGGATCAGGAAGGAACAGGATTTAGTTGATATTTGAACTGAGGAAATATCAGAGAGTACACGCGGGTTTATATACTGAAGAGTCCGGAAGATATAAAGATGTTAAAGTACTATCGGACGAATCGGAGTTTCGGGTTTCCGGAGGAAAGGAAGGAATGAATCGGAATGGCGTCAGAATGATAGAATGATGACTGAAGGCAATGGCGCAATAATTGCAAAGCAAGGGGGAAGGGAATTATCGATAGGAACTGTAAATGTCAAAAGAGAGTGACATATGTCAAGCGATAACCGAGATAGGGATATGAAAGTTCAGGACGGGGATACGAAAGTCTGGGACGGGAATGCGGAAAGTCCGGGATGGGAAGTACGGGGTTCGGGATGTCCGATGAAAGAGAAATTGTCTAAGGTAAAGTCCAAGGGCCGGGATTTGGGATTTGGTCATAGGGGTTTGGAATCGGGCCGGATTGGTTAGGGAAGTTTTGGGATGTGACAATGACTGAGAATGGCTGGCAGTGCCATGTTCAAAGTTCATGTTATTGCAGAATCATGGTGTGCCACTGTCTAGGTAATGGATTGTCAAATGAAATTAAAGTTACATAGTACTTATAGCAACCTTCAGGAACAACAGAATTATGTAAAGAAAGCCTGGGCTTGGGCCTCCACCAAACTGAAGCCCAGCCCTGAGCCCTCCAAAGCCCTGAATTGGGCCTACATAGGGCTTGGGCTCAGGCTTGATAGTAACAAAGCACTACATTATGTGTTTAATGCCTCCACTGCCATTTTTCTCCATGGGTATAATGAACCTGGTTTTGTTATGAGGTTCTGAAGGCTAACAAAGTGACAGAGTGTCACATCCCAAAACTTTCCCAACCCATCCAGCCCATTCCGAACCCCATATTTCCTGTGCCGGACTTTTGCATTCCCGTCCCAGACTTCCGTATTCCTATCTCAGCTATCTCTTGACATATGTCACTTTCCTTTGACATTTCTTGACATCTACAGTTCCTATTGATAATTCCCTTTCCCCCTGCTTTGCAATTATTGTTCCATTGCCCTCAGTTATTCCACCATTTTGATGCCATTCTGATTCATTCCTTACTTTCTTGCGGAAACCCAAAACTTCGATTTGTCCAACATACTTTAACATCTTTATATCTTCCAGACTCTTCAGTATATAAATCTGCTTGTACCCTCTGATATTTCCTTAGTTCAAATATCAACTAAATCCCATTCTCTCCTGCTCTGCTTCTCTCTGAAACCCCTTCAATCCTTAAGTTGACCTTAGGATTGTCTTCTGACCCTCTGCTCTGAAATTAAGGAACAGAACTTGTACAGGGGTGCAGCACATAAGCTGAAGCTGAAGTTCCTTGCCCCTCTGACCCCCCTCAGGGAGTCCCGACCAACCCCACCATTCCGCATGCTCCAGACTATCTGGGAATTCCAGGATTGAACCCGGACTTGACAGATCTGCACTATTTCGTCAACACCTATGAGGAATTGCACTTGCCAGTGATGTCAAATGAAGATGGATGGATTGTTGATGGAGATGATGGGAAAATGGAGGGCAGCAGTGAGGCGATAGAAGAAGCAGGAAGGAGTGAGCATGAGATGTTTTTGAGTGAACATGCATATCGGGCCAATGCAGCTATAGAGAATGAGCCATGCACTTACAGCAAGGCCATGAGTTGCTCAGACTCAGACTTGTGGCACAAGGCAATGATGGACAAGCTCAACAACTTTGAGAGAATCAGACTATACAAGGAAGTCAAGTGTCCATGTGATCATAAGGTCATCAACTCAAAATGGGTCTTCAAGATCAAATGTGGTCCTAATGGAAAAATAGAGAAATACAAGGCCTGCCTAGTTGCAAAAGGCTTCACTGTCAAGTCAGGGTTCAATCCTGGAATTCCTGGACAGTCTGGAGTGCACAGAATGGCGGAGTTGGTCAGGAATCCCAGCGGGGGGTCAGAGGGGCAAGGAACTTCAGCTTCAGCTTATGTGCTGCACCCCTGTACAAGTTCTGTTCCTTAATTTCAGAGCAGAGGGTCAGAAGACAATCCTAAGGTCAACTTAAGGATTGAAGGGGTTTCAGAGAGAAGCAGAGCAGGAGAGAACGGGATTTAGTTGATATTTGAACTAAGGAAATATCAGAGGGTACAAGCAGATTTATATACTGAAGAGTCTGGAAGATATAAAGATGTTAAAGTATGTTGGACAAATCGAAGTTTTGGGTTTCCGCAAGAAAGTAAGGAATGAATCAGAATGGCATCAAAATGGTGGAATAACTGAGGGCAATGGAACAATAATTGCAAAGCAGGGGGAAAGGGAATTATCAATAGGAACTGTAGATGTCAAGAAATGTCAAAGGAAAGTGACATATGTCAAGAGATAGCTGAGATAGGAATACGGAAGTCTGGGACGGGAATGCAAAAGTCTGGGATGGGAATGCGAAAATCCAGGACGGGAATGTGGAAGTCTGGGATGGGAAATACAGGGTTCGGAATGTTCAATGAAAGAGAAATCTTCTAAGGTAAAGTCCAAGGCTCGGGATTTGGGATTTGAGCATAGAGGGCCAGAATTGGGCTGGATGGGTTAGGAAAGTTTCGGGATGTGACACTATGCCCATCTTGAGCATCACCACCATCCTCAAAGGTTTCAGCATGTATGAACCAGCTTATGTTGTCATCAACAGATATGACAAGTATTCAGTACCAGTGGAAGGCATTACTGAATCAGTGCTGCAGATTTCCCTGAAAAATGTCAACAAGGGGTAGCTTTTGTATACATGATACATACTTTTCCTTGCAGTTTATACCCTTGCTTGTCCAGAGAAGACTCCAAGGCTTCACACCAAGCAGTAGTGTTCAAAGTTAATCTTGTGAAAAGATTCTTAACAAGTTCAAGAACTTGAAGATCAACAGCAAGTGAGGAAGTGATGGGGGAACTTACAAACAGCCTGTGATTGATGAGATGAACAGGTGTAGGTGTTGGACGGAACCTTATTCCATATTCAGTATAGCATCACCACCATTAGATACATGGACCATGGACATGCATCTTTCTTTCCTTTTCCCTCAGTGTTTGTCTTCATCTCAGACCCACTGAGCTCATTCCATCTAGTTTCTATAGGTTATGAGTCCCAGATTCTGATCAGGCAGAATCTGATTAACCAAGATTAGATATCAAACTCACTGAGACGATCTTAGCACTCAAGATAAAGATCATCGACACATATCGTGATCAAAGCCAATTCCCATCAATGAAAATGGGAAAATACGACCATATATGTGAGTTGATGGGCTCCGAAAATTACCCACAATGGTGCTGGCAAATTACCTTAGCTCTCAAGGGCAAAGGCTTATGGCAATACTGTAGCAAGGGAACAGATATCTCAGAATACGAAGAATACGCCATAGCTAAACCCACCATCTCCAACATATTCCACCCCACTCCAGATGAGATGAAAGAAATCAGAGAATGGATCAAAGATGATGCAAAGGTGAAAGAAATCATCTGCTGGAAATTATCATCCATTGTCCTGTCACTCCTTGATGAAAAGCAGTCCGCTTCTGAACAATGGGAAATTCTTGCAGGGCATTATGCCCGAGTTGACATCTTATCACAGTTCAAACTATGAGCACAGATTAGTGCGGAACATTTCAAAGACACATCCGACACAACCTGCTACCTCGGGGCATTCCAAAAATGCTTGCAGACGATTCATTGAGATGGGAGCAACCTTTACAGATGACGAAGCGGTCTTCATGTTCTTGGAAGGTCTTCCAAAAACCGTTGAATGGAAAATGTTCAAACACCTAACCATGCAAACACTATCATTCCAAGCTGTTGCAGTCTCACCCGTCACAACCACAACCACGATCTCACTCTATCCTCCCATTCCAAGACCATCTGTTTTCAACCAAGTTGTAAAACTCTTCACCGATGAAGCAAACAGTCTAGTCAGCAGTGCCAAGCTGGCAGGCCCAGGCTCAGAGTACGTGAACGCTCCCATCAGCCAAGCTCCATCAGGGAACAAAATGGTTGTCACAAACCCAGCAACAGGGATCCTGATCCACAAGTTCAACACCAAAGGGGAGAAGTGTGTCAACAAAGCATGTGCAGACCTGCTGCGCACAGGGAACCATGACTTAGAGCACTGCTACTACCCCAGAGGAGGCATGGAAGGACAGGGTCCATCTTGGTCCAGAGGGAGATCCCCAAAGACGAAGGAAGTGTCAGCGGCTGCAGTCACACCATCCCAAAACACTGTCACAATGCCAACTACAGCATTCACAGCTACTCACCACCGAGACCTCTCCTGTGCTGCAGTTGTAAAGACTAATGACAAAAGTGAAGAGCTCGCACTTCTGGTCACAGGTCAATCCCTAGACACAATCCTTGACTCTGGAACAACGTTGCACCTCATCATGAACCAGGAGTATTTCTGGAACTACACCCACGAGTCATCCATGTACATGAAAACAGCTAATCATGAAATGCTCCCACCAGAGGCAGGGGTGACTGTGTAGCCGACCTCATTGGAGGAGGAGACATGCACCATCTCACATTTTGCAACTGTATTCATGCTCCAGAGGCCATGATCAACCTGCTTTCTGTAGGTCAGATGCTCAATAAGGGATGGGATTGCGATTTCAAGGGATCGAACGAATCCACTGGACCTTTCTGCCAACTAGTCCACAAGGGGAGGACCCTAGGTCAGATTCCAATGACTGGGAATCTGTGCTTCATGAACTTAAAGCTCATATGTCCTGACTCCATCATCATGCCGATTCCAATGGAGATCAGTGCATTCGCACCAGTACCATTAATGTGGGACTTGTGGCATGCAAGGTTGGGACACCCAGGTGGTGATGCCATAAAACAACGTCCCATCTTTGCCAAAGGGGTCAAGGTCAACAACTCGCAACCACTCCAATGATGCAAGCCCTACATTGTGGCCAAACACCCACGCAAACTGTACCCAATGTCTACAGGTCCACCAACGACTAAAATGCTCCAGCTCATCCATTCCGATCTCTGCGGCCCATTCCCCATTCAAACACCACACGGGAAGGTTCACTTCATCATTTTTCTTGACGACTTCTCCAACTTACTCAATCTTCAACTCCTTGCAACAAAAGACTAGGCCTTGGCAGCCTGGGAGATCATCAAAGTGAATTGGGAGAACCACATGGGCCTCACCATCAAGGTGTTCCATTTGGACAATGGAGGTGAATTCCTAAATGCTGAATTCACCACAGCATTACAGGATGCTGGAATAGAGCACCAGTTAGCTGCTCCATATGCTCACCAGCAGAATGGAAAAGCCAAAAGGGCGATTCGTACAATTGAAGGTCACATGTTTGTGATGCTCAAAATGGCCGAACTCCCCATGCAACTCTGGGGTGAAGCCTCACTCACCACAGCCTACCTATCCTATGGAACCAGAGTGAATCAAATGCACTACCCCCCGGAATCACCCCATACAAATTAGTCAATGGCCATAAGCCTAACCTGACCCACCTGCGAGTCTTCAGTGTGCGCTTGTCAAGTCCGGGTTCAATCCCAGAATTCCCAGATAGTCCAGAGCACGTGGAAGGGCGGAGTTGGGCGGGAATTCCTGAGGGGGATTGGAGGTGTAAGGAACTTCGGCTTCAGCTTATGTGCTGTGCCCCTGTATGAGTTCTGTTCCTTGATTTCAGGGCAGAGGGTTGGAGGTCAATCCTAAGGTCAACTTAAGGACTGAGGGGGTTCAGAGTGAAGCAGATCAGGAGAGAACGGGATTTAGTTGATATTTGAACTAAGGAAATATTGGAGAGTACAAGCAGGTTTATATACTGAAGAGTACGGAAGATAGAAAGATGATGTTAAAGTATGTTGGACAATTCAGAGTTTCGGGTTTCCAGAAGAAAGTAAGGAATGAGTCGGAATGGCATCAGAATGGGAGAATAATGACTGAAGGCAATGGTGCAATAATTGTGAGGCAAGGGGAAAGGGAATTATCGATAGGAACTGTAGATGTCAAGAAGTGTCAAAGGAAAATGACATATGTCAAGAGATAGCTGAGATAGGAATATGAAAGTCTGGGACGGGAATGCAAAAGTCCAGGACGGGAATGCGGAAAGTCCAGGATGGGAATGCGAAAAGTCCGGGACGGGAAGTATGGGGTTCGGAATGTCTGATGAAAGAGAGATCTTCTAAGGTAAAGTCCAAGACTCAGGATTTGGGATTTGATCACAGGGGGTCAGAATTGGGTCAGATGGGTTAGGGAAGTTTCGGGATGTGACAGTGCTGCTTCACCTGGAGTCCGACTGAGTGTCAAAGCAAACTGGGTCCCCAGTCACACAAAGCCCTCTTCATGGGCTATCCAAACAGTACCAAAGACCATCGCCTAAGGGACAAGAACAGCAGCACATTCTTCACAGCACACGTCATTATCTTCAATGAAAACCTACCTGGACTTATTGACTGTGAGTCAGACGACAAGGAGGAAGAGAGCGGTGGGATGGCGGGAGACACTGTGCCTGATTATGGTCCCACGCCAACAGCGCCTCTTTTGCAGACCCCACCATCACAGGTTGTACCCTCCATCCCATGTCAAGCAACTCACAGAAAAGGGGAAGGCTTACACTGAGGAACTTGCAGCATCCAAAACTCATCTGGAGGCCCCATGCAAGGCATGAGCTGCATGGGCCATGAAGTCGACCAGCAATGGTACCAGCAACCTGGGTGAGGGGGTGTCCAAGGTGGTGTGCACTCCATCGAGTGAAGGGGTGAATGGCGTGGAAGTGGAAGCTGACTTGATTAGTGACCTCAGTGACCTCACAGACCTAGACCAAGTAGAACCAGACCCCAACATCCCTGAAGTCCTAGCCAATGTCGTCATAGAAGAGCAAGTGAACATAACAATTCACAGCAATCGAAGATGCAACCCTCTAGACCCAGAGTATGACATGAAATCACCGCCTGCAACCTATGAAGAAGCCATCCTTCACAGCAACAAAGACCAATGGTTGGCCGCTGTCAAGTCCGGGTTCAATTCCGGAATTCCTGGATAGTCCAGAGCACGTGGAATGGCAGAGTTGGTCGGGAATCCCTGAGGGGGGTCGGAGGGGTAAGGAACTTCGGCTCCAGCTTATGTGCTGTGCCCCTGTACGAGTTCTGTTCCTTGATTTCAGAGCAGAGGGTCAGTGGGCAATCCTAAGGTCAACTTAAGGACTGAAGGGTTTCAGAGTGAAGCAGATCAGGAGAGAACATGATTTAGTTGATATTTGAACTAAGGAAATATCAGAGAGTACAAGCGGATTTATATACTGAAGAGTCCAGAAGATATACAGATGTTAAAGTATGTTGGAGGAATTGGAGTTTTGGGTTTCCGGAAGAAAGTAAGGAATGAATCGGAATGGCGGCAGAATGGTGGAATAATGACTGAGGGCAATGGCACAATAATTGTGAAGCAAGGGGAAAGAGAATTATTGATAGGAACTATAGGTGTCAAGAAATGTCAAAGGACAGTGACATATGTCAAGAGATAGCCAAGATAGGAATATGAAAGTCCAGGACGGGAATGCGAAAGTCTGGGATGGGAAATACGGGGTTTGGAATGTCCGATGAAAGAGAAATTTTCTAAGGTAAAGTCTGAGGCTTGGGATTTGGGATTTGATCATAGGGGGTCGGAATTGGGCCGGATGGGTTAGGAAAGTTTCGTGATGTGACAGCTGCCATGGAAGCCAAAGACAATGAAGGAGATGCATGTTTACAAGACATCACAGCTTCCCAAAGGTCAAAAGGTGATAGGTTGCTGCTGGGTGTTGGAATTCAAGGATGACAACAAAGGCAGGTCAGTCTACAAAGCACAATTGGTTGCACAGGGATTCTCCCAGATACCAGGAGTGGACTATAGCTCTATGTTTGCCCCAGTCATCAAACCAGCCTCGGTAAGGCTCATCACAGCACTGGCTTGCAAAAACAACTGGGAGCTCAACATGTTCAATGCCAAGAGAGCATTCCTATGGGGGATGCTAAAAGAAGAAATTTACATGCGTCAGCCGAAGGGTTTTGATGGAGATTGGAAGGTCCTCATCTGGCTAATGCTATGAACGATATATGGGCTGAAGCAGTCAGCAATGGAGTGGTATGAGCAGGTTTGCTCTATCATGTCTGACTTGGGCTTTGTCCGTAGCATGGCCAACCATGCAGTATTCTACTATGATGGAGACAACGACACAACTGCAGGACTTGACGTCAAATGTATAATAGGTTGGCACATCGATGATGGAATGGGAACATCCAACTTGGCTTCATTCCTCCAGCGCATCAAGGAGAAAATCACTGCTTGCTTTGACATCAACGACCTGGGACCAATCACCAAGTACCTAGGTATACAGTTCGAGCACAACAGATCAAGCCGAGAACTCTGGATGCACCAAGGAGAATACATAGCATTCCTTCTCGAGGAGTACAACATGATGAACTGCAACCATGTCAGTCTCCCACTCAACCTGAAGGCACCATTCGGCCTAGAGTCTGACACCTTCACAGTCACCAAGAACTTGAATGCACATTACCTAAAAATCATTGGAGAACTCATTTACTTATCAATGTGCACCTGCCTGGACATTAGCTACGCTGTCAATGCTCTCTCACAACAGAACACCAAACCCAACGACAGGCACTATGCAGCAGCGAAACATCTTCTCAGGTACTTGGCAGGCACCATTGGCCTCAGGGTCCATTATGGAGGAGACAAGGTAGATGAGAAACTGCATGCCTACACTGATGCCTCATGGGGAAACAATGTGGGATGTTGTTTGGTGTCCAGATACACATGGTTCTATGCAGGTGGCCTCATCGCACACGTGTCCAAGAAGCAGGCCACTGTGGCACTCTCATTGACCAAGCCAGAATATATGGCCATAACCCACTCAGTTCAAGAGGGCATCTGGCTAAGATTGCTTTTTGGTGGGCTAGCCATTCCTGTGCACTTGCCCATCACCATCACCATCAACACTGGTGCAATCACCCTCTTCAAAGAATCCAAGTTTCATTCTTGTTCTAAACACATTGACATACATTATAATTTCATTTGCACGCACATAGAAAACGGAACCTTTCTCCCAGTCTGGCTCTCCACACATCAGAACATTGCAGACATCCTCACGAAGCCGCTGCCACAGCATGTATTCTTAAAGCACTTACATGGACTACAACTGGTGTCTCACTAAGGGGGTGTGTTGGACATAACCTTATTCCATATTCAGTATAGCATCGCCACCATTAGATACGTGGACCATGGATATGCATCTTTCTTTCCTTTTCCCTCAGCATTTGTCTTCATCTCAGACCCACTGAGCTCGTTCTGTCTAGTCTCTATAGCAGGGGTGCACTTTCAGCAGTCAACCTCAACAACTTCTAGACCTAGGAGTGGAGAACACTGTTAAGTGGGGTCATATTGAAAGATTGGGCAACATACAGTCAAAAATATGGAGACAACTGATAGGCATTGCTGATCACACATGCAAGTGGTGTCTGTCATGAACCTCTCACTCCACAATTTTACTTGATCCTCTCAGTCAAACACTCGTAGTCCAATGGTATATTGTTTTTCTAGTAGCTACAAATTTTTGAAGCCAATTGCACCATGGAAAATAGCATAGATTGACAGTTTGCACACCCAAACTTTATCAGTAGAGATGCATCACTTGAGTCACTCCCAAAAGTAGTAAATCAATGAGATCAGCATTATCTTTACAGCACATCTTTATGATAAGGACTTTGCAAGAAGACAGCATTGTGCTATCACACCTCACTCCCACCATCACTTCCATTGTTGCTGCTCCTGTTGTCAGTCTCGCCAGCTTCGATATTTGCATCAGGCTGGCCCTCTGTTTCTTGAGCGTCAACACTGGGCCTGGGAAATGGTGACTCCAGTTTCTCGAGCTTTGGTTTGGACCACCTAGGCTTCCTCCTCTCAGATTTCACCTGCTTGTTTTTCACATTCCATCTTGCCATCTCCTCCTTATATACCAATCTCCTCTCTTTATTTCTCTCCAGCCACATAGCTTCTGCACCTTTCCATGCTTTCACCAGATCAGCTATTTTCTCTCACTCCACTTGTCATGCTTCTTTCACCATTGCCTCCTCTTCTGCTGCCTTCTGATGATTAACAACCTTCTTGAAAAATTTGTTGCCAGTGAGCAGTCTTGGTAGTCCATCACTAACTAAATGACCACCCTTGCTCTTTCTCTCTTCTTGTGCTGCGAGCTGACCAGACATCTTGTCACAATACATGGACTGGAGGACAAAATTAGACTGTGTTCCCATCAACATACTTTTGTAACATCAGCATAGGCTTCATCAAGCTCCTTTTGGAGTGCCCTCTCCCTTTCCCTTTCCGGTTCCACATCAAGTAAGTCATGCTTCCACTTTCATGTTGGTGTTAGCAGGGTTGGAACAAACTGCAGGAGTCTCTGGGAGGAGTGGATGGGTGATGGGGATACTAGGAATGCAGCTGAGGTTGATGCAAGGGTACTGATTGCTTGTTGCACTGATACCATAATCTGCATACTAGGTGCATTCATTGACGTTTCTGGACTGCTTCTCGAGCTGCTCTGGGATGGCACAATGAAGGGGTCATCATTCATTGGTGACTCGGATGGAGCAGTAAATGTGCTTTGCTGTTCCCACTGATACTGATGAATGACACCCATAACTGCCCACACAGGGCTCAGCTGTGGAAGTGGTAAATGACCTGAAGATGAGGTTTCCAAGCTCGGCACCATCATCTCAGCTGTGATGGCATTAGGATTAAAGGGCCAAACTCCCATTTTGTGAAACACAGCACAAATATTCTCTAGTGTCAGGGCTCCCCTATGTGCTTTGGAGTAGACCAATATAAAGTTTGATTTTGTGACCTTCTGATGTGTTGAAGCTTCATATTCATCTCTCTTTGCAGTCTGCTGCCCAGATGCAGTCCTCCTCAATGTCATGCTTTTCGAGGATGTCCTTGAGGAGCTTACACCACTCCTTGTGTGTATTCTTGTTTACTGCATGTGGACGTGTAGTGTCCGGCAAGGTGCTCCAGTATTGGCCAAGGCGGTCTGAGTGCCTTTCAAGGAACTGCTGTGTCCAGCTCTTACCAACACCTTCCTTTGGGAATGAAGCACCTATCTGAGCATTCAAGGTGGAATCAACATGAGTCTTCAGTACTTTATGGTTGAGTGGAAAAGCTCTGATTGCGAGCTTGATGCAATATGCAACAACCATCTCCTCCTCTGGCTTCAATTAGGCATTGGTTTCCTGGTTAAACTTGCACAGCTCCTCCCTCCCTTCAATCAGTGTGAGATAGTGTTGTAGTCAATGTGAACCTGCATCTTGTTTTCCCTTGAGTACTCAACTTCCACTCTCTGCATATTTGATGCACACTTTGCCTCTCCTGCTGTGGTTTTCCCTCTTCTCTTTGCTAAGCCTCAACAGCAAGTTGGATTGCCTTCTCCTTCTGCTCGCTAGTGATTTTCTTCTTCTTGGTATTAGGAAGTGCATGTCAGGCCATCTTGTAGTAATAGGTGGAATTGAGTGAAGACTTTTTTAGACCCTTTGAGTCTCCATTCTCTGTCCCAACCACATAGCTCAGGGACATGTCCCATATATGGTTTAGCACTGACCGATGCCTCATGGCATCTTTGTCAAGTCCAGGTTCAATCCTGGAATTCCCAGATAGTCCAGAGTGTGTGGAACAGCGGAGTCAGTCAGGAATCCCTGAGGGGGGTCAGAGGGGTAAGGAACTTTGGCTTCAGCTTATGTGCTGTGCCCCTGTACAAGTCCTGTTCCTTAATTTCAAGGCAGAGGGTCGGAAGACAATCCTAAGGTCAACTTAAGGACTGAAGGGGGTTTCAGAGTGAAGTGGAGACTTCACAGGATAGAACAGGATTTAGTTGATATTCGAACTAAGTAAATATCAGAGAGTACAGGTGAGTTTATATACTGAAGAGTCCAGAACATATAAAGCTGTTAAAGGATGTTGGACGAATCGGGGTTTCAGGTTTCCAGAACAAAGTAAGGGATGAATCAGAATGGTGGAATAATAACTGAGGGCAATGGCGCAATAATTGTGAAGCAGGGGGAAAGGGAATTATTGATAGGAACTGTAGATGTCAAGGAATGTCAAAGGGAAGAGACATATGTCAAGAGATAGCCAAGATAGGAATACGAGAGTCTGGGATGGGAATGCAAAAGTCCAGGATGGGAAATACAGGGTTCGGAATGTCCAATGAAGGAGAAATATTCCAAGGTAAAGTCCAAGGCTCCGAACTTGGGATTTGATCATAGGGGGCCGGAATTGGGCTGGATGGGTTAGGAAAGTTTTGGGATGTGACAATCTTGCACAATAACCTTTCAATCATTCATTCACTCTGGCATTCTTCTGGCAAATGATACAAAATTGCGATAGTGGTTATCCCACTGAGAGGACATGAGAATGGGTTATTTAAACAAGATCCCAGGATTTGTGGCTCCAAAATTGATCAGCATCATCTTTTGGAATATAATTATATGTTTTTCTACTGTTATCTACCTCACTGTTACTTTTTGTTTTGGTATATTGTTTCAACAATAAGTATAGCAGTGTCACAAACTATCATAACACTCTGACTGAGATCTCAATTGTGGGTCAATGGGTAGAAATGTTGTATTTTTGGTTGTTGATTCAAGTGACAATTCTAACGCAAGTGCTGCTTATAGACTGTAGGCTTGGAACATTTTTTCTTCTCATCACAAGTCTTTTTGCTATACTTTTTGCTACACTTTTCTCCGCTTTTTTGCTGCACTTTTTCACCACTTTTTCAATACTATTTGACTACAAATTTGCTACACTTTTTACTACATTTTGCTACACTTTTGCTCCGCTTTTTTCTATACTTTGCTACACTTTCAGCTACACTATTTAGTACACTTCTTTACTACATTTCTACTCCATGTTCACCATACCTTTTACTACACTTATCTACTACATTTTTATTTACCACTATAAGTACTACCAACACTATGGACAGCACTATGACAATAATGTCCACCCTGTGGATACTATGGATACTATGAGTACTATGTCAAATCCAGGGTTTGCTGATATGCTAGCCACATAACCTACATACTATGTTGTGCAATATTGTATCCCCCCCAGATCCAATGTACTAATCTGTACGAGTCTGCATGCATCCAGACTTGGTTGAAACAATTGTGGAATGGAATGTTGTGGAATTGTATTTGCTGTAGCACTGTGGATCTGTTGGTGCTGTAACCAAAAACCAGATTTTGCTGATGCATGTTCTCTACTCTATCTCCTTACCTAATCTCCCTGGTTCTCTTATAAAGTACTCGTCCTGTAAAAAGTATCTTAGTCGATCTTTTCCCATTTTTACCTGTTCACCCTAAGTTGTTCAACTTTCGTATGAACGTCTCCCTGACGCCCCAAAGAGCTGGCGTTATCGAAGGTCGTGGGAACTTGGATAGTTCTCGCCCCTCTTTGTTGATCGGGCTGGTAACCTTCAACGTTGAGAAACATGGCCACAATGCCTCAAGGCATAATGACTCCCCAACCTCCTTTTCCACAGTGGCTGAACACCTACGCCACACCTTTGTGCGAGTCTCACTGGGCGAATCAATTGTGGAACAGCGCCTGGCGACTGGAAGCGAATGCCCTTAGCCTTTGCCAAGTTTGGGCCAGTGATCCAGAAGGTGATCGCGCGTCAGTTGACTTGCCGGAACGCTGTCTCGTCATGCAAGGATTCGGGGAGGAACTACATGCCTTCGGAGCTACGGCAGTCTTCGTGAGACGCGACTACTTAGACATCTTGAATCTTATCATGGCGTCGGCGAAAGGCCGCAAGCACAGATCTGACGATGTTACTGAGATGGAGGTAGATCTCTCGCACCTTGAACTACATGGCATCTGAAGCTAATCTACCATCCAGGGCATTGGGGGTCAGGACTTTGTTGGCGAGGCGAGCTTCCCCGACAACCCGTTCAAATCGATGGAGCCCCTGGGTCGATCTCTCTTCGTCATCACCGGCAGCCCTGGTAATGGTATGATCCAAAATTTACCCCCTTTTGATCCGGATACTCGATGACGTCTCGTCTAGGAAAGTCAATGTTCCAGCACCTACTATTGAGGTTTCGTCTGAATGCCCGGCTTCCCACTCTTCTGCAATTCCGTTCCGACCGCGTATACCTCTTCGTAGAGCACGGGGCGTACGCTCTGGAGGGAGGGGGGTTGAAAACTAGTGCTGCCGAAGTGCTTGGGAAGCTCGTTCCGAATGCGTGGTGCCTGGTAGACTCTAATGCGTACATGGCGATCCCGTCAGAGTTCCTCGAAAGTACCAACTTGACCATCGTGCAGTCAGCTTCTCCTCGCAGCGAGCGAATGCAATGGCTCAAGAAGATTCGCGCTCCACAATTTATCTTGTGTATGAAACCATTTACTCTCGAAGAGGCGATCATTGCGTAAGTCCCCCTCCATCACAACTTTCCACGACAGATGGATTTCATCTTTTGGAATCTGGAACGACCAGCCGCCAATTTCAACTATGGCAGCCTAATGAGGAAATGCCAACTGGACGCGAACTCGAGCGTTGGTACCAATGCTACACGCCGTCCGCCCGAACTGCGTACACCTTTGCGAGCTCGCCGTCCGCTTACGAGGACACCCTCCGAGAGGAACTGGTCAACATCAATGCTGCAAGCTTTGCGGAACTCGCCCACCAAGTGCAAGGCCGTGCTGCTCCTCAAGATGACAAGAAGCCCCACGAGATTTTTATTTATTACCCTCAATCCGACCATGTTCTTGCTCACTCTTGCATCAGCATACCAACTAACTATCTGGTGTCCATGGTTTTACATCTTCTCCAGGTGACAAACGCTGAGCGGCGCATGGCATGCTATCGCATGTGGTCCGGTATCAAAGCCATGGCGACCATCAACGGTCGTCTCCTGGAAGATATGGCGATGGAGTTTTTGCCGAAAGGTGGCAGTTTTTTAATGAAAGAACTTGAAATCAAGACTGCCAAGGTGAACCAGCAATGGGTTGTTCCTGCGGCATCTACGTCTCCCCCATGGCATCTCGTCATTGGCGACGCGGCCTCTCCGCCGATTAGTATTCGAGCCAACCCAGCCCAGGATCCATACAGCCCGTTGCCCCGCCCGGTCCTCGTCAAATTTGATACCGCAGATAGTAGCACCTCCGGATTCTGCATCCCGGTGCAGGACAACCAGCCGACGTTCGACTTTGTATATATTCAATAAACCAAGGCGGTGTTATTTCAGTGTACGGTGGCGGAGTCGTCACACACCGTCAACAAGGGAGGGTTAGAGCAGCTGGAGAAACTTGGAATAAATGATGTGACCTTCATCGGTTTGGTTCCAAGTGGAAATCAGCCAATGTTTGTCATCAACAAGGAGGTTGCACGCAAGTTTAGTTTCATTACTGGACGGTACCTGATGGAGTTCGCAATACCACAGTAGATACGTGTTTTATTCAGTGCAAAGAATCCTTGTGATATTGTACATGGAGGCTTGACTCTCTTCCCCTTGACCTTATGTACATCCGGATTGCTGTGACTCCATGGGAGGATGATAAAGGTAGAATGCCCTGTCGAAGAAATCACATGTATAATGTGTGATTCTATTACACTTCCATGATCACTCATGGATCACTCATGAACATTCTCTAATGTTCTATCTTGATAGCAAGTGTAGTAAGGTAATTATTCACACCTTATCGTCTTATCTACATGGTCTGTGCACATTCCAATCATGTATAAACACTGGACCAAGTCCTCTTACTATAGAGTCTCAGATCTCAAAGAACATCTTAGCTCTCAATAAGCTCTTGCACAGTATCCAGAAATAGTATTAGGTAATCATGGTGAATATTTAGTACGGACTTTTTCATTCCTATGCACCTCAGTCTAGTATTCCATACTCAAGACTGAGTTCTACTCTGTCACTTCATTAGCCTTTAGAACCTCAGAACAAAAGGTTATGAGCCCTGGCTCTGCCTAGTTTCCAAGGGTCCTTCACTAGTCCAAAATGCCAACAACTCCAGGTTCAGCATCAACAGTCCTTCCTAGCATATCATCTCCTGCAACTGTAACAGCTTCAGCTTCTCACAAATCAAGTCACCTCTCCAGTCAACTATATGATGTACCATCTCTCGAAAATGATGGAACCAACTTCCAGAACTGGAAGTACAGAGTTTTGATGGTTCTTGATTTACGAGGCCGTATAGGTTTAATTGATGGCACTGAGTCAAAGCTTGATGGGTCAGACCCATTAGCGTTAGAAAACTGGTCAATATGAGACAAAGAAGCATGTGCACAAATCACTCTCACCTTAAAGGATGAGCCACTGAGTGGAGTTCTCTAAGTCAAGACAGTGCAGGAAGCCTGGAAGAAACTGAAGGAACACTATGAAGGCAAGGGTCAGCAAATGGTAGCCTATTTAATAGGCAAGCTATTCTGAAGCACCCTATCTGATGAATCTGAGATGGAACTGCAGCTTAATGTGATGCAGCAGAAGGCCTACATGCTAAAATCACTTGGCCAGACCCTCGATGACCCCCTTGTTGCCATAGCCATCATAATCTCACTCCCAACTTCATACTTGACCCTCTGGACAATTTTGATGTCTACTGCAAACAAACTGTCAGTTGAAGCAGTTTTGCAAATTCTCATAGAGGAAAAATCCCGAAAGACAATGCAGTCAGTGCTTGTTGTGAAGGGGCCTACCTCACAGAAGTTGAAAGACAAGTCAAAGGAGAAGTCCAAGGAGAAACTGAAAGAGAAGAAGAAGAGAGAGAAGTGCAAGTACTGCAACAAGATGCACAGCAGAGAATGTTTCAAGAAGATGGCAGAAGATGCTGTGAAACATGTCAGCCTCATCAATGGCCGAGAAGGACAAGTCGAAAGACAAATCCAAGCTCTCAGTGCAAGTAGCAAGCATAGCGCCACATGACATGACACCCCTGCAATTATTCATGGCCCAGCATGCCAGTGACAGCTCTCATGACCCCTTCAATTGGATAATCAATTTGGGAGGATCTGTGAACATGACCTGTCAACAATCATGGTTTATGACATTCTGTCCACTCGTACCTCCGCAAGCTGTGAAAATTGGGGATGGAAACCCCATACTGGCAACAGGGATTGGTCGAGTCTGTGCAGACATTGATATTGGAGATGGAGAGACACGAGAGACAATCCTCCAGGATGTCTACTATATCCCAAAGCTAGATGGGAACCTACTGTCAGTACCACACCTCATGAGCAAAGGTTTTGACATATCCTTTGCAGACACCAACTGCTATATCTCTAAAGATGGCATGCTTGCAGCACTAGCCCACAAGCAGAACTCGCTATATGTCCTTCATGCCACTCCACATGTAACCCTAAGCACCCACATCGTCTATGGCCCATCACTGCATCTTGATCCCAACACCTCACTCAGTGCATCCATTGCCAAAACAATCCCATCCAAAGCCTCATTGGAGACCTGGCACCAGAGACTTGGGCATGCAAACATTGATTCCATGCTAAAATTATCTTGAAAGGAAACGGTCAGCAGGATGGAGATAACTGGCTTGACGACTCACAATAGTGTCTGCAAGCCATGCCTTGAAGGCAAGCAGCACTGGGAACCGATACCACAGGAGTCAACAGCTGAGAATCCATGAGTCCTTCACCAGACATGCTTGGAAGTCTGTGGACCAATGCAAACACAAGCATGGACAGGGCATTCATACTTCGTGACCTATATCAATGGCTACTCACATCACATTGTGGTCAAATTAATAAAATCTAAAGACAAAGTATTTGGTCAAATGAAAGCCTACCTCAAGTGCACAGAAATGGTTACCAGAGAGTGGGCAAATCTGTTCAGATCCGATGGAGGTGGTGAATATGGCTTGAAAGCCTTCAAGGACTACCTTGTGTCAAAGGGAATCCATCACAAGAAGACTAACACCTACACACCACAAGAGAACGGTGTCAGTGAACAAATGAACCGCACATTCAATGCTGCGAGATGCAAACCTACCTAATTCATATTGGGGGGACACCATCCTACATGCAGCACATATCTTGAATCAAATGCCAACTTGCATGGTTCATGGCGATGTCACACCATATGAACACCTCACTGGAAACATGCCATCAGTCCCACACCTGCAGATCTTTGGATCCACAGCCCACGTCCACATACCTGACGAGAAGCACCACAAATTCAATGCAAAGTTGCTCGAGTGTGTGCATATTGGGTATGCTGATAATAAGAAGGCCTTTGTCTGCCTGCACTGTGCAACTGGCTGAATTTTTGAGAGTCAAGGGATGTTGTCTTCAATGAGAAGGACGAGAATGGCCCTATGCAAGTTAGCATCGATGTCAGTGCTCAAAACAGCAGTGAAACAAGTCACTCACATGCCCAAGGCACAGCAGAAATGGCCAAAAGTGACAAAATACAGTGAACTCTGGAACTGGAACAACAACCCTAGCATTTCCGGAATGTCGGAATCCACATTTCCGCATGTCTGGAATGCCGGAATTCCTACCCCCACTCCGCTGCCAGGCAGAACTGCTCAGAGTCTTGGTATCTACTCGGAATCGATCCGAAATTTGTGTAGATGTGCGGACCCTTATTGTATTCCATCATCCTTTACTTGTCATCATTCCCAAGCCTCCGGGGATGCTCCATCACTTTCTTACATCACTTAATTCCAAATTCCTCTTGTTCCTGTTCCTATTCCCTGATTATCATTAGTGAGCGCTTCTCTGCCCACTCTGTTATACATATATACTGAGTTTTTACTTTGGATTCCTCAGTCATTCTTTGCCCCTCTTTGGCAGCAGCTGAGGTGAGTTTACTTATACCTATTTGCTACTCCTAGCTAATCCATAGTGGTCCGGGCAATCACTGCCCTCTTATAGGTGAATAGAGTCGTTCTTTGCCCCTCTTTGGCAGTGGCTGAGTCCAGGCAATCACTGCCCTCTTATAGTTTTTGTCAGAAAGTGCCCCAGTACTTGAGAGCACAAACCCAGGCACTCAAACCCCTTGTCAAGTCCAGGTTTAATCCTGGAATTCCCAGATAGTCTGGAGTGCGCAGAATGGCGGGGTTGGTCAGGAATCCCTGAGGGGGGTCAGAGGGGTAAGGAACTTCGGCTTCAGCTTATGTGCTGCGCCCCTGTATGAGTTCTGTTCCTTGATTTCAGAGCAGAGGGTCAGAGGACAATCCTAAGGTCAACTTAAGGACTGAAGGGGTTCAGAGTGAAGCAGAGCAGGAGAGAACGGGATTTAGTTGATATTCAAACTAAGGAAATATCAGAGAGTACAAGCAGATTTATATACTGAAGAGTCCGGAAGATATAAAGATGTTATTGTATGTCGGATGAATTCGTCTGACATACTTTAACATCTTTATATCTTCCGGACTCTTCAGTATATAAACCTGCTTGTACTCTCTGATATTTCCTTAGTTTGAATATCAACTAAATCCCATTCTCTCCTGATCTGCTTCACTCTGAACCCCCTCAGTCCTTAAGTTGAGCTTAGGATTGATCTCTGACCCTCCGCTCTGAAATCAAGGAACAGAACTTGTACAGGGGCGCAGTACGTAAGCTGAAGCCAAAGTTCCTTACCCCTCCGACCCCCCTCAGGGATTCCCACCCAACTCCGCCCTTCCGCACGCTCCGGACTATCTGGGAATTCTAGGATTGAACCTGGATTTGACAGGTGTGAGTATCAGCATCCATCCTGGATGGATGTGGAGAGTCATTTGTTGCTGCTGATGAAAAGTGACAAATGGCCAGTACACATTTCTTTGCAGACACAGGACTGATGGCTTTACTTTGCCATCATGACCGAGTGCTTTGGCTTGTTAACATGATGTCTGCAGGGGACAAACAGCATTATGCTCTTGCCCTCCTCAAGAGACTTTTCAAACATCTTCCTAGAACATTTACTATCAGCTGCCTCTACAGTATTGGCTAGCAGCTTGAGCATAGTTTGTCAAGTCCGGGTTCAATCCTGGAATATCTGGAGAGTCCAGAGCACAGGAAAGGCATAAGGAGTCAGGAATTCCTGAGGGTGGTCAGAGGGGTAAGGGACTTTGGCTTCAGCTTATGTGCTGCACCCCTGTACAAGTTCTGTCCCTTAATTTCAAGGCAGAGGTTCAGAAGACAATCCTAAGTTCAACATAAGGACTGAGAGAGCTTTCAGAGTGAAGCAGAGACTTCAGAGGATAGAACAAGATTTAGTCAATATTTGAACTAAGGAAATATTACAGAGCAAAGGTGGGTTTATATACTGAAGAGTCCAGAAGATATAAAACTGTTAAATTATATTGGATGAATTGGGGTTTCGGGTTTCCTGAGTATAGTAAGAGGATGAATTGGAATTGCATCAGAATGATGGAATGATAAGTGAGGATGATGGCACAATAATTGTGAAGCAGGAGGAAGGGGAATTATTGATTGGAACTGTAAATGTCAAGGGATGTCAGAGGAAAGGAACATATGTCAAGAGATAGCCAAGATAGGAGTATGAAAGTCCAGGATGGGAATATGAAAGTCTGGGATGGAAAATATGGGATTTGGGATATCAAGTGAAGTGGAAAATCTTCTAAGGTAAAGTCTGGGGCTCAGGGTTTGATCATAAGGGGCCAGAAATGTGTCATATGGGTAGGGAAAGTTTTGGCATGTGACATAGTTGTTGGAAGTGGTCCCTTTTGAATAATAACATCCTCTCTTTTCTGACATTTGCCATCATGCATATGGACATCAATGGCCCTGTCAAATCATCTACCATCCTCATAAATGCATCAGTTTCAGCCTATCTGATGGGGAAGGCTATGAGCATTTGTGCATTCTCTGAAGTTTCTTATCCCTATTCTGCAGGTCTCTGGGGTGTGTATTTCCTTCTTTGTGCTCAAATAGTGAAGCAGCCAGTCAATATGTTTGTCCATTGCATCATCACCAATGCCTATTTATCCATGACAATCAGATATGTTACCTGGATGAGAGATCATTCATCAATTTTGGTCAGTGGTTGAGTAAGAAGTGGGCTCCTTGTCAACAAAAGAAAGTGGTGGCAGAGGAGGCACTGGGCCAACTTGAAGTAGATGAGGGTGTTCTCTAAGAGGAGTGGAAGGCTCAAATAGCCCATCAAACAAAACCCCTTCCCAGTGAGTCCCTCAAATGATTCTTGAGCATTAGAT
Source organism: Gyrodon lividus (assembly GCA_014904945.1). Lineage (NCBI taxonomy): Eukaryota > Fungi > Basidiomycota > Agaricomycetes > Boletales > Gyrodontaceae > Gyrodon > Gyrodon lividus. Next base: position 243,843 of record MU127447.1, read on the forward strand.
AAAGTTTATTTGACATTCAAGATGATCCAAGGACTGTGCAGCTGAGGAGATTGGCAAGTTTTTTACATTGTAGACATCACTCACCTAAACCTGCAGATTATGGAGTTGCAGGATTCTTTGGGACAAGCCCCTCGAGCCATTATCCTGAAATGAAGATCATCAGACCACATCACCTGTGTTGACCCAAAGAGTATGAAAAAACATACAGTGGCTCAAAAAGCTGTCTGGATGTTTGGACACTTTTCACTAAACACAATATTCTCTGATACCACTTAACCCTAACTTTAAACTATAAGTGTATGAAATACAGTACCTACTATTGGCTTTCTATCAATCCAAGGATCAAGGTTTTTGATAAGGTTTAATGAAATGGCAGCCATTTCAAAATGATGACTCATTCAGACAGTTTTTTGACTTTATATAAATCTGGGTATCTAGTAGTTGCTATGACCTCCTTTAGCCTTGATAACTGCTTCAACCCTTTGAGGAATGCTTTCTATCCATTTTTGACACTGTTTCTCATCAATTTCCTCCCACTGCTCCACTACCCTTTCCCATAATTGATGAACTCCTGTAGGAGCACACTCATAAGCTGAGAGGCATCTCTTGAGGTGATTCCAAGTATGTTCAATAGGGTTAAGATCTGGAGACTGTGCAGGCCAATCCAGAAGATTGATTCCCTGCTCTTTAAACTACATTTGGGCTCTCCTAGAGGTGTACTTGGAATCATTATCTTGTTGAAAGATACAGTGACTCCATAAACCATTGCAATGTTTGGCCTAAATGCAATGTGCAAGGCATATCACGAAAGGGCATGAGAATATCTCCACAGCCCCTGAAGCAAATCACATGACCCAGGGGCTGATTTCTAGCCAGGAGTGACTACTACAATGTGCGTCACCAGAGCTAAGCAATATTCTCATGCCCTTTTGTGATATGCCTTGCACATTGCATTTAGGCCAAACATTGCAATGGTTTATGGAGTTACTGTGATGTCACATTCTGAAATTCCAGATTCCTCCATGCTTTGCAGCAACCCCTGCTCCAAAATGGCCATACTGTTCAGCATTCATTCTCCCCTCCACCTCACTCAAAACCCCCACTCCACTCCACCCTATGCAGCCCCATACCATCAGTGAACCTCCTCCGAACTTAACTGTACCTTTGACCTCTCTAATATTCAGTCCTTCACCCTTCTTTTTCCACATGTACTCTTACCCACCTGACCCAATCCTATTAATTTTGGTCTCATCTGACCATATAACTCTCTTCCAATCCTCCACAGTCCAATGCTGGTACTTGAGAGCAAAGGCTAACCTCCTTACCTCCTTTTCTTGTGACCACTAGAAAGTAGGGGTTTCTTCTGCACCACAGCCTTTAATGAGGCTTTCTTGAGGGTATTTCTCACAGTCTGGGGGCAGACAGGAGTATCAATGATAGAATTGATGTATTGAGTGGCATGAACAGTATTTTTGGCCTTGCCAGTAATGATTTTCTGAACAATAGCCCTCTTGTTGATAGAGGTAAACTTTGAAGGATAGCCACCATGAAGTCTAGTTTTCTCTGGCTGGAATTCCTGAAGAAATTGGCATACTGTAGACTTTCCTAGGTCATTTTTGGAAGCAATTTTCCTAGAGGAAAGACCAAGAGAAGATAGAGTAATGATGATGTTTTTTTAAGAAGTAGAGATGGACTTTATGGTGATGGTGGGAAAATAAACATGGAATAGTGAGGTTTGTATATGCTGTCTGACACTCAGTTACATAAAGGTGACATAATAGAACAGTTACCAGATGTATGGAATTATATTATAGCATGCTAGGGTCCAATATATAACCAGAATTTCAAGTCAAAAAACTGTCTGAATGAGTCATCATTCAAAATGGCTGCCATTTCATTAAACCTTATTCAAAAACCTTGATCCTTGAACCAATAGAAAGCAAATAGTAGGTACTGTATTTCATACACTTATAGTTTAAGGGTAGGGTTAGGTGGTATCAGAGAATATTGTGTTTAGTGAAAAGTGTCCAAACATCCAGACAGTTTTGAGCCACTATATCGATTACAGCATTCAAAAGATGGCTTAGTGTCTGTCTATGTCCAGTGGGAAAGTAAAGTGCACATATTACTACAACTTGGAAGACAGGTCCCTCATTGGATTCAACAGCCTCTAAGGTGGCCCATGCAGTGTCCACTCAATGTCATGTGAGTGTAATGTGAGGTTCATTGGGTGGTGAGAATGATAAGGCAGAGGAAAGGACAAGGAGGAGAGTGTAGATTCAGATGAAGGGTTGATACTGGAGGATGATAATGATGTTGGGGATGCAGTTGGGGACATGGCTTTGGCTGAGGCATATGGTCTGTGTTGGGAGATGGAAGAGAATAGTGGTGAGGATGAGGACTGGGATGAAGATGCTGATCTTCCCTTGTAAAGGGCCAAAGTCCTATGAAGAGGATGAGAATGTATTAAGCATGAACAATTATAGATAGTTGCTTGTATTGACTAAAGGTGTGAATGCTCAGAGAAATCCAGATTGGAATATCAATAGGAGATTTCCCCACCACCCAAATGTGCAGCTGTGTCACATCCTGAAACTTTCCCTACCAATATGACACACTTCCAACCCCTTTTGATCAAATCCCGAACCCTGAACTTTACCTTAAAAGATTTTCACCTCAACCTGATATTCTGAATCCCATATTTCCCATCCTGGACTTTTGCATTCCCATCCTGGACTTTTGTGCTCCTATTCCAACTAAATCCTGTTCTATCCTCCAAAGTCTTTGCTTCACTCTGAAACCCCTCTCAGTCCTTAAGTTGAACTTAGGATTGTCTTCTGAACCTCTGTCTCAAAATTAAGGGACAGAAATCATACAGGGGTGCAGCACATAAGCTGAAGCCAAAGTCCCTTACCCCTCTGACCCCCCTCAGGGATTCCAAACCCCTTATGCCTTTCCCTGCCTTTGGACTTTCCAGCAATTCCAGGATTGAACCCAGACTTGACAAGCTGGGAAATTCCCCTTCACTGAAAACATGCAACTGGGGAATTCCCCAGCATGGAATATGCAGCCAAACCCATCTCATCTACTGCTGACACTTCTCATGCATAACATTTGCAGCAGGCATATGCTAACCTTGACATGCTACATGAATATGGATCTACTTCACATTTTTTAAATTTTGTCAACTGGATTTGCTAATATATGTTAAGTCCAGGTTCATTCCCGGAATTCCTGGATTGTCCAGAGTGCAGAGAAAGTGGGGTTTGGCGGGAATTCCTGAGGGGGGTCAGAGTGGTAAGGAACTTTGGCTTCAGCTTATGTGCTGCGCCCCTGTATGAGTTCTGTTCCTTGATTTCAGAGCGGAGGGTCAGAGATAGAGATCACTCCTAAGATCAACTTAAGGACTGAGGAAGTTCAGAGGGGATCAGGAAATAACGGGATTTAGTTGATATTTGAACTAAGGAAATATCAGAGAGTACACACGGGTTTATATACTGAAGAGTCCGGAAGATACAAAGATGTTAAAGTATGTCGGACGAATTGGAGTTTTGGGTTTCTAGAAGAACGGAAGGAATGAATCAGAATGGCGTCAGAATGGGAGAATAATGACTGAAGGCAATGGCACAATAGTTGTGAAGCAAGGGGGAAGGGAATTATCGATAGGAACTGTAAATGTCAAGAAGTGTCAAAGGAAAGTGACATATGTCAAGAGATAACCAAGATAGGAATATGAAAGTCCGGGATGGGAATGTGGAAAGCCCGGGACAGGAAGTACGGGGTTCGGAATTTCCGATGAAAGAGAAATCATCTAAGGTAAAGTCTGAGGGCTGGGATTCAGGATTTGATGATAGGGGTTCGGAATTGGGCTGGATGGGTTAGGGAAGTTTCAGGATGTGACAATATATGTATTCGTGGCCTAGGTATATCATATATGATTTCATACTTTAGTGGTGCAGCATCATGAAAAGATACATAACAGCTAGCCAGCAGTATGAATATTGATTCTTTGTCTTTGAAATAAGGCCCAGAAGTACCACAAATTGGCCTGCCAATTTTATTGTATTTGGACCCCTGACACCCCCTAGAGGTGGGGAAAACATTATAATTTGACACAAAAAGATTGTGCCAACACAATTTTTTTCCCCTGGAACTTTCCCTATAGACCTGGGGAACTCCCAAGAAGATGGTTGGCAGGTGGGGGGAAATGTCAGAAAGTCTGGGAAATGCAGCAAAAACAGGACCTTATAGGGGGGAATCCTTATAGTGTTACACCCACCTAAGAGGTACCATTTTAGGGGGTGACTGAAGTGCTGTTGTCCCAGTTCAGGCACCACAGCCACACTTGACAAAAACTATAAGAGAGCAGTGATTTCCCAAACAAAAAAGAGTTGGGATTAAGCAATGTAAGAGAGTGATGGAGCATCCCTGGAGGCTTGGGAATAATGACAAGCAAAGGAGGATGGAATGTGACAAGAGTCCACACAAATTCTAGATTGATTCTGAGCGGACGCTGAGACTCTGAGCAGTTCCACCTGGCAGCAGAGTGGAGGTAGGAACTCTGGCATTCTGGACATGCAGAGGTAAGAATTCCAACATTCTGAAAATGCAGAGTTAGTGTTCCAGTTCTGGAGTTCACTGTATTTTGTCAACACTGAGGTAAGCAGACATTTTGCTGGTGGCCAGTTCCACTTCTAAGTCTTCACTATTTTCCTGATGGCCTAAGCAGCTAGAACTTATCATAAGCTGTTGAGGCAATGGCTATCTGCCCCTGGATTCAGACAGCTCATAAACCAGTATACTTTTCAGTAATACTCATTGAGCTTCTTGAAAAAGCAAACCTAATATGCTAGATCTCTTTCCCATCTTGTTTTATAAAAAGGTCAGTACAGTAATTTGATGACATCTCTCAGCCAACACTCGCAAGCTCTCTGAAAATATAATCATAGTCATGACTGTCATGGTCTAGGAGAGATCACCACAACCCAACCAAGGTCTTATGACGACTCAACCAAGTCTGGTTACTAGTAATACTAGTAATCAATATAATGAATGGGCAAGGTGTGGGCACAAGGAAAGCGAGCCTGAGGACAAAACTAAGTGATGTGTATTTTGGCTATTCGCCAAACCTCATGTGGCATTCCTTTGGGGACAAGAAAAAACCATGTGGCTTTCATTTCCTGTATCTACACTTTAACCCTAACATACCAAAAATTGCGGACATACTGCTGATTAGATTAGTACTTGGCCCCCCATCTGCCTGCTCCATGCTGGGGTCAAGCCCAGTTTGTGAGGGACAACTTGGTCAAAACTGGTCAAACAGCCCAGGCTGAGCCAGAACATTCATTATCTCTAGTATATTCTCATGGACAGCTTTATGTGGCTCTCTCACAGTGTACCAATCCCACATGTGTCAAGGTTGGTTTTCCAAGAGAACACAATGATACAAAGACAGTGAATGTAGTATATGCTGAAGTACTTGGAGGTGTTCTCAACTAAGAGCATGTATTTATGGATTTGGCATGAACAAAGAAAGTTGAATATTTAAGACAGTGAAAATAGGAAGCAATCTGAGCAACATAAAGCCCAAGACACATAGCATGCCCATGAATGGTCCTGCAATGTATAGAAAGGACTTAATATAATGAATAGGATGATAGGGCCTGGGTGTGCTGGGGGTATGTTGCCTGGGCAAGGAATGAGGCCATGGCACAGCATATGTATGTGCTGCACCCCTATATGAGTCCTGTCCCTTTATTTCAAGACAGAGGTTTAGAAGACAATCCTAAGTTCAACTTAAGGACTGAAGAGGGGATTCAAAGTGAAGTCCAGACTTTGAGGATAGAACAGGAGTTAGTTGATATTGATATTTGAACTCAGGAAAGATTGCAGAGTACAAATGGGTTTTTTTTACTAAGCAGTCTGCAGGATATAAAACTGTTAAAGTGTTGGGTGAATCAAGGATTTGGATTTCTGGAGTATAGTAAGGGATAAATTGGAATGGCATCAGAATGATGAAAGGATAACTAATAACAATGGCACAATGATTGCAAAGAGGAATGAGGACCATATGGAAAGGAACAGTAAGTGTCAAAAGAAAGGAACAAGATGATCAGACATACATAAGTGAGATAGGACTATGAAAAGTCTGGACATGGGGATATGAAGTGTAGGATTGTGGAATTGTGGGGGTACAGGATATGGAATAGGGGATAGGGGATAGTTTGGGATTTGATTGCAAAGAGCTGGAAATAACTTAGACATATGGAGAAAGATATGGGATGTGACAAACTCATCCTCTACAGGTTCACATCAGCAAACCAGCCCTCAGCTGGACAGGGGTCCCAGGCTGACAGACACCCTAGCAATATATCTAACTGGCTAGCTCTGGACAGCTGTCACATCCCGAAACTTTCCTAACCCATCTGGCCCAATTCCGGCCCCCTATGATCAAATCCCGAATCCCGAGCCTCAGACTTTACCTTAGAAGATTTCTCCTTCATCGGATATTCCAAACCCCGTATTTCCTATCTCAGACTTTTGTATTCCTATCTCAGCTATCTCTTGACATATGTCTCTTTCCTTTGACATTTCTTGACATCTACAATTCCTATCAATAATTCCCTTTCCCCCTGCTTCACAATTATTGCGCCATTGCCCTCAGTCATTATTCCACCATTCTGACGCCATTCTGATTCATTCCTTACTTTCTTCCAGAAACCCAAAACTCCAATTCATTCAACATATTTGAACATCTTTATATCTTCCGGACTCTTCAGTATATAAATCTGCTTGTACTCTCTGATATTTCCTTAGTTTGAATATCAACTAAATCCTGTTCTCTCCTGCTCTGCTTCACTCTGAAACCCCTTCAGCCCTTAAGTTGACCTTAGGATTGTCTTCCAACCCTCTGCTCTGAAATCAAGGAACAGAACTCGTACAGGGGTGCAGCACATAAGCTGAAGCCAAAGTTCCTTGTCCCTCCAACCCCCCTCAGGGATTCCCGACCAACCCTGCCATTCTGCACACTCTGGACTATCCGGAAATTCCGGGATTGAACCTGGACTTGACAGCTGCCAGTGCATCTTCAATGGCTCCTTCTGCATCCATGATAGCTTTGAGAGCTGGTCGCCAGTCAGAATCCTCAAACCAAGCTCCAAGATGTGCCTGCAAGGCTGCCTCAGCATGTGGTAAGGTCATTGTGCTGGATGTGGCGAAATCACGGATGATTTTCCAGGTGAGCGGATCAGTGTGCACAGGATATGGGAGGAGGGATGGTATTGCAGACAAATCCCTAGAATTTTTTCAAAGCATTAACAAGGAATCAATTTGAACAAGACATGACTTACAGCTGAATCTGTGTGTGATTCCAACAATGTTGGATTGTTTTGGGAGTGATCTCATTCCTGGCTTTCTTTGCCATGGACATTGCATTGAGAAGATCAATTTTGTAGATTTCGTGCTCACCAACTGCATCACAATCAAGTGCATGACTATAAAAGCTGCAGCAATATGGTGCCTTGAAACAGTGAATGATCCCTGCATTGCAAGGCTATATAAACAAGGTCATATTTGGCTCAAAATTCCATACAGATATTTGTTGGCTGGTATGATACAACATGACCCCTAAAGCTATCAACAAAGAGGCATATGTTTCAATTTTGATGTTTCATATGAAGATCAAATCTCTTCAGCCACCTACAGGCACAGATTAGAGTCAGATGATGGATCAAGTATTGAGTTGTAACTTACTCATCAAAGAGATCAGCTGTCATCCATGCCTTCTTATTATGGCGATACCAAAATCTGTGCTCCTCTGGCCCTTGCTTCTTGAAACATCGGGCTCTTCTTGGCCTTGCCTATAAAAAATGGTTTGAGCTTCTCACTGCCATCAGCATTGCATGCAAAGCCGACAGTAATGCAAAACTTATCCTTCTTTTCCCACTCATCTGTTTCGTTGAAAGACCACAATCTGGAGGTGCACTCAAAGACAGCAGAGATTAGATGACAATTTAGATCATATGATATTGAGATGCTTACTAAGGAAATAGGGCAGTCTCATGAAAATTCCACTGATCTCTTGGAGCATATTGAGCAAGACTCTTCTTACAATGTTCTTGTTTCACCTGTACTGCTTCCATGTCCACAGAACCTGCTCCTCCATGCCGACAATGCTCCCATATTTTGTACATCTTGCAGAACAATTGCAACCACCCATCTCCAGGAAGTTGCTCATTCTCTGGAATCTGAAGTTCCTCCTCAAACCTCTTGTGCTTCTCCCACAGCATTGGACCTGTAATAGTCTTGCATTTATTTTCCATATGTTGTACCCAATGAATCAGGGCCCGTTCAACTGCTGGGGATGTCACAACACATGGGCACTTTGACGAGAGTGCTGTGGGGTTGTTGTTGATGCAAGCTTCCATTTTTGGATGTTTCCGTAGTTTACAAGATAATGTTGACTGATGGAAGAGAAGTGCACCGGTTTGTAATGAACTGAAGTGCTGAATGATGTTGGCTTGGGTTATGGTAGGACGAGAATCAATGAAGGCACAGACCTTCATCCAACCAGCAAGGGTAAGATTTTTCTGAGCAAATGGGATTTGAGCAGAGATGCAAGGAGCATCTTTGGTTTTCTGTCGTTTTGCTGGCTTTGGAGCATCAGCTGGGATATTTTGTGGTTTACGTTTTAGAGTTTTGAGCATCACAAATAAGGGTTTGAGGGGTTGGGTATTGGACTTTCATTATGCAAAGATCATAGATATACAGTAGCTACAATAGGTCATCAAACAATATGGTGAACTGCCTTGTCCCCAATCACTATAATAGCCATCTGGTGATACATAATGGCCTCAAATTGTCTTGCATTATTATTTTGCATTAATCTTGCATATTTCAGTGTGCCCAACAATGAACCACAGCAAACTCCTTGCATTACTGAATTTATGCACCATTACGTTATGCACTATCACCTTTTCAACTGTACTACACTTCAGTAGTACAACTAGTATTATTGAACACAGTTTTTACTTGGTTCTTATTTTTTCAGTCCAACTAGAGTAAATACTATATAGTTTGTAGAATATTGAAAAGGTAGTTTACCAACAAGTTTACTAGTAGAAATTATGGTACATATAACAATCCTGGCATGACCTGGCAACTCTAGGGAAATGGTGGGAAAGCTGGGGTTTTATGTCAAACTGGGTGCTCAGCTAAATTCTGGAGCCTCGGCTATGTGAAAGGGCTGGTTTGCTGATGCATCCATGGTCCTGCAGTGTACAAAGGGGGATTCCAAACTCATCCTCTACTTATATATGATAGATGATAGAATATACATATTATCAAAAAGGGAGCAGCTGGCTTGAACACTCCTGTGGCAAAGCCACAACAGACTGAAACTAGTACTGTAGTATTCGGTGCCAAAACTCTATGGCGAAGGAAACACAAACGACTCGCATTGACATCATGATCACGGCACCCCTCAAAACGGATACGCCAACGACACATCCGTAAGATACGTCATCGCTTCAACCCGATCCGTGTCCTGCGCGAGTGCCTGCGGAACCAGCCCATCGAGGAACTCCAACATGGTCGGCTCTGCAGCCGTGTATTGTGGCCAATACAAATCAGAGCCGCCGTTAGGATCGAGGTTGCTGACGAACCGGACGAGATAGGACGCCAAATCTTCGCCTCCGTAGATGTTGAGGAGGTCGGAACTGTGGAACTGGAAGTAACGTTCGCGCCATGGGAATTCAGTGAATTTACTAACGGACAAGTAGGCAACTGGAATATGTGTAACTCACAGAACCAAGGAAAGGGACCGTCTTCAGCCGTTTGCTCACTAGAAGCACCCAAACTAATCAGCCTTTTGGTTCCTGACGATCACAACCAGCGGACGTACCATATGTCCACATATTCTGCTTTCCCGAACGATTCTGCAAAAGGAACCGTCTCGGAGCCCGGAAGATGGTATCGCCCTGGAAAGCAGCGAGACGCTTGAACTGCGGTGTGAGCGCATTGAGGGCGCCCGTGTCGAACGGGGAGCCTTGGGTGATGTCAGCAGGATAGTATTGCATAAGCTTCTGGATCTCTGCCGATGTCGCGTTGGGGTACCAGTAGGTTTGGATGTATTCCTCGAGCTGCGTGTCAGTCCTATGATGTCCTGGTGTCGGGAGTGATACAACGTGATGCAGGGGATGTAACTTACGTTATATTGACGGTTGAGAAGGAGAATAATGTCCCCTCATCATCACAATCACCTATAATATACATGCTCAAGACAGGTAAGAAAGTTATGACAGGTTAATCCTTACCCGTGATAAATGGCACGTCCGCAACGCAACCTCGTTGGACCAAATATTGTGGAGCGTCAGTCAAGAAGACGCCATCCACGCGGGGCTGCCACGTCAGGACAAGTGACTCAAAACACCCAAACAATCAGCACACATCCCCCAACTCCAGTCCGCCAGATCCTCTTCGACTCACCTGATGTGAAAATATGCCTGGGGATTGATTCATCGCATTAAGCAGCGTCTCATACGGAACCTCGCGCAAACACTGCAACGTATCGCATGCTGTCGAACACCCAGTCTCATAAACGAGAGCGTCGTAATACTTCTGTCCGTGTGTAATATCGCCAACGGAGATTGGAGACCCGCTTTCCATAAAAGCAGCTCGGAATAGACCGTCGGTGTTCCCACCGTTCGTCACCATCTGGAGGGCGACGGAAACAGCACCGGCGCTCTCACCCCAGCTGGAGATGATGTCATTTATTAGACGCGGCCGAACGAATGCGACGTGCTCACATGGTTACTTTAGTCGGATCACCTCCGAATGCATTGATGTATTTTTGTACCCAGTATAGAGCCAGCCGTTCTAACAGACGTTTCAGGATGAACAGAGTGGTGCATGACAGGCCATGGGAATAGACATACGATCTTGGAGGCCAAGATTTCCAACTCCAGCATCTTTGACTTCTTGACTTGCTAAAAACCCAAACGCTAGAATGCGCTCGGTAAACAACAAGAGCATTTGCAGACGTGTATGCTCACCATTCACACTGAATTACTCCCATGAGTAATTCTCCACTGTCACAGAAATGACATTGCGATTGTGCTCACCGGTAATTCATGCTCACATAGATGGCTGGAACACCGAGAGCGATGGCCTTCTCTACGATGACGCTGCCGTTGTACCTGTTATGCGGGTTGTATTGCTATACCCGATCATCGACAAAGAACAGAGATCTTACTGGTTGTTACTGCCAACTTCAAATCCACCCCCATAAAACCACTATTCAAAGCCGTCGCTCAGTAACGTACACAATGATTACAGACGCCTGGAGACCTACTACAACCACAGGCAATTTGGAATCAGGGGTAACATCAGCAGGCGCGACGACACTCAACGTTAGACCTGCCACGATGATCAGCACCTAAACCGACGACAAGGCCAAAGATTGCTCACAGTCCTCTGCAGAAGACGTGTCATCGACGATATTACTCGTCATACTCGTCAAGTAACCATAAGTCTCAGCAGGAAGGCCCGAAACTATAGGGAGTGCTATGACTTGTTGCGGACACGCTGAACCGTATTCAGTGGCAGAAAAATTGCTGCTATATGGTGGTAGAGCCTGAGGGCGCTGAAAGCGAAGGTTTCCTGTCCTATATTTCGACGAATGAGCAGTGTTGTGGGGCAGTCAGAGGTGAAGACGTACGGAGGTTGCGCGAATGGGATCCCGAGAAACATGTTCACCGATCCTGATGAGACTCCTGTAACGCTAACACTGTCCAGCGTCACGGTTGGCGAACAGTCCCGCATGACGCTAGCCATTGCACCACCCAAACTACCTAGGAGCAGGAGAGTCGTTTGCAACATGACACGATCCTAGATTACAAGTGAACGAAAAAGAAAAATTAAGTCAAGGCGAGGTGACTGTACTTGACAATCGATGGTCGATGATCCTGGGTGAATTAATATGCGGTCCGTTTTTTCCCGTGCGGCACCGCACAAGCTCGTCATGAGCTTATTTCGATGACTCGCCGGTATTTACGCGGAAGAAACTCAGGTGATAGGGAAGATCGAGCCCGACCAGCCATGTTAAGGGGGTAAATAGATGTACCGGTTCAATAGGATCAACCCATTACGAACTTAACCGTCGCCGATTCCGCGCATCTCGCCATGTCCGCTTAATCCGGCTAATCAACTCATAACCGCCCGACGAAACCACTAGTCTTAGCCCGTTCAATCAGCAAAACCCTGTTTCGGTCACAGCTTTTATCATGGTCACAGCATTATGACAGCATCTGACAGCATCTGACATCATTTTGACAAGGCACAGTATTTGACAGCTTATGACTGGATTTCGGCAGGGCACAGTACAGTCATCCACTGGCACTTGAGCCACCAAGTTTTTGGCTGCGTCTGGTTTCACAACAATAACACTTTGCTCAGATCGGACAACAGGAATACTTCAGTATATAGTCAAACATATAGTAGAAATAATATATAACAATTTGTGAATTAGATGCTTTTGCAATTAGCTGCACAATGGTTCGAGCCCTTATTGTGCATACACCAGCACTTGAGCCATTACCAAAACAGGTATATCAGAGATTTGAAAGTTATCTTACCAATATCATACCCTCACTCCTCTCTGCTCTCACCATCACTACCCATGCCATCATCATTCCCATCACTTTGCTCATCCTTGGTGACCTCTCTGTTTTCCCCTTCCACCTCACCAGCCCCACCTTCCTGAGATCCCAGTTTTGGAGCCTGTGGCTCCCGTTTTCCTAGCTTTGGTTTTGCCCATGCCACCCACCATCTTTGCTGCTTGGCAAGCTTGCTCTCTTTCTTCCACATATGCATCGCATCACAGTAAGCCTGTCTGCACACTGCATTCCTCTTTTTCTGCTTTCTCCACTCTGTCAGCATCACAGACTGCTCTTCCTTCCATTTACGGTGGTCATCTTGTGCTTCACAAGCCTCTTGCACTTTGATTTTGCCCAGCCTGCCATGGCTTGAGCAGTGGGGCGGATTGTATTATTATTATTACCTCTGCTGGTTTGGACATGTCCGATGATCCACCTCATCCACCTTTCCTAATTGGGTATATCGCTTGTACGGATAAACTGATAAACTGCTCACTAGACTCTCTTCACCAGCATCACACTGGCAAGACTAGGAGCCAATCAGATGTTGTGAACACCAAGCTACCATGTAAATGTACATATTATATCAGTTAAACAACTATTACTATTTGTATTTTACTGTATAACCAGTGAAACTTCGGAATTTCGAGTGTAAATCATCACACCTAGGTTCAATGGTGGCCCCAAATGAAGCCTGACTTATGGTGGAACATAGCAAGATATCATATTATGTCATCTCAATGATTGTTTTGCTAGAAGTGACCGGAATTTGTGTGCAAATGGTGTCTGGCTCAAGTGCTGGTGGTGGCTCAAGTGCTGGTGGTGGCTCAAGTGCTGGTGGATGACTGTATCTGACAGTAACCCCACAGCATGGCACAAACTCACCTCTAGTGCTAACTTGTTATCATATGCAAAACTTGAACAACAGCAATGACATTCAACAAGTCACAAATATACAGTGGACATATACTATGCTATTTGGGTATACTACAACTCTGAGTTGATGCACACAGGAAATCAACAACAAAAAAGCTGGGAGGACAATTGTGACAACTGGTCATGTGGTTAGTGCTAGTGGGGTTTCAGACGACTCTCCGAAGTGAGAGGTACTAGTGAGATAAGTTTGTGAGTCAACCCTTGACACCAAATGCCAATGATCCAATGACAACATACTGTCTGCTGCCAAGTTCAAGTCCACTGATGAATGGCAATGTTTGTATGGAAGGAGCAGAACTTGAGTCCCAGTGAAAAACGGACATCGCCATTTCAACTCAGGCATACCTGGATCTATGGAATAGATTATCATAGTGGATTTTGTAGTCAAGTCATGCCATATCTACTGAGATACATGGGGTAGATACCAATTGATTCCAGTCATCCTATTTGGTGTTTGTGTTAAGTCCAGGTTCATTCCCGGAATTCCTGGATTGTCTGGAGTGCAGAGAAAGCGGGGTTGGCGGGAATTCCTGAGGGGGTCAGAGGGGTAAGGAACTTTGGCTTCAGCTTATGTGCTGCGCCCTTGTATGAGCTCAGTTCCTTGATTTCGGAGTGGAGGGTCAGAGGTAGAGATCAATCCCAAGATCAACTTAGGGACTGGGGAAGTTCAGAGGGGATCAGGAAAGAATGGGATTTAGTTGATATTCAAACTAAGGAAATATCAGAGAGTACACGTGGGTTTATATACTGAAGAGTCCGGAAGATATAAAGATGTTAAAGTACTATTGGATGAATTGGAGTTTCAGGTTTCCGGAAGAAAGGAAGGAATGAATCAGAATGTCAGAATGAGAGAATAATGACTGAAGGCAATGGCGCAATAATTGCAAAGCAAGGGGGAAGGGAATTATCGATAGGAACTGTAAATGTCAAGAAGTGTTGAAGGAGAGTGACATATTTCAAGAGATAACCAAGATAGGAATACAAAAGTCCGGGACAGGAATACAAAAGTCTGGGACAGGAATGTGGAAAGTCCAGGACAGGAAGTACAGGGTTTGGAATGTCCAATGAAAGAGAAATCGTCTAAGGTAAAGTCTGAGGGCCGAGATTCGGGATTTGGTCATAGGGGTTCGGAATTGGGCCGGATGGGTTAGGGAAGTTTCAGGATGTGACAGTTTGATCTCAAAAAATGGACAACACCAAATTGACCCAGAGATACTAGCTTTGCCCAACTTGTTAACCACATCTCACACCATCTAGTAAGGACCCAGATGACCAATCTCAAATGGTGTGTATGCCACAAGTACTGTGGACAACGATAAACACAGGTCGCACTATGAACATGGTACAGACATATTCAAGAGGCCAACAATGACAAAGAGAGACACACAATATGGAATGCCAGTCTATCAGCAGAATTTTATGCTACCATAGGCCTGCAAGACGCTCCAGCACAAGAAGAAGAAGCCACAGGCTTAGAACAGCCTCAGCAACATCATTGTATTGATGAAAACCAGGTTTGTCACAATCTCATTTAGTTTTTACTGATTCAACTTGAATAATATTCTGTATCAATAGGCCCCCCCTTGAAATGAAGATGACTGCCACCAGGATCACCATGATCTGAGTCCCCCCTCTCGCCCTCCAAGCCCCCCCTTTCCCTCTGAGTCCCCCATCTCCCCCTTCAAGTCCCCCACCTCACCCTCCAAGTCCCCCACCTCACCCTCCAAGTCCCCCCCCTCCACCACCTGAACCACGGCCCAACCACACTGGTTTACTTGACCTCAATCTTGAAGAGCTCTCACTCAGAATGCAACTTGATTTCCTCCAGTGCAAATTATCATTCATACAGAGTATTCGGAATGCATCTCTGGATGACATAGGGGCAGGACTTCCAGCTGAAACCCTCCACAGACTATGCAATCCACCACAGTCTACCCCAGAAATACAAGACCCCCTGCTTGAGCTCACACTCAAGATGCTATTGGCACTTGAACATTCTTCTCAAGATAGCTACAATCAAATCTGCTCAGCCATCCAAGAGTGTTTTCCTGGCTCTGAGGTCCTGTTGTTCAATTGGGCCAAAACTGCACTGGCAGACATCACAGGCATCAAGGCCATGACACACGATATGTGTCCGAAGTCCTGTCTTGCATCTGTTGGACCCTTGGCTGATCAGGAGACTTGCCTCATTTGTGGAGAAGAGCATTTTGACCAAATTAAACTTCAGAGGTCAGGCAGACAAGTCAAAGTCCCTTGTGGTGTTTTCAAGACAATCCCCTTAGCACTACAGCTTCAAGCACTGTTCTGAATGCTCAAAACAGCTCAGAAGATGAATTATTGTGAGCAATGCACTCAGCAGATTTATGAAGAGCTCCTTCACAACAAAGGTCTAGTCGACACCTTTGAAGATGTTGTGACCGGCAGTGCATATCTTACTGCTGTTTGCAATGGCAAGATTCGCTGTGATGATATGCTGTTGGTCCTCTCTATTGACGGTGCACAATTGTACAAGAGTAAACTCTCTGATTGCTGGATATACATCTGGATCATCATTGAGCATTCACCTGATGAACACTACAAAAAGAAGCATGTACTCCCAGGCACAATCATCCCTGGTCCCAATAAACTGAAATTCATTGCATTTCTCTATCCTGGCCTCCATCATGTCTCAGCAATCCAGCATAAAGGACTTACTATATGGAACACCTCAATGAATCGGACCTTTACTTCGAAGTTGTTCCTGATTCTCGCATGTGCTGATGGTCCTGGCCTCCTTTGCTTGAGTAATCTCATAGGCCACTCAGGCAAACAAGGCTGCCACATGTTTTGTCCCATCAAAGGACGTTGTAAACCCAACAGCTCGCAGTATTACCCTATACTCCTTCAGCCACTTGATTACCATGTCAACGGCTGCCTTCACCCCGACATTGATCCCTACAATATCATTCCTAGCACTTCAAGTGACTATGGGAAAAACTCAAGATCCTCATGTCAGCTCCTAATAGGGCCCAATACAAAAAATGCTGCCTTGAAAGTGGTATCATTGGGCCAAGCATTCTCCTTGGATTGCAGCTGGAGCATATTCTCGGTATACCTGAGTGTTTCTCATCAGAAATTATCCATTTTGCAGGCACAAAAATGGTATCCTTGTTTACAGATTTATGGCGAGGAGAAATAGACTGCGACCACACTGACAGCAAGGATACATGGGATTGGATGGTCCTTATTGGAGAACAGTGGGACAAACACGGATGTGCTGTTGCAGATTGCAAACCACACCTTTCTGGCTCATTTGATGTCGCACCCTGTAATCCTGCCGAGAAAATGAACTCTTGGTACAAGGCTACAGAATACATTACATGGCTTTATTCTCTCTGTCCAGCACTTCTCTACAATATCCTCCCTGAAAAATACTGGTGCAAATTCTGCCAATTTTTCGCTGCACTTCACACCAAGCCTGAAGATCTCACTTGTGCACACCAACTATTTGCAGAGTGGGAACACGAGTTTGAAACCCTCTATTACCATTGTCAAGTGAATCAAATCCATTTCATTTGCCCATGCATCCAACCATCTTGCCATGGAAGCAACTCATGTCAGTGCTCCTATATGTTCTTCACAGTGGACAATGGAATGAACGATCAGCAATCTTGGACAAGAAATACGACAACCTTCCAACCCATTTTCCAACCTTGCCCAGCAAGGTATTCATCACTGCCAAGTCAATGCACTCACTCCCCTCACTCCCCTTGCAACACTGAACTTTCCAAATAATCCACCCCCACTTTCTTTCTCCAAGAAACTTTCCCCATGCTCATGACAATATTGTCAACAGCACACTTTCTCACATCATGAATCATGCTGCACCAAGACAGCTCAAGTCAATGTACACTCAAGATAACTGTAGACAGTGTCCAAC
Organism: Gyrodon lividus; assembly: GCA_014904945.1. NCBI lineage: Eukaryota > Fungi > Basidiomycota > Agaricomycetes > Boletales > Gyrodontaceae > Gyrodon > Gyrodon lividus. Next base: position 261,351 of record MU127447.1, read on the forward strand.
TCCTTTATTGCACCAAGGTTTTAATGATGATGTGAGTGTATCAATTTGACTTCATATTTGTTCTGATTAGTTCAATGGTATGTATTTGTACACTATGAGCATAAGACCCAGCAGCTTCAAGCAGATAATACAAGATTGACTGCAGAAAATGTAGAGTTACAGATATCTGTGGTGTAAGTCAGCTTATGAGTGAGCTTTGATATTTTGGGCACATATATGCACTAATTTCATGGATTGGTTTCACATTCAGATGTGCCTTCAATCACCTTGCTTCCTTACTTCACATTAATCCAGATTTAAATAACATACCTGCTGATCCAATCACTGTCTCATATCAACCTCTTGCTATCCCTGCACAACCATTGCCTCCGATGAACAAACTAGACCATCTGCAAATTCGATTTTGGAGCCAGAGCAACTACAAGAAATGGGAGAAGGGTCCAGAAGCGCAAGCTACCATTGTGAATTGTGGACTGTTGCCATACCTTGAGGATTATGATGGCAGCCCACTTCCTGAAGCAGCGGTGATAGCTATGATGATGAAGATGCAAGCAATCTGGCAAGGGTTCAAATGTCGTATGCTTGCCCCACAGACTTGGGGAAGTGTGCCAGATTTCGTTAGGGATTCATTCTACCAGGAGGTAGTGCAGAAGTTCCCACAGATGGGTTTATGTGATAATTTTTGGAAGGTGGACGCTGTCGCAACTGCAAGATATTCATTGTGGACTCAGACATACCTGAAGGAGTCAAATAAACACAAGGTAAATACTAAATCTGAACCCCCAGAGGAACTCAGCTCCCCTCAGCCAACACTAAGAAGATCAAATCTGATTCTGACTCTAGTACTATTTCACCACCTACTTCCCCCATGGACCTCGACACTCCCAGACCATCATCATCATCATCACACAGCTTTGCTGAGTCCTTCAGCACATCAACCACTACCCCGTTATGCACAAGTGCTCTTATCTTGAACACTATCATTTCTGACAATGCATCAGCAGTAGAGACCATCAGATCAACCTCAGATATGGGCTCCATTGCTGCATCAAGGCCTACTAGTATTTTCGCCAACAACACAGAAATTGTTGCATCCCCACCAGATGCAAGTGCTATTGAGTGCCCCAACAGAACAGGTGTTGCTGCACCAGGGCTGGCGGTCACCATTCTGGAAGTTAAAAACCCATTGTAAGGTATTCAAACATTCACAGTCTCCTACAACTGATGTTTTGTCTATTTCAGGAAGATTCTACTCAGACATAAGGGCATTGAAATGCCCTCCAAGGTTCTGCATCCAATACTACCCTACCATCCATATCAAGCAGTACAACATCCAAAGACAATAGTAGTGAAATGAACAGAACATCCTCTGAGAGCCGTGGCAGTGCAGAAGAGCCGACATCATCTACATCAGTCGAACAGCCCATTGTAGCAAATAAGTGGCAGCCCTATAAAATGAAAAGTGCTCAGTTTGTGATGGATGTACTTCTCTCACTCGGCAGCACATTACTGACAGTATCTTGTCACAGCACATTGTGTGCATACCATTGGCTGAAACAAGTCAATGAAGATGGCATGGCTGCACAGTTTAACGAGTACTGGAAGCACCTCAAGAAGGACCAGAAAGCAGTTTAGTCGCAATTTTTATATAATTTAATATCACTGACAGGTACTACTAGAAATATGAGAAGGACTCTGGTACACTGGTATGTACCTCCTTATATCAATGGACTAAGGTGCTCTAACATGCTTTACAGGTCTCGAACAATGGGTAGAACAACTCCGACACAATCATCAACACTCTTTCTTCTGGGATGGTGTACTAGGGCAATGGCATGCATCAATCACTGTAGGAGGTGAGTGATGACAGCAAGTGATGGGAGGGGCAGCAGGCTGAATGGACAGCAGTGTAGGCATGTTTATATTCCAATTGCAATGCATCGTTTCCAGTAGACAATCAGGACAGTGGCAGGGAGCGGAATGGACATCATGTTTTATATTCCAATCAAAATCTCATCTATTCTGACACACTTGGGTGATTTCAGTGCATGGGAGTTGATTTGGCTATGTCTGTCTCTGCATTGACCAGGTGTCTGTTGGCCTTTGCCTCCTGAAATTGATGTACTCATCCGAGGGCAATGTGTTCTTTGGAGAGGTACTTCAAGAGGACTTTTTCAGCATGGCGCACATTGCACTGTGCATGAGCAGCCTCCAGGACCAGCCTTGCACCGATATACTCTGTATCGGGACCATTGGAGGCACTTAATAGCTGGTGTACTGGTGTACGATTAGCCTGTAACACTCCTTCTAAATATCCACATACATTGTCAAAAATAGAGACCCTATCAGAGTATTTTGATGGGGTCTTTGAACATTCTAAATAACCTTCTGTCAAGTTTGTGAAATCTGAGACAATATTGCTGACTGAGGTGTGCTTCTTGATTGGAGGAGAAGTTGTCTGTCAACACTTCAAGCCAAGAGGCATCTTGAGGTAGGTAGGAGATGAGGATCACAATACACAATTTTCAGGTGGGGATGATGTGGGAGGGGGCAATGTAATACTGGCAGTGCTGGGATACCTGTTGATAGGACATGGGAGAGGGTGTGCTCTGAGTTGTTGACACCTCTGAACCTGAGATGATCTCGCTGAAGTCATGATTAGTGTGTTGTGAGGGGTAGGTGTTCAGCATTAGAAAACAATATGGGGCAATGATGATATTCAGAGTACAATGAACTGGAAAACTCATCCAGGTAGTGAGCATCCATTTGAGTAATCATGATGCTGGATACCCATTGTGCACTTATCTCTGGAGCTACGGGTGTCAGTACATTGTTGCCACAGGTTTGGTGGTTGTTGAGGATGTATATAGTGCTTTTAGTCTACAACAATTGTCAGAGATTTCATATTTCCATTCTAAGCCAATCACAAAGAACCAGGTTAATCTTGACAAGTAGGATATAATGATGTCCAGTCGATAGCAACAACAAAATGTGGAAAAGACCCAAATCAATAGAGACATGACACAGGAACAACACACTCTGGATGTCCTGAGTGTACCACCAACTGGGAATCTCATCAACACAGTCAACATTACAAAAAACTAGGAAAGCTTATGCATGATCTCTGTTGTCCAGAACTTCTATCTCTACTCCAGCTGTTAGTAGGAGCTTACCCTCACCTGTACCATCAAAAGAATACCATGCATGAGCAGGTTGGCTGACTTCTTCTTCTGCAGCCATTGAGCCAACAATAGCATCAGATGGCATCTCAGCTCACAGGTAGTTGCTTGCATCAGGTCCAAATGGATCTGGCTCTATCATACCCTTGCAAGTAGCCCCCTTCTTGGCACTAAAGTTGTTGAATCTGCTTTGTGTACCCAGAATGATGGTCCTTGTATGTTCAAGCAAAGATGAGGGGTGGTGTTGAATTGAGTCATCCTCGTCATTGTTCTCATACCTAGTGAGCTTGTCATCTCTTCTGGACAGAAGCATCCAAATGATGCCAATGAGAGCAAGCAGGAAGACAACACCAGCTGCAATAGCAATTGAGATCAGGATAATGACACTGGTCACAAGGAAATCTGGCACCATTCACATTAGTGGAGTTCACTGGATGGATCATTTGTTAACTGCTCACACTGCTGGCTGAAGCTGAAGTTGGTGATTGAGTAGAACAGAGATGAGATGTATCCCATTGTGGCCTGACCCAACATAGAGACAATGTAGGGAACGAATGTCTAGCCATCAAACAGCACTGATGACACTGAACCGAATGAGGAGTCAGACAGTGTCCCAGAGATCATCAGCATCCTGTCAGATTCTATGACACTGTTGGAACTATGCATGTTCTGGAGAGGAACAATGAGCAATTATGAGATGTTCAAGTTGCCCTGAAGGCTCGAGCCTGATGCAGCTGAGTAGATTGTCTCATATATCACGTGCATTAGGAGAACTATGCACCAATGTTGGACCAGGAAACACCATCCCATAATACCATAAAAGGTGAGGAGCCATCAGCAGTACTTGATGGTGAGATCAACAATAGAAAGAATCCCTATGAGAGACATACTCACTGTCCAACAGCAAAAATGCTTGATGAATTGCCACTGTTGACTTCCATGGTGGTGATGGGTCCAGGAATCACTGTTTGGTCCACAATGGCAGTCCAAGTGGCAAAGCTATATTGAGCAATATTTGCAGAAATGCCACCAGACAACATGATGCTTCATGACACTGCCAGAAATCAGGAACTCCTGGTTGTTCTAACACCATGTTAGCAGATGGGGTGAATGAGGATTTAATAAACATACACCAGCATATGACACCAAAGTGATGTCGCCCTGCATATCAGAACCCAGCACACTCCATTAGTTAAGAACAGTATTGAAGAGGCAGATACACTGGCACACAATAGTATGTATGTGAGCGAAGAAGCCAGCAACTATAACAGTATTGGGTTTATAGGTAGAAGTGGTGATAGAGAATACAGCAATATAAGATCCAGAAGTGGCTTGAAGGGGTTGAGCAACAGTAGTGAGCCACTGCTGAGTGATCAGGTCATAAATACCCATTGGTGTCACTCAGGTTGAACTTGCCGCCCACATAAAGATGTGATTTCATACTGACATACAGAGCATGAACCACTCTGTAAACTTGAGCACCAGCTAGAGCAGTGACACTTGAAGTCGCTGAATCATAGATGGCAACAACTTGAGAGACCATGGAAGATGATGTTGGGAAGGAGAAGTTGCCACCAATGATAGCAACCTCATGGGAAGATGAGCTGTTGGACCAGAAGACACCTATCAGGACTGCAGGAGGTGGAGGAGGAAGTGTCAATGTGCTTGTTGTAGATTGTCTGGCAAATAGCATATGGATGATCTTCCCAAGAGGAGTAACCATAGGGCTATTGTTATCGCTGTTGGAGAATACAACCAAACCAATAGCACCATACTACTCTGCCATTGTTTGGACATTCCCAGCAAGGAACTGGGACTCCCCTTAGCCACTTGAGGATGTACCGTTACTAATACCAGATGCACTGTGGGTCTCTGTGAAGTTACCAGCCACTTGGATTTGAGTATTGGCTAGTGCAATGCTCATTACAACCCCATTGACACCAGCACTAAGTGTACTACAAGTGACCCTGAGTGTCTGAGAATGATCCTCTGATGTACAGCTCATTGCTATACATGTTGAGGCTGCCATTGGTTGATCAGCCAGTGACATGGTCACCATGGTCACAAAACTAGAGGATGAAGGCACAGTTGGACCACTGTATACCAGCACCATAGCATTGTTCTGGACCTGCTGTGATACAGTGAACATATACACATGTGGCTAAGAGCCATCTTCAGGAAATACAGTTACCCGAACAGACATCCGGAGGGCACAGTCTTAAAACTTGTCACAACCAGGGATGATGAGGTTCACATTGTATTGTCCAGATGCTGAGATGTAGGGCATCCAAGTGAATGTAGGAGCTTGTGATGCAGGTGTATCAACAGGGACTTTAGAGACAAGGACAATGTGCAGAGTTGCAGGAATATCTGTATCTGCATTCTTTAGGGTCCAGCTGCTGGTCATCATTATGTTTGATGGGTTGGCTGCAAAGCATGACTAGGAATTTTGGTCGCTGACCACTGAAGCAAAAGAACCAGGAGATAGAAGTTGCAGCTTGTGTAGACTGGGGGCTGCACCCATCCATTTGGAGAGTGTGATTGAATGCCAGTCAATGTGATAGGGTTGGTAAAAACGAAGTCCCAGTACAAGATGGATGAGTAGACAGATCTACATATGAGAGTGTTTGGATGATGTTGTCAGGGATTGACATGACACTGAGAAAAGATAGCACAAGTAAAATTGGATCATACCTGAAGGCCATACCATAGCCACTCTGGAATGTGTTTCCAAGCTGAACACCATATGCACTGATGTATTGCCATCTGCAGCAAGCCAGGTGTTCCCAGGTCCATCAGGACCAGTAGGGCAGAGAATTGCCTGCATATCACTATATGCTGGGTTCATGGATGAGGGAGCCCCTTTCTTACTGTTTTACATAGATTAGCTCCATACTTTTTGGATTAGATTATCTTGGTAATGCCATGGTATGGATAAAAATAAGTAAGACATTTTGTATGCTATCAATCTACTTGAAATCCATGGCATCACCCTCCGGAACAAAAAGTGTAGTGATCTCTGTGGATTCAAGTCCCTTGCCATCACTGGGCATCACCCCCAGTGTGGATTTTGGTGGGGGTGGTTGCAAGGGCTGGAAGAGGGTGAGTGCTTGAGAAACGGCATAGGATATGGGTATGAATGGAGGTCAGGACATTGTCTGCATTTTGAGGTGCTCAAGAATGATGGATGAAATTTGTACTTTCCTAATTTTGAGCTGGATTGAGTCTGTAGTGCCTTCACGGTCATCACTTGCATGTGATGGCTCACTGGTAAGGTACATGTCAACAGTAACTGCTGGACTGCCAGATAAGCTCATGAACTATACAGCCATTGAAAGGCAGTAGGACTTACAACAATCAATATCAGATTCTACTTCCATATCAGTTTGGAGTGGTGGCAAAGTTGGCTGTTTAACAGGGTCCAGTAGTATAATGTGGCTAGTATTTTCACCTGCTCACCTGCTGGATCATATGGAGCACTGTGATCAGGATCAGCAGGCATTGTATTATTGTGATAGTGCTCGGGTGCTGTTGAAATGAACAGAATAAGTACATCACAATGGAGAAAGCTGATGAAGGCATATGATGGTGCTCGGACTGTGAACAACTGGCAACCTTAGACTGTTTGTCAATATGCTGATTTAGAATTTGTTCACATTCTTCACGAATGAATTAGCTAGTTAGCAAGCACAGTAATATACCATCTTACCTGCTTGCTTTCTGGCCTTCCAAACCTCTTCTTGTCCTCCTGGTGTTCCCTCACTATCCTCTGGCAAGCTTGTTTGTGTGGTACAAGCCCTTGGCGGCTGAATTTGGCATTGCAGGTCTAGCAGCAAACTTTTTCAACACCTCTTGGCATTAAATAGAAAGAATACAGTAAATGATATGTACAACAGGTGTTATAGACAAAGGGGGATGCAAAGATGTGAGAATTCAAGCTGCATGCATAGGCTGAATGTTGAACATTGAATGGCGGGTTGGAATCTGTTGGAATCAAATTGGAAGTCTGCCCATCAGTTGCAATGATTATTACAATGAAATCACCAAATGACACTGATCTTGAGTGCATGATGCTGATTCCCAGCGTGGTTGGCACATAATTTTCAGAGCTTCTGTCAAGTCTGGGTTCAATCCTGGAATTCCTGGATAAGTCCGGAGCGCATGGAACAGCAGATGTTGGTTGGGAATCCCTGAAGGGGGTCGGAGGGGTAAGGAACTTTGGCTTCAGCTTATGTGCTGTGCCCCTGTATGAGTTCTGTTCCTTAATTTCAGGGCAGAGGGTTGGGAGACAATCCTAAGGTCAACTTAAGGACTAAAGTGGTTTTCAGAGTGAAGTGGAGTAGGAGAGAAAGGGATTTAGTTGATATGTGAACTAAGGAAATATCGAAGGGTACATGCGGGTTTATATACTGAAGAGTCCAGAAGTTATAAAGGTGTTAAAGTATGTTGGATGAATTGGAGTTTCGGGTTTCTGGAACAAAGTAAAGGAATGAATCGGAATGGTGTCAGAATGGTGGAATAATGACTGAGGGTAATGGCGCAATAATTGTGAAGCAGGGGGAAAGGGAATTGTTGATAGGAACTGCAGATGTCAAGAAATGTCAAAGGAAAGAGACATATGTCAAGAGATAGCCGAGATAGGAATACAAAAGTCCAGGATGGGAATGCAAAAGTCTGGGATGGGAAATCTTCTAAGGTAAAGTCTGAGGCTTTGGATTCGGGATTTGATCATAGGAGGCCGGAATTGGGCCGGATGGGTTAGGAAAGTTTTGGGGTGTGACACCTTCTGGCATTGGTTATGGTTCACTTTACTTCTCTTAGTGTGACCATTCTCGAAGCTAATGGACATGAACAACAATGTGACACCAGAGCTCACCAGCCACCATACAACCGCTACAGGACCAAAGCTCATGCCTGTCCCTGCTTCAACAACAGCCTTGAAACATGATCACAGCAAGCAGCTCTTGAGAGCAGCCCAGAGTCAGATCATGCAGATCATGAGGGTGTCACTCAAAGCATGCACCATAAACAGGGTAAGTCTTCTTGCAGAGTTACAAATCAATCATCCAATCCTTATATATTTAATCAATAACAGTCACAAAGAGGCTATGCAGACTTGACATTGTCCAAAGGTGATCTCAACGGTGTGTTTCCATTTGCTCACACTCAACTGATGCTTATCTATTATTATTCAATGAATAATGGTCACAAACCACATAATGTAGTGCTTTGGTACTGTAGCATCTGGACAGCCAAGGTTGACAAATAGCCATGGCTCATGGGCCAGCCAATTGTCAGCCAACCTATGAGTTGCACTTGTAGGCATGGATGGGCTGAGATAGAATACAAGTCCTGTGTGATATGAGTTGGCTGAGGGGTTATTTTGAGTGATGGGTGGGTCAATATATGGTGGTTCTGTGTGATATGAGTGGGCTGAGAGGTGGGTGACCCGTAGGTTTCAGGTGGGCTGAGGAATACATGACTCGTAGATGTTGGATGGGCTGAGGAATACATGACCCATAGGTGTTGGGTGGGCCGAGGGATGGGTGATCCATAGGTGTTGGATGGGCTGAGGGATGCATGACCTGTAGGTCTTAGGTGGGCTGCAAGATGGGTGGCCCATAGGTCTTGGGTGGGCCAAGGGATGGGCAACCCATAGGTATTTCATCAGTAAGGGTGGAGCCATTCAATGGTGGGTGTGATATGAGTGGGCTGAGGGATGAGTGACCCCATAGGTGTTGGGTGGGCCAAGGGATGGGTGACCCATAGGTGTCAGATGGGCCAAGGAATGCATTCCCCATAGATCTCAAGTGGGCCAAGGGAGGGGCAACCCAAAAGTTGCGGATGGGCTGAGAGATGGGTGACCAGAAGGTTTTGGGTGGGCTGAGGGATGGGTAACACATAGGTGTTGTATGGGCCGAGGAATGTGGCCCCTGAAGGTCTCGGGTGGGCCAAGGGATGGATGGTCGGTGTGTCTTGGATTGGCCAAGCAAGGGGTGACCCACAGGTGTTGGATGGGCCAAGGGATATTTTGATAGGATTTTGTCAGTAATGGGTGGGCCCCTGGAATGGTGGTGAGTGTCTACTGTGAGGATGGGGTGAACCGAGGGATGAGTGATTTCGTAGGTCTCCAGTGGGCCAAGGTATGGGTGACCCATATGTCTTGGATAGGCTGATGGATGGACAGCCCAAAGGTCTCGGGCAGCCCAAGGGATTGGCTGCCTGTCAGTATTGGATGCACCAAGTGATTTCACAACAAATGAGCCATTCCATTTGACTGGTTGTGATAGTAGGCTATGCGTATGAGGTGGGCCAAGGCATGGCCCCTAGGTATGGGATTGGCTGAGGCAAGGAATCCTGCTGTAGTCCATCGGCATTGGCCTGAACAATTTCAAATTGGCTGCTGAGTTGACAGCAGCCCCCTTGGCTGAGTGATCTAGATTCCATTTAATTTACCTCTACATACAATGGACATTCCATCTCATTGGAGACTTCACATGTCTGATATTATTGCCGAATACATGGTCAAGCAATTCCTGGAAGTCATCAGTCACCCTGCCCAACTGACTCCTGCACTATCCAATACATGCATTCCTTTACTGGCTCTCTTCCAAGCCAATAGGATAGTCAATTCAATGGCAAGGGCTTATCAGAATCAAAGCAAGTGATCTTCAAGTACATAGATATCTACTAATATTGTCTCAGGGTGCTTCCCCATCAACATCTGAAGGATGGTCAAGATGTTGGGGCTGAAGGAGACTGGAAAAAATCCAGAAAGAGAGAAATTCTTAAAGGACAGATTCCCTATGGAGCAGGAAGAGGAGATCTCAGACCCAACCCTTCTATTGGACCAGACTGGGGTAATCATGGCATGGTATCTGCCTGGGGTACTATTGGAAGAGTTCCAGGTGAGCTCCCCCAAGTTAAATTTCCATAGATGCCTCATTGATGACTTTGGTTAGTGGGACTGTTCCCAAAACCTGGAATTGCTATTCCCAGATTTATCCAGGAGTGTCAGCAACTCCAGGTCTTGGAGGACCGACCAGGCCCTGATTGAGGGAGAGATCACAGGTGCAATCCAATTATCTCCAGCTTGGTACCAGCAAGGTCGGGTGGTAAGAACCTTTCGGCTGCATTCACACCGAAGCTGTCCTGATGGAACTAGCCATTTGGATATCAACCCGAGGTATTGGCCCTTCTCAAAGACTCCCATGGCGATTCTGGACCTCGGGAATGGCTCGGAGCTAGCTCTCTGTGGACCACAGTCCTTTCGGCAGCCCTGCTGGTCATGTATCCAGACCTCTATGCATCTGGAAGGGAGGCCCTGCCAAAACTGGCCAAGTCCAATAAAGACACCAAAATGAAGGCATCCTTTCTGAGTGGTCCTCAGTATATTCGGTAATGTCAGTCATTGTCAATTGGGCCACCCCTTTCCATCAGAATCTCAACTGTAGGGCTTAGTGGTTGGACATGTTGGTTACCATAGGGGGGATCCTGACCTACACATAGATTTGGATAACATTGGGGTCAGGCTGGGGTATGGGCCTGGCACCCTACTGGGAATTTCTAGAAAGGTACTTTGGCATGGGGTACCACATTCGGTTTCTGACAGGGTGTGCCTAGTGTACCATATAAGAGATAATGTCCATGAGGGGGTGGGAGTTCACAGATGTGATTGGGTCAGACAGGGGGACCTCCCTCATTTATTGTATCAGTTGGCAGTGTCTATGAACATTGCCACAGAGTAGAATACAAAGTCCTGTCACATCCCGAAACTTTCCTAACCCATCCGGCCCCCTATGATCAAATCCCAAATCCCAAGCCTCAGACTTTACCTTAGAAGATTTCTCCTTCATCGGATATTCTGAACCCCGTATTTCCCATCCTGGACTTTCGCATTCCTGTCCCAGACTTCCATATTCCTATCTCGGCTATCTCTTGACATATATCACTTTCCTTTGAAATTTCTTGACACCTATGATTCCTATCAATAATTCCCTTTCCCCTTGCTTCACAATTATTGCGCCATTGCCCTCAGTCACTATTCCACCATTCTGATGCCATTCCGATTCATTCCTTACTTTCTTCTGGAAACCCGAAACTCCGATTTGTCCGACATACTTTAACATCTTTATATCTTCCAGACTCTTCAGTATATAAACCCACTTGTACCCTCCGATATTTCCTTAGTTCAAATATCAACTAAATCCCGTTCTCTCCTACTCCACTTCACTCTGAAAACCACTTCAGTCCTTAAGTTGACCTTAGGATTGTCCTCTGACCCTCTGCTCTGAAATCAAGGAACAGAACTCGTACAGGGGCACAGCACATAAGCTGAAGCCAAAGTTCCTTACCCCTCCGACCCCCCTCAGGGATTCCCAACCAACTCCGCCATTCTGCGCACTCTGGACTATCCAGGAATTCTGGGATTGAACCCTGACTTGACAGGATGGTCTTCCACTGAACCTCCATTACAGGAATATGATTCTCTGACCAGAGAGCACACCTTCCAGTAGCCAGCTGATCACCTTGTTATTCCTCTAACTTGTGTGTCATTCAAGGTGCATGTCAGATATCAAAGTTTGATGGCATCCATGTTATGTAAATTACTAGATAAGGCATGTTGGAACCCACACAAAGGTAGCAATCAGGGCAGAGACCAACTAAATTGCCAAATGGGGAGGGAAGGTGTCTATAATAAGATGAATCAAGGGGCATTACAGCATGAAGGAAGATCAATCAGAAGATTCCAAAGTTTGGCAATGTTGGCAATCATGTTTACAGCATCTGATGTCAATGAAACAATCAAGGATTTGGGTAGGAACTGACAAGACACTACCAACTCTCGAAACTCACCCTTTGAACAATATCAATATTGCTGGACATCATGCCTTGTGAACCATCTAGTAGAGCTAGCAGTGTATCTGTTGGGACCAAGGCTTCCTAGAAGCTGTCATATCCTCAAATCTCATTTGGAAGCATGGAAGAATAAGAGGAACAGACCTGGAGTGTATAGGGCAGTGCATAAGGAAGTGAAGAAGTTGGATATGGATATGATGAACATAGAGGAATGGGATGGCCGGAAGGAGGTGAGTTCTATATGTCATGTGGGATTTTCAGCTGATGTTTATGTTTTGGAAAAGATGTACAAGAATTGGCTTTACAACCATGGCCGAAAAAGGAATACCAAACCCATGGTAAAGTATGGAATGAGTTTCACTACTAGGGATGTGATAAAGGTATAGAAGAGGATGGAAATTCAGAAGATAATAGAGGAAGACAATGGGTTGAAGCCTGGGACAGAGAGATGATAGCTCAGTATCAATGGGCTGTGAACAAGGTCATGGAAAGTCTCACAGAAGAGGAGTTAAAGAAGGCCAAAGCCAAAGCCAAAGAATGGAGGAAAAAAAGACCACCTCCAGAGGTACAAGCAAGGTAAGGGTTTAAACTCTGAACGGAGACCAACGCTAACATCCTACTATAGAACAGCCTTACAGAAAGGGGAGAAAGATGCAAGGGAGTTTGCAGAGGAGGTGTGGAAGAGATGCAGGATGAGAGTAGCCATCCTGGCTGCCTGGAAAGACGAAGCTGGCCGGATCATAACCACTCAGTAAGTGACCAAGCTTGAAATCCACAAGCTGAAGGTATTTGGAATGCTGACCAGGCCATAGATATGACATTAATGATGAGATCGGGAATGGAGCAGGACTCAATGGGTGGGGTGGAGCTCATCAAAGATGGATGGAGTATGCCAAGACCAAGCTTGCAAACTCGGGATTGTCAAATGTGGGTGAGACCGAAGCCAATCTTGATGCCAACAATGAATCCAATGCCAAGATTCAGCCATGGAAGAAGAACATGAAGAAAGGGAAGGTCGATCCAGTATTGATGGTTAGCAATGGAGAAAAGGCTTGGATAACAGACATGAAGGATGTTAGCCTGGAGATCATGAAACAGATCATCCAGGGCTTCGTCACCTTTCACTATAGTAAGTGGATCCAGCTTAGTGAGCACCAGGCCTGATTGCTCCCATAGGGAAGGCTTCAGGAATTAATGAGCTACCTGTCCTATGGACACATATTGTGGGTCAACAATCAGACTGCATGGCCTCCAAGTACTTGCCACAGGAGGTGAAGCTTTGGGAGCCATCAAAGCTTTAGAAAAAGGAGGTAATTTCTATCTTGGACTTCTGAAGAGAGAGACAGCAATCACATCTGGTGGATATCCTGACCTTCCAAAAAAGGAGAGACTCAGCAGGCATCCTACAAGACCCTGTGGAGCTGGTGTCTGATGAAGAGGCAGCAGCCTGAAGAAGGAAGGCCTTTAAAGGAAAGAGAAAGGCTGGGTCTGAAGATGGACTAACTGAAGGTGAAGGCAGATCAAAATCAAGAGGACAAGGCAGAAACAGAAGGAATCCTTCAAGGGTAGATGACTCTGAAGAGTCTGAGGATGACCAGGACAATGGGAATGGGTCTGGGTGGAGACATGATACCAACAGGGAAGATTCTGGAGGTACTGCTGGACAGCAAGGGCCCAGCCATTTGGGCCATAGGAAGTCAGGGGGTGAGTACATCTCATGACTGTCTTATCCAAATATAATAATTTCTGATACAACAAGACATAGTTAATAAGCCGAGAAATCAGGTCATCAGTAGAAGAGGGACCAAGAGTGATGAAGTTAAGGGTGAAGGCATCATGGGGCCAAAGCTGACCCCTGCACCAATGGCCAAAGCCCGGAAAGCTACCAAACAAGAACACAACACTGAACAAGTTGAAACAAGGGAAGCAGATGACAAAAACTATAAGAGGGTAGTGATTGCCTGGACTACTAGGGATTAGTTAGGAGTAGCAAATAGGTATAAGTAAACTCACCTCAGCCACTGCCAAAGAGGGGCAAAGAATGACTGAGGAATCCGAAGTGAAAACTAAGTATATATGTATAACAGAGTGGGCAGAGAAGTGCTCGCTAATGATAATCAGGGAATAAGAACAGGAACAAGAGGAATTTGGAATTAAGTGATGTAAGGAAGTGGCAGAGCATCCCCGGAGGCTTGAGAATGATGACAAGTAAAGGATGATGGAATACAATAAGGGTCCACATGTTTACATGAATTCTGGATCAATTCCAAGCAGATACCGAGACTCCAAGTGGTTTCACCTGGCAGCAGAGCGGCAGTAGGAATTCCGGCATTTCAGACATGTGGAGGCATGGACTCCAACATTCCAGAAATGCAGGGTTTGTTGTTCCGTTTCTGGAGTTCACTGTATTTTGTCAGCAGAAAGGAAGCCAAGTGAACAACCTTGGAAATCAAGGCCAAGGCTGACTCTCAGAGGCCTGAAGCCAGCCAGGCCACATTCCGAAAATCATGACAGTTTGGAAGATGGTAAGTGAGTATTATCATGGGGTTAGCTTTGAGATCAAGCCATATTCTTCAGATCAAGAAAAGCAACAGTCAAAGCTGAAAGGCATCAACCTGGTTCAGTGAGGGATGCCCTGAGGGGAGAGCTGTTCACAAAAGGTGGAAATAAGTTTCTGATTGAAATCCTAAATACCCACTCATTGTTCATTGTTGATAGACAATGTTGATACAATAAAATAGATTATCTATGTATATACAGTTACTTTACTCCATCCTTTCCAGCACATTGTCCAGGTGGCTGATAGTATCATCAAGCCTTTGAATCTCGGTCAAGATCTCCACATGTCTGTCTGTCAGATACATGAACCTATCCACATAGTGGACATAGGTCATGATCAGAAATCTATCATGGTGCTGGCTCAATGGGTGATGCTATGGGAGATGTTGTTGTTGCCAATGATACCCATCAAACATCAGCTGATCTGGATATATGGTTGAATGGTGAAACTGAAGTGAAATCAAATGGGACTTACAGTATTCCAACCAAGCCAAGTCCTCGGGCTGAAGATCACTGCCCAGGATTGGCGGCTGTACTAAAGTCCTCAATATGTATTCCAGGTGTTCCTGGGATAAGCAGCCTGCAGGCAATGTCTGACTGAACATGGCCATCCCAGTAGGAATTGGCCTGAGTTGGATTTTGGGATTGGATGGTTCTGATGAAATTGCCTGAGAGGTGCTGGCTGATTTCACATTGGAAATGAATGGTGGGCTAGGGAGTGGACTGTCCTCAAGCATGGGTGGAGTTGGCAGTTCCAGACTGCTGTCAGGGATGACTGGAGGTGTTGGAAACCTCAGATCATCAGATGTGGTGGACTTGGCACTTAGGTGGCTGGAACCTCAGGGGGCTCAAATGATGAAGAAAATGAAAATGGGAGATTGATAGAGGAAGTCTGGGAAGGAATGGATGGGGCTAAGAATAAATCTGAGGAAGATGGTGGTTCAATGTCCATCAGTTGATCTGCAAGATAATGGTTGGTTTGGGTGAGCAAAATGAATTTGTAGGCTTACCATCAAATCTGACCCAGCCAGTGTTATGCTGATGAGGTCATGAGAGCTTTATCAGATAACACCAACGAGTCCTATTGTCAAGTAGGACAAGATCTATCAGAAGTCTTTACTGGCAGACTATAGGCCAATTGGTGAAGCAAGTTCTCAGACCAAGAGATAGCTTGTTAAGCTATGTATTGTGTAGATCTAACTTGGGTTGTAACCAAGTAGAGTACAGGTCTTTATACTACAGGGAATGGTGTATAGACCAAGATATCCAAAGTAGGTACTGTCCAAGAAAGGCAACCAAAGATAAGAGGGTTAAATACCATTGGGCGGAAGGTCATAGAATATGAAGGAAGAAAGATAAGGCCAGGGACTTTGCCTGGAGTCACTGGTTGTACAAGGGATCAAAAGGGGAAAGGGATCATGTGATGATAGAGAGTCACATGAGAAATAAAGGGGCTAAAATGGTTCTACCATAACAACCAGAGGCATTACCTTCACCCCACTGCTCACATCCACCCAACCTGTCTGTCAAACAATTACTGATTTCAATAAAAATGTCTTCATCTACAAACAACAATATTTCTGAGTTCAAGTCTTTTGCTGAGAAAGCAGCTCAGCTGATCCAAAGTGTGGTTGTGAAACTTCAAGGGAAGGTGGGAGTGGATGAATGAAAGCAGATAGTTAACACTGTCAATGAGATATTGGTAGGTGGATAGTGCATGCCATTAGGTGGGGAGCCAATGATGGATATAGGGTCAAGTTAGGGAACACCATGTGGCTGGGGCCAGGGTCCCTCCCATGGTCATAGCTGCTGACATGGTGATGTATCCCATGGCTGAGGTCATCACCTGAGGATGGCCAAAGGTTGGTTTGATCTTGAAACCCAGCCTTGAAATCAGTGGCCACCCATGGGCACATCCCCCAAAGCTGATCTTGAAGGGAAAGGGGGGAGGGATGGTTTCTAGTGGGAGAAAGGGGGGAAAGGATCACAAGGAAGGTAAGAGTTCAAAGAATGGGGGCAAGAAGAAGCGGGAGGAAAAGAAGCAGGAGGAAGCACATGAGAAGCCAGAGGCCATGGAGAAAAGGGCAGCTTAGGGAAAGGTAGGCTCGGGTAGAGGTGGGGAGGAAGAGGAAACTTGGGGGAGAATGTCAAGTCCAGATTCAATCCTGGAATTCCTGGATACGTCTGGAGCATGTGGAATGGTGGGGTTGGTTGGGAATCCCTAAGGGGGGTTGGAGGGGCAAGAAACTTTGGCTTCAGCTTATATGCTGTGCCCCTGTATGAGTTCTATTTCTTAATTTCAGGGCAGAGGGTTGGAAGACAATTCTAAGGTCAACTTAAGGACTAAAGTGGTTTTCAGAGTGAAGTGGAGTAGGAGAGAACAGGATTTAGTTGATATTTGAACTAAGGAAATATTGGAGGGTACAAGTGGGTTTATATACTGAAGAGTCCAGAAAATATAAAGGTGTTAAAGTATGTCAGATGAATTGGAGTTTCAGATTTCTGGAAGAAAGTAAGGAATGAATCAGAATGGCATCAGAATGGTGGAATAGTGACCGAGGGCAATGGCACAATAATTGTGAAGCAGGGAGAAAGGGAATTATTGATAGGAACTGTAGATGTCAAGAAAGAGACATATGTCAAGAGATAGCTGAGATAGGAATATGAATGTCTGGGATGGGAATGCAAAAGTTGGGGATGGGAAATATGGGGTTCAAAATGTCCAATGAAAGAGAAATCTTCTAAGGTAAAATCCAAGGCTTGGGATTCGGGATTTGATCATAGGAGGCCGGAATTGAGCCAGATGGGTTAGGAAAGTTTCAGGATGTGACAGAGAAGCTGGGAGAGATGGTCAAAGAACCAGCCGAAATGTAGATATCGGTCCTGTGCCATTAAATCACTGGAATTCATCTCCAATGAGGATGAAGAACACGAACCCTCACCATCCCATCCCAACACCACTGACACTCCCCCCATCCCTGAAGGCTGGTTCCAAAGTCTGCAAGAGCTGTGCCCAAAAAGTGTGGCCTTGCACCCAAACCATCAAGGGTGACATCCCGGTTGGTGCATGCCAGCCATGTAACCAATCCAAGATTGCTTGCAGCCTCATGAAAGCAGCCAAACGGAGTCATCAGGAATCCAGTGGCCTGAGCAAGGCAGAATCAAGGGCCCCTTCAAAAGCCCCTTCCCATTAACTGCTCAGGGCCATGACAGTTTTGGCCACCACCCCTGCCAATCATGCTGCAAGTCTGACACCTGGTCCTTCTCTGAAAAAGAAGGAGAAACATTCAGCATCAAAGCCAAGGCCCAAGACCCCCGCCCCTAAAGCTGGCCCAAGCTCTGCCCCTGGTGGCTCAAGTGTTAAACTGAAACTCAGTAAGTTAAGTTTGGTAGTCTACATATGTTTCTATTTCCAACTGATATTGATAGTTTTTGATGGTGTAGTGATCCCAAAGCAGCTTCCATCCCACCCCATCCCATCCCGCTCCATCAGCTGGGCCATCCTGGCTGGCCCTCTCAATACTCCGCCTCTCCCAGCCTCTGTCCCCACTCCCAACCTAACCGATGATTCAAGGAATGCAGTCATCACTGCCCTTGCAAGTTGGGTTTCCACTCTCAAAAGGGAGTTGGAATGGATCCCAGTGCTCAAGCAACCGCTCAGAACTTTGGTTTGGGCAGTTGAGGCCCTTCGGGAAAGGGTCCAAGAGCAAGGCTTGGTCAGATCAAAACCAGGTCCTCTCCCAAGGACAGTATTGGTTTCACATCACATGCAAATGCTGAACCTGGAGGCTTCCAGCTCCCTGCCTCCCACTGTCATTCAGGCTGAACCCAAGCATTTCCCGAATCTCGGCCTTCAATTGTATGGCCCATCCTTGGAGGGCACCAGGCCAGTCTCATCCCCACTCCATCTAGACAGCATAAAGACAATTGAGGGTGAGTTGGATGGCTTTTCAGCTCCCCTGTGCCAGTTCCTCCCCCAGGCCTCCCTACAACATCAGATCAATCAGACACAGTCAGAATGGATGCCAGTATGGAGGTTTGATCTGATTTTCCCTGACTTGTATATAGCCAATGACTGTAATTGTACCACTATAAATGCCATGAGTTTCCTATGGGTGTATAATTCTGCAAGTCAAAATTGATCTTGATTCAATTGAAGTACAACAATGGGTAAGGCTATCCTGAAGGCACTGATGGTGGTGACTGCAGCCAGTCCAATGCTAAAAGTCTTCACATACCTATTAATGAAGCCAAACCCATTGACTCAATAGGCCCACCCATTATGGTGAAGGATAGATTGAAGAAATATGACTTGGCCCACCCACAATCTACAGACCACCCGGTCCTTGGCCTACTCGACACCTATGGGTCACTCATCCCTCAGCCCATCCTGGACTCATGTGTTTCCCCTCTCCCAGCCTGCCCAAGACCTATGGGTCACCCATTCCTCAGCCCAGCCAAGACCTGTTTGCCCATCCCTCAGCCCAGCCAATCCCCATGGGTCATACATTGCTCAGCCCACCCAAGACCTATGGGTCACCCATCCCTCAGCTCACCTGAGACCTACAGATTTTCCTTCTCTCAGCCCACCTAAGATGTGTCTGCCCATCCCTCAGCGCGCCTGAGCCCTATGGGTCACGTGATGCTTGGCTGACCCGAGACCTATGGGTCAGCCCTCCCTCGGCCCATCCAACACCTATGGGTCACCCATCCCTCAGCCCACCCAAGGCCTACAGGTCACCCACCTCTCAGCCCATTCATGCCCTACAAGTGCAACTTGAAGGTTGGCCAATGATCAGCTGGCCTGTGAGCCATAGCTATTTGTCAACCTTGGCTGTTCGTATACTACAGTGCCAAAGCACTACATGGGCTCCAGAAATAGCACGCACGTGGTTAATCCTTCGGCCCATTGAACATTTGCACCATCCACCCCACCATCCCGGGTTGGAACCAGAATACAGCGAGCATACTGAGAATCGAGATCCAGAGGGATGCATCGGCAACATACCTGGTATGGAAATTACTAACCATACTCCTTTTCAGGTATTGAAAAGGCACTTCTACCCATTCTGCAATAGATTGTTGTAAAATTAACTGTCACATCCCGAAACTTCCCTAACCAATCTGGCCCGATTCCAAACCCCGGCCCTCATACTTTACCTTAGACAATTTCTCTTTCATCGGACATTCCGAACCCTGTACTTCCCGTCCCAGACTTCCATATTCCCGTCCCGGACTTTCGTATCCCTATCTCGGTTATCGCTTGACATATGTCACTCTCCTTTGACACTTCTTGACATTGACAGTTCCTATCGATAATGATTCCCTTCCCCCCCTTGCTTTGCAATTATTGCGCCATTGCCTTCAGTCATCATTCTACCATTCTGACGCCATTCCGATTCATTCCTTCCTTTCCTCCGGAAACCTGAAACTCCGATTTGCCCGATAGTACTTTAACATCTTTATATCTTCCGGACTCTTCAGTATATAAACCCGCATGTACTCTCTGATATTTCCTTAGTTCGAATATCAACTAAATCCTGTTCCTTCCTGATCCTCTCCCTTCTGATTCTCTAAGTCCTTAAGTTGACCTTAGGACCAGCCTCTGACCCTCCGCTCTTAAATTAAGGAACCGAACTCGTACAGGGGCGCAGCACATAAGCTGAAGCTGCAGTTCCTTACCCCTCCAACCCCTTTCAGGAATTCCTGCAAAACCCCGCCTCCTCCGCACCTCCGGACATTCCGGGAATTCTGGGAAAGAACCCGGATTTGACATTAACGCATTACGCTTGAATCTTATACCTGGGAACCAGGAGGGAAGACACATCACTGGAGTGCCGGAAATGCATTGGCAGGAATTGATCACATTTACAATTAGCCAATGGCGAGTAAATGAAGCACATATGGAACAGCAACACAATCACAGTAACTGCATCCGGCCTAAGCTCTCTGACAGCAATGGCCAGTGCTTGTTCAACATGAGCCAGAATAGCATTATATTATCTGCACCTGTAACCGTACATGAGAGCTACAATCGTCGAGGCACCCAGGCTGTCAAGTGCTGGTCGTCAAACAAAGTGCCGAGACTCCCACAGATGACGGCTTATGCTTGTAGGTGCGTCGGAAAATCATTGGGGGTCCGTAACAAGTTGCTAATTAGTTCATGCTTTTTGCATCTAGATGGGGCAAAATGATGGGGCTGCATTGAGATGAAATGCTTGATGGAACAAGCGCCAGTGAAGGCACCAGCGGTAGCCATATGGTAAGAATACATAAAAGAATTCTGTCCCTAAGCTGTGGTGGGAGATGTTGAGTATGGCCTGGGGTGCAGGACCACAGAGACAGCCTCACAGTTCATTGATGGAAACGAGACTTGCAGGGCAACTCGAATACTTCTAAGAGCGCTGGTCAAGTAGATCCTGAGCCACCTTTTCAGAGTTTATAATGATGATCTCTTGGCCCAGAAGCCATGTATAGATAATAGCACCTGTGTAGATAGTACACATTGTCTAAAATCAGACCCTTGGAAAACACACCATACTCCTCACCGGGGTTGGCAGAGGTCGAGAGGGAAGCTTTTGCACCTTGACTCCCCCCCCCTTCCTCGGTGACCTGTGCAAAAGATGAAACAGAGGAGGGTTGCAAACAACAGCGAAGGAAACATGGCCGGTGGGTAACGGGATGAAATCCCATTGCTTGACCCACCAGATGCAGCGCCATTTGTTTCAAGTGAAATGAAGCACTTGGGTAGCCGCAACTAACTTGAGACACCACTTCGGCATGAAATGCTGGAGTCATGGGAGCCCTGCAATTGGAAGTTGTACCTGTGAGTGTTGTGGTGATCAACAGTGGCTGGGGGGAAAAAAAGTACGTGCAACTTCGATATGATTAGATGCTTTGGCAAGTGAGTGAAAACACCAGGAAGGGGGAAAAAAGTACACACAAATGGATACATTCTGATGTGGAAAGACCATGCCAAGAAACCGACTCTGGGCGTCGTCTGGTTGCCATAACTCCTGCAAACGAGGATTGAAGTCTTTGTTGTGTGAAACAAGATTGCATGGTATGCAGGGTAAATTAAGTCCAACTTCAAGTTCCTGTTGTAGATTGGTAGTATGTGGGTACATCGAGGACAGATTATGTAATCATACCAACCATTGGGGCAGACTTTTTTTCACTACATGCACCTTAGTCTAGTATCTTTTAGCTATACACTTGTTTTATTTACTGATAGCTGTTTAGTCTTACTCTGTCACTTGTTAGGTTGGTTAAATAGTCTAGTATTTTATACTCAAGACTGAGTCTTACTCCATCACTTGTTAGCCTTTAGCACCTCGGAACAAAAGGTTATGAGCCCTGGCTCTGCCTAGCTTCCAAAACAAGTCCTTCATTAGTTCAAAATGCCAGCAACCCCTGGTTCAACATCAATAGCCCTTCCTAGCATATCCTCTCCTGTGACAGCAACAGCTTCATCATCTCATAAATCAAGTCACCTCTCCAGTCAACTATATGATGTACCCTCTCTCAAAAATGATGGATCCAACTTCCAGTATTGGAAGCACAGAGTTTCGACAATTCTTGACATACAAGGACTCTTGGGTTTGATTAACAGCACTGAGTCAAAACCTGATGCCTCAGACCCATTAGTGTTAGAAAACTGGGTAATACAAGACAAGGAAGCACGAGCGCAAATAACTCTCACCTTAAAAGACGAGCCACTCAGTGGAGTTCTTTATGTCAAGACAGCGCAGGAAGCCTGGAGGAAGCTAAAGGAACGGTATGAAGACAAAGGTCAACAGACGGTGGCCTACTTGATAGGTGAACTATTCCACAGCACTCTCTCCGATGAATCCGAGATGGAGCTGCATGTCAAGTCTGGGTTCAATCCCGGAATTCCTGGATAGTCTGGAGTGCACAGAAGAGCAGAGTTGGGTGGGAATCCCTGAGGGGGGTCAGAGGTGTAAGGAACTTCGGCTTCAGCTTATGTGCTGTGCCCCTGTACGAGTTCTGTTCCTTGATTTCAGGGCAGAGGGTTGGAGATCAATCCTAAGGTCAACTTAAGGACTGAGGGGGTTCAGAGTGAAGCAGATCAGGAGACAACGGGATTTAGTTGATATTCAAACTAAGGAAATATCAGAGAGTACAAGTGGGTTTATATACTGAAGAGTCCAGAAGATATAAAGATGTTAAAGTATGTTGGACGAATCGGAGTTTTGGGTTTCCGGAAGAAAGTAAGGAATGAATCGGAATGGCATCAGAATGGTGGAATAATGACTGAGGGAAATGGCATGATAATTGCGAGGCAAGGGGAAAGGGAATTATTGATAGGAACTGTCGATGTCAAGAAGTGTCAAAGGAAAGTGACATATGTCAAGAGATAGCTGAGATAGGAATATGAAAGTCCGGGACGGGAATGCAAAAGTCTGGGATGTGAATGCGAAAGTCCGGGACGGGAATGCAGAAGTCCGGGACAGGAAATATGGGGTTTGGAATGTCCAATGAAAGGGAAATCTAAGGTAGAGTCCGAGGCTCAGGATTCAGGATCTGATCATAGGGGTCGGAATTGGGCTGGATGGGTTAGAAAAGTTTTGGGATGTGACAGTATCCGGAATTGGGCCGGATGGGTTAGGAGAGTTTTGGGATGTGACACCACAGCTAAACACGATGTGGCAGAAGGCCTATGTGCTAAAATCACTGGGCCAAGCCCTTGATGATTCGCTTGTCGCCATAGCCATAGTCATATCCCTTCCAACCTCCTACTCGACTCTCAGAACTATCCTAATGGCTGCTGACAAACTCTGTCAAAGCAGTAGTTTCACAAATTCTCGTAGAGGAGAAGTCTCATAAGACGACACAGTCAGCACTTGTTGCAAAAGGGACTACCTCACAGAAGTCGAAAGACAAGACAAAGCAGAAGAAGTGCGAGCACTGTGGCAAGCTTCATGGCAGACAATGTTGGAAGAAGATAGCGGAAGAAGCTGCAAAAAACAGGTCAACCTCGTCAATAGCTGACAAAGATAAATCAAAGGACTCAAAGGACAAGCCTGAGCTCTCAGTGCAAGTAGCAAACATCACTTCACACGAGACAAGCCCATTGAAATTATTCATGGTACAACAAACCAACAGTCGCTCCTGCATGACTTTTGATTGGATAGTTGACTCGGGTGCAACTGTGAATATGAATATGACTTGTCAGCATTCATGGTTCATGACATTCCGCCCTCTCATACCTCTGCAACCCATGACTATTGGAGATGGCCGCTCCATATCTGCAACAGGAATTGATTGAGTATGCATAGATGTCGATGTCGGAGATGGAGAAATGCAAGAGTCGATCCTCCAGGACATCTACTACATCCCAAAGCTAGATGGAAACTTACTGTCAGTACCATGCCTTGCCAGTAAAGGTTTCAACATATCATTTGGAGAGAATGAGTGCCGCATCTCAAAAGGCAGTACACTTGAAGCTCTAGCCTACAAGCAAAACTTGCTATACATCCTTCATGCAACACCTTGCATAAACGAAACTGCTCACATCATCTATGCCCCATCACCATATCTTGATCCTGAGATCTTGCTAAATGTGTCTGTTGCGAAAATGACTCCATCCAAAGCCTCGCTAGAAACCTGGCATTGGAGACTCGGACATATGAGTGTTGATTCCGTGTTAAAGCTATCTTGAAAGGACATGGTTAGCGGAATGGAAATTACAGGCCCAACAATGCACAATGGTGTATGCAAGGCATGCCTCGAAGGCAAGCAGCATCACGAGCCAATACCACAGAAGTCAACGGTTGAAAACCCTCACATCCTTCACTGGACATACTCTGATGTATGTGGCCCAATGCAAATGCAAGCACGGACAGGGCACTCATACTTTGTGACATATATTGACGGCTATTCACATCATGTTGTGGTCAAATTAA
Organism: Gyrodon lividus; assembly: GCA_014904945.1. Classification (NCBI taxonomy): domain Eukaryota; kingdom Fungi; phylum Basidiomycota; class Agaricomycetes; order Boletales; family Gyrodontaceae; genus Gyrodon; species Gyrodon lividus. The sequence goes on from MU127447.1 coordinate 285,874, forward strand.
TTAAATCTAAAGACAAAGTATTTGGTCAGATGAGAGCCTACCTCGAGCATGCTGAGACGGTTACCAGAGAGCGCACAAACCTGTTTAGGTCCAATGGTGGTGGTGAATATGGCTCAAAAGCTTTCAAAGACTACCTCACGTCGAAGGGAGTTCACCACGAGAAGACGAATGCCTATACACCACAAGAGAACGGAGTCAGCAAACGGATGAATCGTACACACATAGAGAGTGCGTGGTCGATGCTTTGAGATGCCAACCTACCTGATTCCTATTTGGGGGATGCTATCTTACATGTGGCATACATATTGAATCAAGTACCAACACGCGTGTTTCACAGTGATGTTACACCATACAAACAATTCACTGGGAACAAGCCCTCAGTTTTGCAGATCCAGATCTTTGGCTGCATAGCCCACGTCCACATACCTGATGAGAAGTGCTACAAACTCAATGCAAAGTCGCTCGAGTGTGTACATATTGGGTATGCCAACAATAAGAAGGCATTTGTCTGCCTGCACTGCACAACCGGTCAAATTTTCAAGTCAAGGGATGTAGTTTTTGACGAGAAGGACAAGAATGGCCCTACACAAGTTAGCATCAATGTCAGCGCTCAAAACGGCAGTGAAATGAATTACTCACATGCCCCAGGCCCAGCAGAAACGGCCGAAAGCACCCCAGTACTTGAGAGCATGAACCCAGGCACTCAGACTCCTACAGACAGTGAAATGAGTGAGAGAAGCGATGAGGAGAGTGAGCTAGAGGTGGAACATACCTTAAACGAGGCAAACAACTCGAATTCAAGTCATTCCCCACCTCCTGGCCCTAAGTCTAGTGATGCTGATAACAATCAGTACTCAAAACCAAAGACTGAAGGACCCAAGGCTTACCAGCCCTCAAATCACTACAAGACTTGTTGTTGTCCATCCGTGAGGCTTCCCACAGCTCCACAAGGCCCACCAGCACCCTATCCACACCCAGTTCCTCCACCAGAAGTTCGCAGGTCAACAAGACAAAGGAAAGTGCCCATCTGTGACGATGATCTGAGCTATTTCATCAATGCCTATGAGAAATCGTGCTTGCCAGCAATGTCAAACGAAAAAGATGGACAGATTGGTGATGGAGACAATGGGAAAACAGAGGGCAGGAGTGAGGTGATGGAAGAGGCAGGAAGGAGTGGGCATGAGACGTTTCCGAGTGAACACATGTATCGGGCTGATGCAGCCACAGAAGACGAGCCATGCACTTACAGCGAGGCAATGAGTCATTCAGACTCAGACCTGTGGCACAAAGCAATGATGGATGAGCTCACAAATTTCAAGAAAATCAGGCTACACGAGGAAGTTGAACATCCACACGACCGCAAAGTCATCGATTCGAAATGGGTTTTCAAAATCAAATGCGGTCCCAATGGTGAAATAGAGAAGTGCAAGGCCCGTTTGGTTGCAAAAGGTTTCACGCAAATTCATGGTGTCGATTACATGGACACCTTTGCCCCCATAACAAAATTTGCAACCATCTGAGCCCTCCTTGCCCTTGCCGCCAAGCACAATCTTGAGATCCACCAGATGGACATCAAATCCACCTTCCTTAATGGGGAACTCAATGAGGAAATCTACCTCGAACCCCCTCTGGGCTTTCATCCCTCACGCTACAAGGTCTGGTGCCTACTCTGTGCACTCAATGGTCTCAAGCAGGCACACAAATCATGGTACGAGCACCTATGTGCCATTTTCGAAGCACTTGGGTTCATGCGAAGTCAAGCCAATCACAGCGTATTCTACAAGGTCGAAGATGGAGTACTTATCATTGTTGCCATCTACGTTGATGATAAATTAATGCTGTCAAAGGATCAAAAGGCAATTGAGAAGCTCAAGGAACAATTCATGCACGACTATGAAATGACTGATCTCAGCAAAGCTCACTGGATTCTCGGGATGGAGATCATCTGCAATCATGATCAATGGACCATCAAGCTCTCACCATGCCAATACATTAAGTCCATCCTTGAATGCTACAATATGGCTGACAGCCGCTCCATCGTCACTCCGATTAATGCAAACATCAAGTTAATTAAGCTAGACGAGCCCAAGGCTGACGCAAAAGAGTACCAGAGTGCTCTTGGAGCACTCATGTATGCAATGCTCGCCACTCAACCTGATCTCCCCTTTGCAGTCGGCACCCTTAGAAAGCACGCTGCCATGCCAGGTCATGCACATGCTACCATGCTGAAACACATCTACTGCTACTTACGTGGTACATTTGACATGCACCTCATTTTTCGGGAAATGTGAAAAATGACTTATTGGGTTATGTAGATGCTGACTGGGCAGCTGACGTGAATGATTGCTGGTCCATCACTGGCTATGTTTTTATTTTAACAGGTGCGGCCATTAGTTGGTCTTCGAAGAAACAAACTTCAGTTGCTCTCTCGAGCACAGGAGCCAAGTACATGGCCGCTGCAGCCACTACAAAGGAAGCTATCTGACTTCACACCCTATTCCTTGAACTCGACAAGTTATTGTCCTCCCTGACTATGCTACTGATCAATAATCAATCGGCAATGGCCCTCACAAAGAATGCTATGTTCCACAATCACACGAAGCACATCGTGATTCAACATCACTTCATCAGAGAGAAGTTGGACTCAGGGGAAGTAGCTGTTGAATATGTTCCGACGACGGATCAAGTTGCTGACATTCTTATGAAGGGACTCACTTGTGAGAAGCACAATTGGTTCTCTCATGGCATGGGTATTATCCTCTAATCCATCACTTGTCAAGTGGGCGTGTTGTAAATTGGCAGTATGTGGGTACATCGAGGACAGATTAGGTAATCATACCAACCATTAGTGCAGACTTTTTTCACTACATGCACCTCAGTCTAGTATTTTATACTTGAGACTGAGGTGAGATATTTTAGCTATAAACTCGTTTTATTTACTGATAGCTGTTTAGTCTTACTCCATCACTCGTTAGGTTGGTTAAATAGTCTAGTATTTTATACTCGAGACTGAGTCTTACTCTGTCACTTGTTCGCCTTTTGTAGTTAGATATAAGCTCAGTGTACTGGGTAGTCAGTCACTATATTCACCTGTAGTTAGATATAAGCTACAGAGATATTAGTAAAGGATAATAACGAGTGTAGATGAGTCTTACCTCAGTGTACTGGGTAGTCAGTCACTGAGGTATAGCAAAGAACGAACAATGAAAGTAAGTACATGATTAGGTAAGCAGTGGCATAGCCACACAACATTTGTATTCCAACACTCCCCCTCAAATGGAGCGGAGTCCTAGTTCGAATGTGAAATGTTTAGCTTTAACAGAAGGAAGGGCTTTAGTTAAGGTATCAGCGACCATGTTGTCAGTAGGACAATAAAGAAAATGAATGGAACCGTTCGCGATGGTGAAACGAATAAAATGATAACAAATGTCTATGTGCTTAGTGCGTGCATGGTAATTGCCATCCTTAGTTAGTGCGATTGCAGATTGTCACTGTAGAGTACTGTTGGGTGTTCGAGAGGACAGAAAACTTCGCCAATAAGGCAATGGAGCCAAATAACTTCTTTTGCGGCATGTTTAGCTGCAACATATTCAACTTCTGTGGTCAAGAGAGTGACCAATTCTTGTTTCTTTGAACCCCAGGAAATAGCTTCCCCATCGACAAGGAAAGCATACCCCAAAATGGCGTGACAGTGATCCTGTGATGTGCTGTCAGCGTCAGCATAGCCAACAAGACCCTTCAACTCTGTCCCATAGGTCAGTGACCATCCCTTTGTGCCCACTAAATAGTGGTAGATGCATTTTAACACCTCCCAATGGGTCCAACCTGGATTCTCCATAAATTGAGCTAGCGTGGATACAACGAATGCTATATCTGGCCGAGTACCGACAGTGAGATACATGAGTGAGCCCAAGGCTACGCGAAATGGCACCTGATGCATTTTTGCAAATTCGATGGCTGACTTTGGAGATTGAGCTTTCGAGAGTTGAACGTTTGGGTCCATAGGGATTGAGACAGGTTTTGAGTCAGTAAAATTGAATTTCGCAAAGATGGCTTCAACGTATGGTTCCTGTGAAATAGATAGGGTGCGAGTGGCACGATCGCAAGTCACTCACATTCTGAGCAGCCAGCTAATTGGCCCAAGGTCGGTGATCTTGAAATGCGATCCAATCTCAGCCTTGAAAGCTTTAACGAGCTCTTTCGAGCTGCCTGTTATGGTACAGTCGTTGACGTGCAATGCTAAAATTAATAAGTGCATGCATATTTGCCACAAAAACACCCCAATCCACCTCCGTGCGGCAAAAACCCAGGGTAGCAAGCTCTTTACAGAGCCGCTGGTACCATTTTAATACACCCTGTTTCGAGCCATAAAGTGCCACACGCAGATGTGCGACGAGATCACGTCCCCCCATATTGAAACCAGGTGGGAGTTCCATGAATATTATTTCGTTGTTGTCCAATTTTCCGTTTAGGAATGCACTATCAAAGTTGAAGACTGTCACATCCCGAAACTTCCCTAACCCATCCGGCCCAATTCCGAACCCCTATGACCAAATCCCGAATCCCGGCCCTCGGACATTCCGAACCCCGTACTTCCCATCCTAGACTTTCCGCATTCCTGTCCCAGACTTCCATATTCCTGTCCTGGACTTTCGTATTCCTATCTCGGTTATCTCTTGACATATGTCACTTTCCTTTGACACTTCTTGACATCTACAGTTCCTAGCAATAATCCCCTTTCCCCTTGCCTCACAATTATCATGCCATTGCCTTCAGTCATTATTCTCCCATTCTGATGCCATTCCGACTCATTCCTTATTTTCTTCCAGAAACCTGAAACCCTGAGTTGTCTGACATACTTTAACATCTTTATATCTTCCGGACTCTTCAGTATATAAACCCGCGTGTACTCTCTGATATTTCCTTAGTTCGAATATCAACTAAATCCTGTTCTTTCCTGATCCCCTCTGAACTTCCTCGGTTCTTAAGTTGATCTTAGGATTGATCTCTACCTCTGACCCTCCGCTCCGAAATCAAGGAACAGAACTCGTACAGGGGTGCAGCACATAAGCTGAAGCCAAAGTTCCTTACCACTCTGACCCCCCCTCAGGAATTCCCACCAACCTTGCTTTCTCCACACTCCAGACAATCTGGGAATTCTGGGAATGAACCCGGACTTAACAAAGACGTCGACATCCCAATTGTGACATGTGGCAATGGTGAGGATAAGTTGGAGAGATGCTAGGCGGGCAACGGGAGCATAAGTCTCATAATCATAATAGTCTACTCCCTGTACCTGTGTGAATCCCCTTGCAACGAGGTGAGCCTTATATTTATTTATTTCACTGGCTGAGTTCTTCTTGATCTTGAAAACCCATTTGCAGTTGACAACATTGATGTTCTTTGGCAGCTGTGGCACAATGTCCCAGGTGTGAGCTTCATCAAGACTCTTTAATTCAGCTTTGATGGTGTCATCCCAACGAGCCAACCCGGCTGGGTCCAGGCTTCTTCAACTGTGTGTGGCTCCAATGCCTCAGCCTCGCAAGTTCCCACGAACATTGCATAAACAGCGTTCTCGCCTTCCAATTCCCACTGCATGCTGGCATCAGCCACTCCACCCGCACTCTCTCCACCACTCTCAACATCTATGCTCTGGACACCTCAAGGGAAAATTGGCTCCCCCCCTCGACCATCGTGGGTGCCTATGTGTTTATGCAGCATTCAGAGGTAAGGTGATTCAGTCCTTTGTCTAGTTGAGCATCTGAGGGTGGTTTCTGCAGGTAGTTGTTTGAAATTTGAGCCAAGTGGGTCAAGGGTAGTCAACGGCAGCATTTCAGTGTTATCGGGTGCGACAGGTGGCTGCATGGTGATGGAGGGGTGAGGCGGGGGCTTGGGTGCATCAGTGTTTGCTGGATCCTTGAGATCAGCATGCTGATCATTATCTGGCCCTTTGCCCTTTGCCCTCTTAATCTGTGAGCCACTTGGACTTAATGCTGGCCCCTCACATCTCTCAAATGAGATGTTTCGCTCAACAGCAACCATCCACCAGTCCTCAAGATAGACTTGGTGGCCCCCACTCTCAGTGTCAAAGCCCACCTAATGTCCCTCGCATGCTCTAGCATTGAGTTTGGATCATGCACCCATACGTGGGTACCCCAACATGGTATGTTCGCTATACTCAGCCATTTTCTGTACAGCAGCTCATATGGCATCTTGCTGACAAGCACTCGTGAGGCTGTGCGGTTTTTCATATAGATGATGTGCATTAACGCTTCGCCCCGTCCCATGCGTAATGGCTCAAACGTGTTCAATGAGGGTGTGATTCAGCTGCTCAGCCACGCCATTGTGCTGCGGTGTATCATGCACGGTAAGCTTCTGTTCCGTTCCCGCTACCTTCAAGTGATGAGTAAATTTGTCACTCAGGTACTCCCCCCCACGATCCGACTGCAAACATTTAATTGATGTTCCACATTGCATCTTGGCCCATGCCTCGTATTCCCTGTAGGAGTCGAATGTTTTGGCTTTTGAGGCTTGGAGGTAGAGGTGCATATAGTGAGAATAATCATCCATGAATGACACATAATAGCATTTCTTGCCAGGCGTTTCCGTGGGTGCAGGTCCCCATAAATTAGTATGTACCTCATCGCCAAATGTTGTGCAACGTTTAGGCTCATGTTCCTTCCCGATATGCTTCCATATTGCTTTTGTGTACTCACAGGCTCGCATTGACCCATGGTCTCATGCAGCAGGTCCAGACAAACTCCCTCCACCATGCCTTTTGCCAACATCTTGCAGATCGTGGCTGGGGCAATGTGGGATAGGCGTGCATGCAACTGCTCCATGGTAAGTGTCTCCTTGACGCTGGCGATGCCAGCAAATGTTTTAGCATTCTGACATTTTATGCGGTACAGGCCATTATTGAGAGGGATCTCGCCCACCACCTTCTGGTGTGGGTTAAAGATTCGGCAAACGGAGTCACAAAACAGCGCTGCATATCCCACAGCAGCCAGTTTGCTTATCAAAACGAGGGTTACACCCATCAAAGGTGCGTGCAACACGTTTTTCAGTAAGACACGCGTCGTAGACTGCCCATTAGGTATCTCAACATGCAAGTCTCCTTGTCCGATTGCATTGAACATATGCTTATCGGCTGCGGTGATAGGTTTCGGGGGAATAGGAGCGAGATTGATAAAATGCTCACGGTATGGGGATAGGTGCTGCAAGGCACCACTGTCGTAGAGCTCGATAGTTGTAGTAGACATCTGAGTGCCTGCTAAGGCAAGCATCGCATATGACAGGGCTGACATAGCTTCAAGCTCATCATGATCCTCAGTGCCATCTGCTAGCCATACAGCATCTGGCTCTTTCTCATTACTCATGGCCGTGTTGGCTTTGGCCTTTGAGTCTTTTGCTGACCCTTCCTTCTTCCCTCTAGGTTTCCAGCCCTTCAGAGCTTTACCCACTTTGCCTCCGCCCTCCTCTCAACAATCTGGGGACTTATGACCCTCCCAGCTGCAGTTGTGGCAGGTGCCTGAGAACCTCAGTTTGCGGCCTTTTCCCTTCTTTGATGAGTTGGCCGTAAATGCTGCATCATTGTCTTTCGACTTTGACTTCGCACCACTCTGTATGCCACCATGGTCATAGGCATTGAGGATGGCTTGCATGAGTTCGATGGAGGTGAGCTGTTGATTGTGGATGTCCATACTCATTGAAATCAAGTATAGGACTGAATTGTAACTTTTTGGGAGTGACACGTAGATCATGTTGAAAAAGTCCTTGTCTGAGACTTCCTCATCCATTGAAGCAAGTTCTTCTCTCATGGCCATCATCTTGTCAAAGTGAGCACGAGTGTCTCCTCCATCTTTCAGTTGCATTTCACTGAGCTGCCGTCTACATTCCAGGCTGACAACAAAGGAATGACCTTTGAACATTTCCTTGAGGGTTTTGTAGCATTCCACGGCAGTATGCTTTGGGATGAGGTAGAAAAGTAGGGAATCAGGGATGGTCCAGCAAATTTTCTGATGTGTGATGTTATCATTTTTATCCCATTCTGCATTCTCCTTCTCGTAGTCCTCTTGTGCCTGTATCTCGGCAGGTGTGGTTGGTATCCACACAGGCAAATGACCACTTGCAGGGTCCGTAGGCGCCTGTTTCATGCCATAGAGGTGTTCCTTAAGTTCTTTGGCTGCAAGACTCATCTTGACCTTGTATTTCCAGGTAGACCAGTTCTTTCCCGTAGCATCAGCTTAGGGATTTGGAATCTATTAGATTCTCCACAGTCATGGCTGTTGCTTCAAGTTAGGAAAATTTTCTCGCAGACTTTGAATTTAGTAATGAAGCTTGGGGCTCATAACCTGTAGTTAGATATAAGCTACAGAGATATTAGTAAAGGATAATAACGAGTGTAGATGAGTCTCACCTCAGTGTACTGGGTAGTCAGTCACTGAGGTATAGCAAAGAACGAACAACAAAAGTAAGTACATGATTAGGTAAGCAGTGGCATAGCCACACGACATTTGTATTTCAACACAATTATCACCTTGGAACAAAAAAGGTAGATTTCCTCGTTGAGTTCCAAATTAAGGAAGGTGGATTTGATGTCCATCTGGTGGATCTCAAGATTGTGCTTGGCGGCAAGGGCAAGGAGGGCTCAGATGGTTGCAAATTTTGTTATGGGGGCAAAGGTGTCCATGTAATCGACACCATGAATTTGCGTGAAACCTTTTGCAACCAAACGGGCCTTGCACTTCTCTATTTCACCATTGGGACCGCATTTGATTTTGAAAACCCATTTCGAATCGATGACTTTGCGGTCGTGTGGATGTTCAACTTCCTCGTGTAGCCTGATTTTCTTGAAATTTGTGAGCTCATCCATCATTGCTTTGTGCCACAGGTCTGAGTCTGAATGACTCATTGCCTCGCTGTAAGTGCATGGCTCGTCTTCTGTGGCTGCATCAGCCCGATACATGTGTTCACTCGGAAACGTCTCATGCCCACTCCTTCCTGCCTCTTCCATCACCTCACTCCTGCCCTCTGTTTTCCCATTGTCTCCATCACCAATCTGTCCATCTTTTTCGTTTGACATTGCTGGCAAGCACGATTTCTCATAGGCATTGATGAAATAGCTCAGATCATCGTCACAGATGGGCACTTTCCTTTGTCTTGTTGACCTGCGAACTTCTGGTGGAGGAACTGGGTGTGGATAGGGTGCTGGTGGGCCTTGTGGAGCTGTGGGAAGCCTCACGGATGGACAACAACAAGTCTTGTAGTGATTTGAGGGCTGGTAAGCCTTGGGTCCTTCAGTCTTTGGTTTTGAGTACTGATTGTTATCAGCATCACTAGACTTAGGGCCAGGAGGTGGGGAATGACTTGAATTCGAGTTGTTTGCCTCGTTTAAGGTATGTTCCACCTCTAGCTCACTCTCCTCATCGCTTCTCTCACTCATTTCACTGTCTGTAGGAGTCTGAGTGCCTGGGTTCATGCTCTCAAGTACTGGGGTGCTTTCGGCCGTTTCTGCTGGGCCTGGGGCATGTGAGTAATTCATTTCACTGCCGTTTTGAGCGCTGACATTGATGCTAACTTGTGTAGGGCCATTCTTGTCCTTCTCGTCAAAAACTACATCCCTTGACTTGAAAATTTGACCGGTTGTGCAGTGCAGGCAGACAAATGCCTTCTTATTGTTGGCATACCCAATATGTACACACTCGAGCGACTTTGCATTGAGTTTGTAGCACTTCTCATCAGGTATGTGGACGTGGGCTATGCAGCCAAAGATCTGGATCTGCAAAACTGAGGGCTTGTTCCCAGTGAATTGTTTGTATGGTGTAACATCACTGTGAAACACGCGTGTTGGTACTTGATTCAATATGTATGCCACATGTAAGATAGCATCCCCCAAATAGGAATCAGGTAGGTTGGCATCTCAAAGCATCGACCACGCACTCTCTATGTGTGTACGATTCATCCGTTTGCTGACTCCGTTCTCTTGTGGTGTATAGGCATTCGTCTTCTCGTGGTGAACTCCCTTCGACGTGAGGTAGTCTTTGAAAGCTTTTGAGCCATATTCACCACCACCATTGGACCTAAACAGGTTTGTGCGCTCTCTGGTAACCGTCTCAGCATGCTCGAGGTAGGCTCTCATCTGACCAAATACTTTGTCTTTAGATTTAATTAATTTGACCACAACATGATGTGAATAGCCGTCAATATATGTCACAAAGTATGAGTGCCCTGTCCGTGCTTGCATTTGCATTGGGCCACATACATCAGAGTATGTCCAGTGAAGGATGTGAGGGTTTTCAACCGTTGACTTCTGTGGTATTGGCTCGTGATGCTGCTTGCCTTCGAGGCATGCCTTGCATACACCATTGTGCATTGTTGGGCCTGTAATTTCCATTCCGCTAACCATGTCCTTTCAAGATAGCTTTAACACGGAATCAACACTCATATGTCCGAGTCTCCAATGCCAGGTTTCTAGCGAGGCTTTGGATGGAGTCATTTTCGCAACAGACACATTTAGCAAGATCTCAGGATCAAGATATGGTGATGGGGCATAGATGATGTGAGCAGTTTCGTTTATGCAAGGTGTTGCATGAAGGATGTATAGCAAGTTTTGCTTGTAGGCTAGAGCTTCAAGTGTACTGCCTTTTGAGATGCGGCACTCATTCTCTCCAAATGATATGTTGAAACCTTTACTGGCAAGGCATGGTACTGACAGTAAGTTTCCATCTAGCTTTGGGATGTAGTAGATGTCCTGGAGGATCGACTCTTGCATTTCTCCATCTCCGACATCGACATCTATGCATACTCAATCAATTCCTGTTGCAGATATGGAGCGGCCATCTCCAATAGTCATGGGTTGCAGAGGTATGAGAGGGCGGAATGTCATGAACCATGAATGCTGACAAGTCATATTCATATTCACAGTTGCACCCGAGTCAACTATCCAATCAAAAGTCATGCAGGAGCGACTGTTGGTTTGTTGTACCATGAATAATTTCAATGGGCTTGTCTCGTGTGAAGTGATGTTTGCTACTTGCACTGAGAGCTCAGGCTTGTCCTTTGAGTCCTTTGATTTATCTTTGTCAGCTATTGACGAGGTTGACCTGTTTTTTGCAGCTTCTTCCGCTATCTTCTTCCAACATTGTCTGCCATGAAGCTTGCCACAGTGCTCGCACTTCTTCTGCTTTGTCTTGTCTTTCGACTTCTGTGAGGTAGTCCCTTTTGCAACAAGTGCTGACTGTGTCGTCTTATGAGACTTCTCCTCTACGAGAATTTGTGAAACTACTGCTTTGACAGAGTTTGTCAGCAGCCATTAGGATAGTTCTGAGAGTCGAGTAGGAGGTTGGAAGGGATATGACTATGGCTATGGCGACAAGCGAATCATCAAGGGCTTGGCCCAGTGATTTTAGCACATAGGCCTTCTGCCACATCGTGTTTAGCTGTGGTGTCACATCCCAAAACTCTCCTAACCCATCCGGCCCAATTCCGGATACTGTCACATCCCAAAACTTTTCTAACCCATCCAGCCCAATTCCGACCCCTATGATCAGATCCTGAATCCTGAGCCTCGGACTCTACCTTAGATTTCCCTTTCATTGGACATTCCAAACCCCATATTTCCTGTCCCGGACTTCTGCATTCCCGTCCCGGACTTTCGCATTCACATCCCAGACTTTTGCATTCCCGTCCCGGACTTTCATATTCCTATCTCAGCTATCTCTTGACATATGTCACTTTCCTTTGACACTTCTTGACATCGACAGTTCCTATCAATAATTCCCTTTCCCCTTGCCTCGCAATTATCATGCCATTTCCCTCAGTCATTATTCCACCATTCTGATGCCATTCCGATTCATTCCTTACTTTCTTCCGGAAACCCAAAACTCCGATTCGTCCAACATACTTTAACATCTTTATATCTTCTGGACTCTTCAGTATATAAACCCACTTGTACTCTCTGATATTTCCTTAGTTTGAATATCAACTAAATCCCGTTGTCTCCTGATCTGCTTCACTCTGAACCCCCTCAGTCCTTAAGTTGACCTTAGGATTGATCTCCAACCCTCTGCCCTGAAATCAAGGAACAGAACTCGTACAGGGGCACAGCACATAAGCTGAAGCCGAAGTTCCTTACACCTCTGACCCCCCTCAGGGATTCCCACCCAACTCTGCTCTTCTGTGCACTCCAGACTATCCAGGAATTCCGGGATTGAACCCAGACTTGACATGCAGCTCCATCTCGGATTCATCGGAGAGAGTGCTGTGGAATAGTTCACCTATCAAGTAGGCCACCGTCTGTTGACCTTTGTCTTCATACCGTTCCTTTAGCTTCCTCCAGGCTTCCTGCGCTGTCTTGACATAAAGAACTCCACTGAGTGGCTCGTCTTTTAAGGTGAGAGTTATTTGCGCTCGTGCTTCCTTGTCTTGTATTACCCAGTTTTCTAACACTAATGGGTCTGAGGCATCAGGTTTTGACTCAGTGCTGTTAATCAAACCCAAGAGTCCTTGTATGTCAAGAATTGTCGAAACTCTGTGCTTCCAATACTGGAAGTTGGATCCATCATTTTTGAGAGAGGGTACATCATATAGTTGACTGGAGAGGTGACTTGATTTATGAGATGATGAAGCTGTTGCTGTCACAGGAGAGGATATGCTAGGAAGGGCTATTGATGTTGAACCAGGGGTTGCTGGCATTTTGAACTAATGAAGGACTTGTTTTGGAAGCTAGGCAGAGCCAGGGCTCATAACCTTTTGTTCCGAGGTGCTAAAGGCTAACAAGTGATGGAGTAAGACTCAGTCTTGAGTATAAAATACTAGACTATTTAACCAACCTAACAAGTGACAGAGTAAGACTAAACAGCTATCAGTAAATAAAACAAGTGTATAGCTAAAAGATATCTGTCAAGTCCAGGTTCGTTCCCGGAATTCCCGGATTGTCCAGAGTGCAGAGAAGGCGAAGATTGGTAGGAATTCCTGAGGGGGGTCGGAGTTGTAAGGAACTTCAGCTTCAGCTTATGTGCTGCGCCCCTGTACGGGTTCTGTTCCTTGATTTCGGGGCGGAGGGTCGGAGGTCAATCCTAAGGTCAACTCAAGGACTGAGGAGGTTCAGAGTGAAGGGGATCAGGAAGGAACGGGATTTAGTTGATATTCAAACTCAGGAAATATCGGAGAGTACACGCGGGTTTATATACTGAAGAGTCTGGAAGATATAAAGATGTTAAAGTATGTCGGACGACTCAGAATTTCAGGTTTCCAGAACAAGATAAGGAATGAGTCGGAATGGTGTCAGAATGGGAGAATAATGACTGAAGGCAATGGCGCAATAATTGCGAGGAAAGGGGAAAGGGAATTGTTGCAAGGAACTGTAAATGTCAAGAAGTGTCAAAGGAAAGTGACATATGTCTATGTCAAGAGATAGCCAAGATAGGAATACAAAAGTCCAGGATGGGAATACGGAAAGTTCAGGACAGGAATGCGGAAAGTCCAGGACGGGAAGTATGGGGTTCTGAATGTCCAATGAAAGAGAAATTGTCTAAGGTAAAGTCCAAGGCCCGGGATTCAGGATTTGATCATAGGGGTTCGGAATTGGGTTGGATAGGTTAGGGAAGTTTTGGGATGTGACAATATCTCACCTCAATCTCAAGTTTAAAATACTACACTGAGGTGCGTGTAGTGAAAAAGTCCACCCCAATGGTTGGTATGATTACATAATCTGTCCTCGTTGTACCCACATACTGCCAATTTACAACAACCTTGAACCCCCTCCAGGCTTTCGCCCCTCATGCTACAAGGTCTGGCACCTACTTCATGCACTCTATGGTCTCAAGCAGGCACACAAATCATGGTACAAGCACCTATGCACCATTTTCAAAGCACTTGTGTTCATGTGAAGTCAAGCCAATCACAGCATATTCTACAAGGTCGAAGATGGAGTACTTATCATTGTTGCCATCTACGTTGACAATCAATTAATACTGTCAAAGGATCAAAAGGCGATTGAAAGGCTCAAGGAACAATTCATCTGTGAGTACAAAATGACTGATCTCAGCGAAGCTCACTGGATTCTTGGGATGGAGATCATCCATGATCGTGATAAATGGACCATCGAGCTCTCCCAATGCCAATACATTAAGTCCATCCTTGAACGCTACAATATGGCTGACAGCCATTCCATCGTCACTCTGATTGATGCAAACATCAAGTTAATTAAGCTAGACAAGCCCAAGGCTGACGCAAAAGAGTACCAGAGTGCTCTTGGAGCACTCATGTACACAATGCTCGCCACTCGACCCAATCTTTCCTTTGCAGTCAGCACCCTTAGCAAGCACACTGCCATGCCAGGTCATGCATATGCTACTGTGCTGAAATGCGTCTACCGCTACTTACATGGTACATCTGACACATGCCTCATTTTTTCAGGAAATGTGAAAAATGACTTATTGGGTTATGTAGATGCTGACTGGGCAGCCGACGTGAATGATTGCCAGTCCATCACTGGCTATGTTTTTATTTTAGCAGGTGTGGCCATTAGTTGGTCTTCGAAGAAACAAACTCCAGTTGCTCTCTCTGCTACTGATTGATAATCAATCGGCAATGGCCCTCGCAAAGAATGCTATGTTCCACGATCGCACGAAGCACATCGTGATTCAACATCACTTCATCAGAGAGAAGTTGGACTCAGGGGAAGTAGCTGTTGAATACATTCCGACGATGGATCAAGTTGCTGATGTTCTTATGAAGGAACTCACTTGTGAGAAGTACAATCGGTTCTCTCGCGGCATGGGTATCATCTTCTAATCCATCACTCGTCGAGTGGGCGTGTTGTAAATTGGTAGTATGTGGGTATGTCGAGGACAGATTAGGTAATCATACCAACCATTAGTGCGGACTTTTTTCACTACACGCACCTCAGTCTAGTATTTTATACTCGAGACTGAGTCTTACTCCGTCACTCGTTAGCCTTTAGCACTTCGGAACAAAAGTTCCAACGCCATCATCCGAGCTGTCCAAGTCACCGTCGAATTAGGTTGTCTCCCTCGACTAATTCCATCAAACTCCGGTCTCAGCTAGAACCAGGAACTCAGCCTTTGCAGTGGCATCTGCAAAAACAACATGATGCCTTCGGGAGTGATGCAGAGGTAGCACAACACACGCCGACGATAAAAGTTACAGACTCCAGAGATTATATGCAACTGTCATGCTGATGTTGCTTGACTATGTGCCTGCAGTACTCCTCCGCGTAGCTTCAAGCGCGAACTAGTTCCAGGGCTCAAATCTCACCAGACAACGGATTGATTGCTAGCGGGGACCCAAGCATAACGGCAGCGTCAAGCATTCCATCGAGACCGGGGATTCAGGAATAGATACTTTTCTCCTTGACTTGTGTGCTCAGGTCTATTTTCTCCGGGTGGGGAGAAGCTCGCTTCATCATGATGTCGCAACGGAAACGTCATTCAAACATTCAACGTTGAGAGCGGACACGCCGTCAGTACTCGATGTCGCAAACTGCTCACACCCTTCTCCCATTGCTACAGATCTATTTTCTGGTCACTCGATGGGGGTCGGCTCCTCCCGTCTCGTAATGGTACCGAACACAATGCCGGGTCTCCGAAACAGGCGATGGTATCGGTGTACCATGGTCCATGGATGGGTCATCTTGATACCTGGCAAGCATCCATGCTTTAGCTCTCGGTACACAAATAGCAAGTACATCTCAAGACGGAACCATCCGTTTCTGGGATGCAGACGCTGGCAAGCGAATCGCTAAACCGCTCAAACATCGTGATGGTAGGCCACTAGGCGCGGTCACGTTTACCCCCTCCGGCGAATTTGTGAAGGTGTCGCTGCATATGCATCAATATAGCGTGTCCCTTGATGGGACGATTGGTGGGACGATACTCAAAGCAAGGCGGTTATCTACGCTTTTTGTGCCTGATCGGCTCTCATCGCATTCGCGCCTGCAGCTACGTGATCCCTTTTTAGATGTGAGTTGCCTTCTTTTTGTAACCTGTACTGATTTCGGATTCGCCATTGCTAGTTTCCTGCTCTGCCCATGCGAGCAGGTCCATCCAACACGCACCACGCCGCAACGGAGCTTGACCTAGGCTTTCCGGATGTGGGTCCCATTTGTGCATATGTCATACGTACTCATGTATGTTACTGAAAACAGTGAATGCTTTGCGTACTTGTACCTTTCTTCGTTTCTTAGATACCGTGATCGTGACAAAGTTATTGTCACTCCATCTCAAAAGTGTAGCTTAGATGCTAGTACCACCAAGGTTTAGGTAGTGATACAATGAGCATTGCTCCCTAAAAGTAGTTCTGTTCTGAGCTATCCGTAACATAGAACACTAATTTTCAACGGGCAGTGTGACATGTGTGACAAATACGTAGTAGATGATGAGAGGAAATAAGATCATTATCTGCTCAGATCTGACTGGCAGTGACAGTGAGTGTATTTATTTAACAGTGTTGGAACTTGGCGCTGTAACTGTCACATTGAAAGTTCCCTCACCGAAAGAACTGTCTTTCTAGTAGACCCTTCAAGCTTCAAGTTTCACCAGGCGTAGGTCAGGATGTTGTTTTCCACGAATCTTCAGGTCATTTACTCTGAACTTCGAAGGGAATCAGATCGTGAAGAATGGGCGTCGTGCTAGGCCCAGAAATCGGAGATGACCTTCGTAAACTCCTCCCGGACAACCCCTTCGTTCCCCCAAAAGGCCATTCATGTCCCATCAATTACCTTCCCCCCGAGCTTCTTTCCCGCATTTTCGAGGTCGGTGCCTCAGACAATGAGCATGATGAGGAAGACGAGATGACTGCTCAGTCCTGGAATCATCTCGATCAAGAGAGCATGGAAAACAAGAGTACTACCGACGATGATATTGAAATGGAAGGCGAAGAAGACGAAGATAATGATGAAGATACTGATGAAGAATTGGCATCCACTGCGACAGGATCCTCCGATACCTCTGGTCCCCCATTCCAAATCGTCGTTTCCCATGTTTGTCAACACTGGCGCAATGTAGCATTGTCGACCCCTGCTCTCTGGACTTCCCTCGTTGTTTTCCGTAAAGCGCGTCCACCATATGAGCAGGTTTCAACTCTGCTGGAACGCAGCAAAAGCCTCCCCATAGACATCTTTATAGATTGCGAACTCCAGGATCACGATGAGGACTTCATATCATACGACGAAAGCGAACCTTCTGAGGCCGACCTGAAATTCTTATTCGCTCTGCTCATTCCACACGTCCATCGGTGGCGTTCCATGGAGGTGGAAGTTTCGTCATACGAGCACATGTACACGTTCCTCACAGCTTTCTCTGATCCATCCGTCACCCCTGCTCCACAACTCGAAACGTTTCGACTGTGTCATCACGAGGAGGCGGAAGAGTTCGCTAGCTTCGCGAACCCTAAGTTGTCGAAGCACTTCACCCTTTTCAGTGGCTCAGCGCCATCTCTCAAAATCGTAACCCTATGGGGAGTACACGTTGACTGGGGCCAGGGCTGGATTGCATCCGCTTCCAATCTCGTAACCCTCGAACTCGCATATCATACCGAGGACGTTCGTCCGTCATGGACCGCGTTTGCCACCATTTTGCGTGGTGCACCGGCACTCGAGGATCTTAATCTATGTTTGTCGGGACCATCTGGGGACCCCGCTCAGTGGATTATCGAGCCTAGTGCCGCACACATCCCCGGGGATCTCAACGCTCCCATCCAGCTCCTTAGACTCACGAATCTAGTTCTAGGCTTCTATTCACCAACATTCGCAATCGGACTACTCCGCAAGCTTTACACCCCCGCTCTCCAAAGCCTAAGTCTAGACTTTGATGATGGAGATTACACAGAATTCATTACGTACCTCGTCGGGCCAGCTACCAGTTTAGCCCCTCCGCCAGCTCATGAACAACCGCGTAGCTTGCTCAGCGGTCTTGAAAATCTTAAAATATCAGGTCTTCCATGTCCCGATCAAACCGTGGAGATGCTCTACGGCGAGCTCAAAAATCTTAAATCTCTCAACGTTTCCATGTCGTATCTCTCCAATGTATTCCTCGACCTTCTTTGCCGCCCTTGCACGTTGGATGGGCATAGTGACACCTGGCTGCCTCGGCTCAAAAGCCTCTGTGTCTCTGGTACCTCCGGAGACAAAATTCGAGAGGTAGTACGAAAGAGGAAAGATGCAGGTGTTCCTCTCCAATCGTTGTACGTAGAAGAAAGTTGCGATGTGGACGACGAGGATGTGGAGTGGCTCAAGGATAACTTGGAGATGTTTGAATTTTTCGAAGGAAGTGATGATGAGGACGTGATAGATCTTGAAGAGGACATGGAAGATGGGGATGAATGGTCTGATACTGATTAACTATGCCGCGAGGTACTTGCGCATGTGAATAGCCGCGGGTCTGTTGACTGATGATTTACAACGTGCTTTAGGTTTGTGGGGATTTAGACTGTAAAAAGTTCGATCGAAAGTAGCAACTAGCACTTACCACTGACTTACTGAGGTTCCAGCCTGTTTGCTTGCTCTACAATTGCCGTCGCGGTTCGTGATTCGGTGAGACGTCGTCCAATTGTTCACGGTGTGACGATGCATGCTCGAAGCGATCGAGCGTCTTGAACCAATCAAGCTAGGCAACGTGTAGAGTCTTGTTGAGTTCACGTACTATGGTCTGCTGCGGCTAAATTACCACCCCGATCTTGATTGATTGATTGTCTCATCTTGGCGGTGGTGTATGAAACCATGGCCCGCGTGGGTCACGACAAAATGTTAGGGGAACCAGCTTGAATTGGGTTGCACCTTTCGCTCAGGAGCAACTGGACTCCAAATGAGCCCGTCCCCGTCCCCATCTCTCCTGGCTAATTCCACACGGGCTGAGGCTGTGGCATACACGCTCGTAGATGAGTCATGGTTCTCCATTTGAATACATTCCCACCGCGAAAAGCGCACCGAACTCGAACGCAAACCAGAGCAGCTCGTATTCATATCATCTTGATCCGGGTATACATCACATTGGATACGCCATCGCTTCAACGCGATACGTGCCCTGCGCGAGTGCCTGCGGAATCAGTCCATCGAAGAACTTCAACATGGTAGGCTCCGCAACCGTGTATTGTGGCCAGTGCAAATCCGAGCTGCCGATAGGATCGAGGTTGCTGACGAACCGGACGAGGTATCTTCTCCTCCATAGAGGTCGGAACTGTGGAACTGGAAGTAACATTCACACCATGGGAATTTAGTGAATTCGTTGGCGGACAAGTAACTTGAATATGTGGGTCACGGGACCGAGGAAAGGGATCGTCTTCAGCCGCTTGCTCACTAGAAGTACCCAAACTAATCAGCCTCTTAGGTCCTGATGATAACAGCCGGAGGACGTACCACATGATATGTTCACAAATTCTGCTCTCCCGAACGATTCTGCAAGAATCGTCTCGGAGCCTGGAGGACAGCATCGCCCTGGAAAGCAGCGAGACGCTTGAATTGCGGTGTGAGCGCATTGAGTACGCTTGTGTCGAACAGCGAGCCTTGGGTGATATCAGCAGAATATCGCATAAGCTCTGGTACAGTAAGAAGAACAATGTCCCCTAATACAAGCGACTTAAAACACATAACTGTCCCAACTTAAATCCGCCCGAACACTCTTCGACTCACCTGATACGAAAATATGCCTGGAGATTGATTCACCGCATCAAGTAGCGTCTCGTACGGCACCTCGCGCAAACACCGCAACGTATCGGATGTTGTCGAACACCCAGTCTCATAACCGAGCGCGTCGTAATACTTCCGTCCGTATATAATACCGCCAACGGGGATTGAAGATCCGCTTTCCATAAAAGCAGCTCGGAATAGACCGTCTGTGTTCCCGCCGTTCATTACCATCTGAAGGGCGACGGAAGCAGCACCGGCGCTCTCACCCCAGCTAGCTAATGTACCATTTGCATTTGTTACATGTGGTCGAAGGAAGGTTGAGGAATAGGAGGTCACTTTAGTCGGATCCCCTCCGAATGCACTGATGTATTTTACCCAGTATAGAGCCAGCCGTTCTAACAGACGTTTCAGGATGAACAGAGTGGTGCATAACAGACCATGGGAACAGACCTACGATCTTAGAGGCCAAGATTTCCCACTCCAGCATCTTTGACTTCTTGACTTTGCAAAATCCCGAACGCCAGGATGCAGTCGATAAACAAGAGCATTTGCATGCGTGTATACTTATCACTTACACTGAATCATTACCATGAGTCATTAATGATACACTGCTATCGTCGGTGAAACTTACACCTAATGCGACACGTTAGACCGCCTCGTGGTACGTCCGACTTACGATTTTTGTTAACAAGCGGATCAAAACAAACAAAAGACGTCCTGTTTTCTTGCACTGATTCCAGCCGCGTGAGCGATCTGACTCAGAAAACGTGTGACAATCCGGTCACTTGTAGCTTGGGGAATGTAATGATGATATCCATAGAGAACTCTCCAGTGAGAAAGTGAGAAAGGGAGTTCCCTGAACCGTGTCGTGGAAACGAGGTAAGGACCACTCTGAATTGTATTTGGGTAAGCGCTATCCGCCTGTGAACAAAAATCTTCAGCCGCACGCAGCATAAAGCGGTCTACTAGCCGTATCTTGATGTGACTCACCAGTCTTTGGCCTCGGCTACGCGAACGAGGCTTAGGTAACAACTATGGGATCAGGCTATGTTCAGGAGCAATCAGATACTCCAATTGGGCTGCCAGGTGCCCACTGATGTTCACCGAGTAGACCGTCAAATTCCAAACAACAGTGCAAAGATGTTGCGTGGAGTAGAACACCCGAAACAACGGATGCAACCAAAACCTGCGAGAGACGTGGCGTGCATAAATGGTGCCGTCAAGGACGAAGAGGTTGTTTTTCTGCGCTGTGCTGCTGGCCTGTGGGAAAGAGACGCCAGCCGATGACCAATGGAGTGTCGTCCCGGGCCTGCATTCTACCAAGCCTTTGATACTTTGATCGGAGCCGGGGTTTGTAGCTCGCTGGCTGTTCCCAGTCGATAAATCATGGCGGCTGCCACGCTCGTTCTGCAAGTTCTTGCATCAACTGGCACACCGAAGGTTCAACCACACGGCGATGAGTCTACGTTCGGTTCGGAGTCGTCCGGGGTTAGTAGGGTACATGTAACCAAAATTAGATCACGTACCACACGCTACTAGTCATAGATAGAAAGGCATCTTTCAAGGTGGAGAACACTTACACTGAGCATGTTGAACCGTGAACCACTAAGCCATCAGGTTTTCCTGGCCACGAGGACAAACTGCAGAGATATGCCAGTGAAGGCCCAAGGTGACGAGAAGCGTTTTTCAACCTAGTTTCGGTGTGATTGGCAGCATATCTAGAACAGCCTCCCCTCCCCCGAAAAGCTGCTGCTAGTAGGCGTTGAGTCAATGATCGAGGGAACGTTGCAATGGATCAATTAATGTCCATATGCCATTATGGCCTCTACGAATCCTCAGGCCTCAGGATTCAGGAAGCGTGCCGATGATGAACATGGGAGGCTGAATTTAATGCCCTGCTTGGTACTGCGGTCACTGTAGGACCCGCCGATCTGTGCGCTGTCGATAACTTTCGTGACTGTAAGAAGAAATACCATACGTGGAAAAGGTTTGGGCGAAGGCCATGCGCCCTCCCACTCGAAACGTCTGTCGAACCTATGCGATGGGAGTCGAACGTGAGTAGGATGGGTCGACATCAACACCTCATAGCGAACAAGAAGCTCCACCGGGTTCACCGTGGCCCGTCAAGTAGAAAATTAAAGAGAGCGGACAAATCCCTAGACAAGTTCTGTCAGATTATTCTTGCAAAAGAAATGTTTTTGTCCCACAAGACGCAAGTGTTGAGGGTGCAAGACCAGGCCCATACAGTAGACTGCTATGTGGCACGACGCGAAACACAACCAAGACCAGATATTCATGAATAGAATGCCTTGCCAGTGTTATCGAAGCGCAGATTTCCAACCTACGATCTCATAATAATCATTTATCTTACCATCGAATTACCGTGAGTATAGCACCACTTTGCTCATCTCCGACGACCAAAATCACCTTTAACCCGTAGGTTTATGATGTCGTGCACCGGGTTTTGGCTTTATAATTCTCGACAAACTGTGCCTGTTTTCAGCCCGAAAGCTGGGAAACGACTCGGAAAATCTCGCTAGATCTACGGATAATCGGGAGTTCGCACACAACCGCGATCACGTCCCCACCACTCTGTAGTACTGTTACCAAAGGAGCAAGGAGCTTTGCGGAACAACGCATAGGTCCGAGGGGGACGACTGATCCGTCGTGACTGTTTGGCCACCGGTTCATCACGGCCCTGGTATAAAGGCAGGTAGACTAACGCACGACTTGCTGCAAGCTTTCATTTGTCCTCCATTGTATAAAAAAATCCCTGTTCACTATGCGCTTCACTCTCGCGACAGCTATCGTTTCCGTGCCTTTCTTTGTTGCTGCAGCTCCTCAGCCCGCCAAACAGGGGGGTAAAGCGATCCCCCTCTTCAAGCGTTCGTCGCTGGTGAATGCTGACATGAGCGTCAACATTGAGGCACTCAAGTCCGACGTTGCTTCAACCAGGGTGTGCGTACCCACCTGCTTGACATCCGAATTTTGCTTTTCGTTGACTTAGACATTCAGTAAGATTCTTCGTGGCTTTGATAACTTTGAGAGGAACACAGGCGCCTTGCATCCGTCTGCTGTGAAAGGCGCTCGGAAGCGCACATCTGCCGGACAACCCTTAGATTACGCCGTCAACCCAAACATCTGGTTCGGTATCATTGACGTTGGTACACCTCCACAAGCCCTCGTCGGTACGCTTGCGCAGACCCTGCAGTGAATGTGCAATTCACTCTCTCTAACAGTGCAGTTCGATACTGGCTCGAGGCACGTATTTTCATTTGGGGTATGCATGATGTGAACTTCTCACTGAACTTTATTACAGCGATCTTGTTCTTCCAGGCGTCGACTGTGACAAAAGCTGCAATGGTCACCGGGTCTACGCTCCCGATTTGTCTGAGACTTCCATGGAAGTGGAGGAGCCCTTCTTCATTCGGTATAATGACGGTGAAAATGCTTTCGGCGAACAGTATACCGACACTGTCTCGATTAGCGGACTCACAGTGCGTGTGATTGTTATTATAAACGTCATTGGTTCTGACATTTGAGCAGGCTATTGATCAAACCCTGGGTGCTGCATCGCACTACTCTGATGGCCTTAGATTCGAACGTTTCCTCCCGGATGGCATCATGGGAATGGCTTTCCAATCCATCTCTGTTTTCAATCAATGCCCTGTCTTCCAGACTCTCGTCACCCAGGGTCAGACAAACGAACCGGTGTTTGCATTCAGTCTCGCAGCCCCCGGGCCCGAGCTATACATCGGTGGTACAAACCCTAACATGTACACTGGCGACTTCACCTGGGCTCACGTCATCCAACATGTAAGTCATCGAACCTAAAGTTCCCCCAGCGGTGGTTGATACGGCGTATCCAGGGTTTCTGGGAAGTCAATATGGACAACGTAATGAGAAACGGAGAGGTCGTGTTGACCAATGTTCCTTGTATCATTGACACTGGCACTGCACTTATTCACGGTTTCGCCGAGGATGTGGAGACCCTTTACGCGGCCATTGGCGGTATGCCTGGCTATAATAGCTTTTACGTCTGTATGTTCCCAGCCTCCTTCATCTCCTATCCTTTACTAAGACTCTTGTAGTCCCTTGTGATGCTGTCCCCAACATTGTTTTCACCTTCGGTGGCTCACCCTTCCCCATTTCTGCTGAGACCCTCATTATTGGAATCAGCCCCGATGACCCAGCTTACTGCGTTGGCTCCATCATTGCAGGGAATCATCGTCAGTTCCTGATCCATTCTCATGTTATGACGACTTGTGTGCTGATGACAATGAACATCAAGGATCTTGGATTGTCGGCAGCGTTTTCCTCCGTAACTTCTACACTGCTTTTGATGTTTCCAACATGCGTGTTGGGTTTTCCACCCTTGCGCAGCCTGCCACACCCATTGAATCTCCGATGCCGGTGCTGCCTTGATGCTTTAGAGGGGCCTAAGATCCTATCCGGACAGCGGAAACCCATCCTCGGTGAAGTTTGGTCTGAGAGTTCTAAGCCAACTCTGAACGCCACTTATATAGTGGCTACCTACCGAGGACCCAACAGGTCTTCCAAAGTCACTGAGCTTAGGACTTATTACCTTTCTACAGATAATGCATACCATCACTGACGCTCCCGAAGAACAACGTGACATTTTCCGAGGATGGGGAGAAAGTCAGTCATAGAGGGCATCGACGTTGAGTAGATTGACCCCTTTGTCGTGCCTGTACACGAAATTGCGGGTCTCGGGACCTTTCCTCCAGCCACTTGAGCAGGCTGTCCATGAACGCAGAGACCTCCAGACCTCCCAGGGCCGCATGAGACAACATAGGAAATGCCGACCCAAACGGATTCAGATCCGAATGTTCCTGGGTGCAGTTCCTCAAGATTATACTGCGCATGCGAGGAAATTTAGTTTGTTCTCCGAGATACATGAACAATGCAATGCAATGCGGACGTAAAGGCCCCCGTATGCGCAGTTTCTCCTGGTCATCGCATACGATGAGTAAACTCTCCAGGGATGCATGTGTGATATTTTCGAAGCAAGTGAGCATCCATTGTAAAATCTGTGTGCGAGGCTCGCGAATGGAATGGAAAGACTACGCCAGCGATAGGAATGTTGGGAAAGCGGCGCGACGAGAGAGGTGATGTGGTCACGCGCCACGGTTGGAACCTCGTGATGATATTGATGGCCAAACCACCGCGGTGCAGCTGCCGCCTTTCGCTGGATGGTGATATCTAGGGGCAAATCGCGGCTGTTCGCAAGCTGCCTGCAAAGCATGCGCGGAGTCCGCCTCAGGGTGACGTTGATAACCGTCCACAAGCCCGGGGCGGCAGAGATCACGCTATGCCAACGACGAGATATACCGAGCCACGTCCACGAGTCCGCCAGAGGAGGAGAATATGATTTCCCCTTTCGCTACAACTCGATCATGACAGGCCGTTGCTTGTTCGAGGATGCAGACCAAGATTTCGTCAGGTACTCGCTCGATGGGTGGTGTCGCACGGCTTTGGACAAGACAGTCGAGATTTGCTTTGGTACTGTGGATTGTGGCTTGGATGTCCGCTAATTGATTCAGAAGTCTGGGTTCTCTTTCCCTCAGAGACTGCAGCGCAGAACGCAGCTCTTCTGTCGTCCCTGTTGTCGTGCTGTCTGGTGGATTCAGGGTAATCTGCTGCATGATCTAAGCTGATCGCTTCAGACAGATCAGTCGCCGACGGCGGGAGGCATTCAAGTCTCGACTTACCTGCTTCAGGCTTTCGTCACGTATACACCTTAGAACTGAACAAACCCAGCTACATAAGACGTGGTAAGTAGTGGTGGTGAGTTAGCGCTCAGATCTCAGAGCTCAAGTAATTGACAAGATCTATTCTCGTTGAGATCTAGCCAGCTCAGGTTCAATTGAGGTGGTTAATTCCAGTTGCTAACAAAGCAGCCAGTCTGGCTTTCGCAATCGTAGGAACCCGCCCAGTGCAAAGAAGTACATCATGTATGCACGCCCACGACGTTGTCCTGCTTGATGGAGTGCACATCACTATATCGATAGATATTGTACTACTTCCAGAGTTGAGAACAAGGCGCTCCGAGTCGTCCAGAATAACCAAAACTTGAAACGACGACACAGCCTATAACCCCTTCTTTCTCACCGCATGCAATGCCTCCAGCCACTCCTCTCCCACGCATTAACAAATTCCTCTTCCGAGAACCTCTGCACAGCCCACTGTCGAGCTCTCTCTCGGTACCCTCTCTCAGTGGCCGCGTCCATCGTGAGGATCTGTGTTTTTGAAGAGTGAGCACCAACAGAGGTTACAACGGTGAGCCGTGGGGACAACGAGATGCCCACAGAGGGAGCGCGGAGAGCGTACCTCGTGCATAGCCCCCGCAAACTCCCCAGATGTCCGTGCATGGAAGCCAGTAAGTTGCGATTTGTAGGGAACGACGATATCATTCAAAGGACCGCCCGAGGCGTGGGTAAGGGGTATGAGGCCGGCTGCCTGAGTATTAAGGACAGCCAGTGAGTAAATACAGCTGCTGTACGAGGCAAGACGATTTGCGTACCATATACTCAACAACGTTTATCCCGAAATGTTCGTCTACCATCGTGCTGAGACCGATACTTGAGCGGGAGAGCCTCTTGAGCATGTCTGGGTAAGGAGCATTGACGACGAGGCTGACTTGGTCCTAACGTTGAGTGTTAGCCGAGAGCATCTGTATTTGCCCCGCTTCAGGATATACCTGGATGCCCAACTCCTTTGCTAAGGCACGCAATGACTCAACTCTATCCAGATCATCTTGGTGTCGTGCTCCACCTAGTAATACCAGTCGAACAGCATCATGGTTCGAACCACCCTCCGGCACTTTGTACTCGGAGTGGTCCATCAGAAGCTGCGCGAACGCATGAAGCTGGGCCGGTAGATTTTTCTCTGGGCTATCATCCAATTAGTCCACGATACAGTTAAATGTTTGAGAACACCCATCAACATACCGGAACTGTGCAACGCTAAGCAAGACCCGCTCTCTTCCCTGGAGTGAAAATTGAGCTATCTCTCGCGTATCACAAGGGGGGTACACGATCTCGGGTTTGACAAGCCCTGCCTTTACACTGGTCGCGGAGTCTGGTCCATCTACGCCGTGCGTGATCGACCAAACCGCGGTATTGGAAAGGATAAGCTTCATGAAAAATAGAGGAGTTACTCGGTGCGCCCATTGGATGGCTGGTCCAAAGTGTTCGTGTGAGATGATAGATGCGATGTGTCCATGTGTCCATGAGGAATTGACCATGAGGAACCGGGCATGCGAGAGAGATAGGGCATAGTAATACATCATAAGACGATAATAACTGAGTCCAAAGTCAGAAGTGGAACTACGACATGAGTGGAGGAACTTACAGACGCTTTGCCCGCATTTTCCATGATTCACCCCGAATGCGAGCAAGCATGTCAGTGGAGATAGTTGGGTAATGAACGTATGCACCAATGGGAACGGAAGCTCGGGTGAGCCAAGCTACAGCTGGGAAGGTAAAGGCATAGCCCATTGTGTCTATCGTCGCAGAGAAGTTATCGCAAGAACGCCTCCGGGATCTGGTAGGAGCTATTCAATAGATAGACGAGAACTTACCGATGTAAAGGTCTGGGATGAACTTTGATATTGCTTCCCAAACGAGGTACATAGAACCCAAGCTCTGGCCTAGGATGGTAAACCTGGGCCATCGTGAGTCCTCGACCAACCGTCTTGATGTCAAGAACACAAAATGAAGGGTGGAAGGGTTAAGATTAATCGCAAAGCGAGCCTGTACATGATAAACAGATGGACGTGTGAGGACGGTGGTTCATGTAGTAGGCAACGATCCTCTAACCTTTACTTTATCAATGATTTCTTGCTTCGAGGCGTCGGTGTCACCGGAGTAGACGACAGACACTATGTCTTTGTGTTCTCGCTGGATATGGGCAATGGCAGTCCATAGTACACGTTCGCCTCCACCCCCTGCATTACTTGGAGAGTTCTCACAAGTCAAGCGCGTCCCAAGCAAAGTCCTAGTACGATTGCACTCACCAGTAAGGATGAAAGAACCCCACGAACTTATAGTTTGTTGTCTTTGTGACTTTCAGTCCCAAATCCTCGAATATAGCGCCACGAGCCTGGAGCGACCTGGAACACAAGACCTCCGTGTACGCTATGTAAGCAAGAGTAAATGCAAGCAAAGAAACTCCAAGACACAGCAGGTACAAAGTAGCGCTCATCGCTGGGCAGGTCTCTTCTTTACTTGCTTCACCCTAAATTCGATCCAGACTTTGACTGTCGCTCGCTGATTGGAGCGAGTCATTGCACGCGTGTTCGCGCAGTATTGGTCCGAATAAATAGTCGGGCATATATATGGATGCCGTTGCCGGCGGTGCTGACACAATGTACCTCGCGTCCCCTCTTGAAATATTTTCCGCGCGTCGTTCGGCGTTACGTCATCCAAGGTCCTATCAGCGGGGCTACACAAGAAATCTGCCATGCCGATGGACCGGCAGGGTGAGTGACCAATGACAGTAGATGATTGCGATCAAGCTGTGCTGCTTCCATCCTTCCACCAGGGAATTGCTAACAGGCAACTTCATTGCGGCGAAACTCGGGAGGGTCCCCTCCGCCTGCCGCTCCAGTGGCATTTGTACTTGTGTAGTTGTAGTTCAGGTGCGTGGCTCTTTTTGGAACAGCTCAAGCTCATTCGCCCAATATTTGAGAGACTTACGAAGCGCAAACTGGTCAATATTTAGCGTAACTCGTCGTTTTCTCGGATATGGCATCGCACGCGATCTTTTCCACTGTGGCCCGCTGTGTATTCAAGCACTCCGCCAGCAAATTGCACGCGTCGAGTTCTCCTGCAGTCATTATTTCTCTCTTAAAATAATCTTTGGGGTCTTGTTTATCCATCTTTGCCCTGACGTTGCCTCGAGGCTGCCGCATCTATCGAAAAATCGAAAAATCGATTTCTCACTTTTGAACTGTTCAGCTCAAGTCGCATTTGGCTCACTGGACCAATTCGGTCACAACAGCCCTCTTTGGTCCCATAGAATGCACCAAACGTGGTCACACACCCAGGACTTTTAAGTATAAAAAAGGGAAATGCAATATCAGAACGCCCAAGCTCGCAATTGACTCATTAGCCCCTGCATTCGCCACATCTACCAAGTTTCAACTTTCACCTCCCTCGCCATCCTTCTGCAGCATTGAAATATTTATCACCCATTATCACCACCAGTAATGACTCCTGCTTCCATTCCCTCTCACCTCGTCGTCGGCGAACCATTTGCATATGCTCGCAAAGCTGATGCCTTCCAGGCTCGGGCCGTACTTGACACCCGATCAACCGTTGACACCGGCAATAACAACAGCAACACAGAATTACAAAAGAGTACAACAGTCCTAATCGTCGCCGGCGTAGGTGGGTCCTCGTCCTTGCCAGATATTATGTTCCTCAGTTGCTGCATTGCCTCCTCCTCGTCGCTGAAGTCGTGGTACTCTAAGCCTTTTGCGTTGCATTTTCAAAGAAGGAGAATGTGACTACGCCACATCGTGATCCTTTGAGCACTAGTGTCGCATTTCCATGAGCGTCTCCACTCGCATTGTTTATTTTTCTTGCGGCGCTTCACAAGCGACTGGCTGATACCACTTTTCCCCCACAGTCTGCTTCTTCATACTCCTCGTCGGGTTTTGGCTCGTCGCCCGCCCACGAGTTTCATCCAATGTTGCCACAAACGTTCCTGTTCCATACAGCGCTGCCGACACCCATGCTGCACGCACTAGGCGTGGGCCGGACATGAGCGAGCGCTGGGGGATATGGAAGATATTTCCCCATACCACCTTCCCTTCCACGCCTGCCTCTCGCAGCAGGGCCAATGGGCGTGCTTCTCATGGGTTTTCCACCCTGGCCACACACTACAACACGCCCCACATTCTCCCAACCACCCCATCCCGCATTATCCCGGCTGACAGCGCCATACCCAATGTGGTTAGTCGCCATTGTGCAGTTCGACCCGACTCCCAGCCTTGCGGGCCCACTGAGCGCTCGGCCAACACGCTCTCTCTCGCACACTCACACATCACCGAGGACACACTGAACGACTTCCATGCAAGCGCGTACGACCTCGATACTGACCTAGAGCAGGGGATGCTGAAAAATCTTCAGGGTGATGTCTCCCACCACCGTGCTGTAGAGGATGGCTGTGTTAGCATGAGCATGGAAGGAGCCGTAGAACTTGAAGGCACTGCTACGCATGCTGTTGGGGGCGGTGTCGTGACCAGTGCTGGGGTTTGGTCGGAGGAGGGGAGTGACCGAGGCTTAGACACGCACGTACGAGGTGATACTGGACCGGGGGGTTCTGTGATGACGGGTAGTGCTGGCATTGAGGTTGATGTGATCGCGGTCGATAAGGTAGCTATGGGGAGACAGGCGTTACTTTAACAGGATGGGATATGTATACCAGACATTGTCAAGAGTAGCTGTTATACGAGATACACCCCGAATTACGGTGTGGACCGCGCATTTATTATTCCGCGTGCTGTGGACAAAGGTACGTTATCCTTTTATAGGCATAACCGTCTTATTGGTACAGTAGACTATCCTACTATGCATTATGAGATTACTACCAAATCCTAATGGTAGGTGACAAAAGTGTAGCAAAATTATTCGATGCATTATGAGATTTTTTATGCATTATGAGATAATCTACTGTAGTTCACAAATAAAATTCACAAAAAAACCTTATCCACCATGTGGGTGACATCCGCCTCGTTCTAGTTGGCCAGATCGAGCCAGCACAAACATACTTACTTAGAGCTTACTCCGTCTGTATCGGCCAGATAGCAGTCGCAGATCCATCGTCTGTGCACCTGGACGCTTCGCTGTGGTTTTACTCAACACTGGCATTGACTTTGACGGCTCTGGATACGACCAGCCGACACCAACCGCTTGCTGATCTTCCCAGCGCTTCGTACCCAAGTCACACCTACGACACTCAAACATGTCCTCCTCCCCAAATGCGAAACGAATAGTCATCGACGGTATGTACTTTCTGTGCCTCTCCAGGTCGGGCCCACTCGCGCAAGGCACCATTGTGGAGCCTGATCGTCGGACTCGGAATGACGATCGGTTGCTGATGCACACGTCACTTTCACTTTGCAGTTGCGCTTCTTGTAGCGTCTCAGGTACGTCCGTCGCAGGCATACGGGTGGTTCGTGCGAGCTGATGCGGGTTGGGGTGTCTTTTGAAGGCTGCTCTATACTATGCTTTCCGCGTGAGTACCCGGCAGTCGACTCTCGAGCAGCTATCCTGACGTTTCACTCTAAACCTCCGTGTTCGGTTTCCTTGCATCCCTCTCATGTAGTGGTTTATGGACTGGCGCCCTACGGACAAAGAATCCGAGAAGCGCCGCACGGAAGTAATGAAGAAGCTCGGGCACAAAGGGCTCAAGCTTGACGAATACGAAAGTCCGTATACGTGGCACCCCAAGCCCTTCCATGCATCAAGTAGTGAAGTCGCCTAACAACCTTCGTTGCAGGAACCATCGCAAAGGAGGTCATACACCCTGATAACATCAGCGTGCGCTTTGAGGGTACGCATCCATTCGCAGATTGATATTGATATGATAGGATGGGTGATGTGATGACGCGAGCTGATGGAGCGCTGTAGATATTGGTGGTCTTGATCCCATCGTTTCTTCCCTTCGTGAATCTGTCATCTATCCGCTGATGTACCCGACTCTCTTTACCTCGACGTCCTCGCTTCTCGGCGCCCCAAAGGGGGTACTTCTCTACGGCCCCCCAGGGTGCGGCAAAACCATGCTTGCACGCGCACTGGCCAAAGAATCTGGGGCCACATTCATCAACATCGCGGCATCCGCACTTACGAACAAATGGTTCGGAGAATCGAACAAACTCGTCGCTGGGCTGTTCAGCCTCGCTCGGAAAATGCAGCCAGCGATCATTTTTGTGGACGAGATCGATACATTTCTGAGAGAACGGAGAACGGATGATCATGAGGTGATGGGAATGATGAAGGCCGAGTTCATGATGTACGTTTTTGCCCTGTCCTTTTTTTTTTTTTGGGATTGGGAGTTTCTGAGTTGTACATGTGTCTGATGATTTAGTTCGTGGGATGGGCTTACGTCGGGTTCGGATCGAATACTAGTCCTCGGAGCGACGAACCGTCCTATGGATATTGATGCTGCTATTTTGCGGCGCATGCCCAAACGATTCGCGGTCGGCCTACCTAATGCCGAGCAGCGATTCAAAATATTATCTCTGGTAAGATGTTCTCCTGAACTGGTGTCGGATATCGGCCCTTGACCGTCTGTTGAATCTACCAGATGCTGAAAGATACGACACTCGACGTTTCGTTTCCTCTTCGCGTGCTCGCAGCACAGACAACGGGATTTTCGGGCTCGGACCTACGTGAGCTGTGCCGGAACGCGGCGATGGTACCCGTGCGTGAGTGCATGCGGCAGATGGCACATGACGAAGAGGCGCTCAAGAAAGTCAAGACAGAGGTGCGTTTTGTTTTTACAGATATAGCACGCGACTCCGATCTGACGAATGTGCAATGTGCTTGGCTACACAGGGATTCGTCATGCGCCCCCTGACGCTAAGGGATTTCTACGAGGCCGAGGGCTCCACGCTGACGTCCCCCGATCCGGAGGACGAACCGCTCCCACTCAATGAAGTTGTGAGCACATTGACTGAGGCGGGGCGACGAATTGATGAGCTCAAGGAGGAGCTTACTGGCGTGAATCGTGGTTTCCTCGACAGCCCCACCCTTGACAGTGCTGATGGCAAGGACCTGGAGGTGATGACGTATGACTAATGAGTGGTGTCGTGTTTCGGGGCTTACCGTACGTTTTGCCATCTTAATAGACATGGATCCCATTTCTTGACTCTACACTGAGGGAAGTAAAGGCATTGGTAAGATAGGACTCATAGTAGGCTTCATCCAAAATCACGTGACAATGTGTGATTCCAGCGTGACTTCATGCGGAAAATTGATGGTCCTCACGGTGGCAACTCGATGGGTCTAATTTGTGTGCGGTATGTACGGAGCAGAGAGCGAACACGGGGTAGGCAGAGCGGCGACAGCAGGCGGATCAGCCTGTTATCTTCGGTATCTGTTCTGAATTATTATAGATACCTATGGTATATCTAGATGGATATCATTTTATATTCTAACTTTCCTTGTCATGCTCACGAGACAAGGAAGAACTTTTAGGTTTCTACATCTCGCTATGTTTCGACAACAGCAATAATGTAAGCTGCACAGTGCATACCTCTCTGCGGTGAATAAGAGTTGAACGACTGGACGCGAGAACGCCCCTGTTTTTTGATCACCCGTCAACGCCACAAAGTATGCATGAAGTTGAAATTTCGCTTTATAATGGTACGTTCACGACGGTAGCCTAACGTTTCGAGCACCATGGAAAAAAATGCTTACGCTGCCATACTGCCACCCCCCATTCCACTGCCAGAAAAGACTCCAACGTCGATACGAAGCAATCTAATTCTTATGGAATGTTTCAGGGAGGAGGCGGGAACGGGCATGAACTCGCAGTGGGTGGTGGTGTGCTCTTCATCATGGAAGAGAGGATGTAGGTCAGGTAAGGGCATTGGCCAATGAAATGCTTGTGGATCAATTTTTTTTAAAGCACACCGGAGGCTGAGGATACGGAGCCATCCTCGAATGCAATGCATTTGTGTCGTCACGAACGGTGACGGGTGGGCAGCCGGCTGCCAGTGTGTCGAAGGTGGTTTGGTAGAGGGTGCCCAAGTTCTACTAGAGGTTCTAGTTAAACTACTAGTTACCAGTCGCAGGGAAAGTGCTTGACAGGTCACGTGGGTATGGAATGTGGGACGTCCGTGCTCAAGAAGAACCATAGACTTTGACCGAGCACATACTCCAAATGGAAATGGCATTCAGTGGACCTCGATCACCTCAATGACTATCACTGTGGAAACAATAAAGCTAGATCCGGGTAGCATACAGATGGAGACTACATACTGTTGGAACATACTATGAGTAGTTTCAACCTATGTCACCATTCATCATCACTAGTAGTCACTCTTCACCTCTCGGGGTATATACAGTGACTCCATAAACCATTGCAATGTTTGGCCTAAATGTGATGTGTATAGTGAGTGACAAAACTGATGCAATGTTTGCATCATCTTGATTGAGAGGTGAATATGCGGAGAACTATTGATGCTAGACTGTCAAGTCCGGGTTTAATCCCGGAATTCCTGGAATGTCTGAATAGTGTGGAATGGTGGTTGGGGCCAGGAATCCCTGAGGGGGTTGGAGGGGTAAGGAACTTTGGCTTCAGCTTATGTGCTGCACCCCTGTACAAGTTCTGTTCCTTAATTCCAAGGCAGAGGATCAGAAGACAATCCTAAGATCAACTTAAGGACTGAAGGAGGTTTTAGAGTGAAGTAGAGACTTCACAGGATAGAATGGGATTTAGTTGATATTCAAACTAAGGAAATATTACAGAGTGAAGTCGGGTTTATATACTGAAGAGTCCAGAAGATATAAAACTATTAAAGTATTTTGGACAAATTGGGGTTCCGGGTTTCCAGAACAAAGTAAGAGGATGAATCAGAATGATGGAATAATAACTGAGGGCGATGGCACAATAATTGTGAAGCAGGGGGAAAGGGAATTATTGATAGGAACTGTGAATGTCAAGGAATGTCAAAGGAAAGGAACATATGTCAAGAGATAGCTGAGATAGGAATACGAAAGTCTGGGATGGGAATGCAAAAGTCCGGGATGGGAAATATGGGATTTGGAATATCAGATGAAGGAGAAATCTTCTAAGGTAAAGTCTAGGGCTCGGGGTTTGGGATTTGATCATAAGGGACTGGAATTGTGTCAGATGGGTTGGGGAAATTTCGGGATGTGACATAGACCCCAAAACTAGGTACCATTAGAAAGCCCTTGACCAGGGCTTTCTAATGGGAGCCCATGTAGTGCTTTGGTACTGTAGTATATGGACAGCTGAGGTTGACAAATAGCCATGGCTCACAGGCCAGCCGATCATTGGCTGACCTACGAGTTGCACTCGTAGGGTGCAGATGAACTGAGATGTAATAAAAATCCTGTGTGATATGAGTCGATCAAGGGGTTACTTTAGTAAGGGTATTTTGGGTGGTGGGTGGGTCAATATGTGGTGGTTTTGTGTGATATGAGTGAGCCAAGGGATGAGTGACCCCATAGGTCTTGGATGGGCCGAGGGATGGGCAACCTGTAGGTATTGGATGAGCTGAGGGATATTTCCATAGGCATTTTGTCAGTAATGGGTGGAACCATTGAATGGTGGTAAGGGTGTACCATGGGGATAGCGTGGGCTGAGGAATGGGTGGTCCATAGGTTTCAGGTAGGCCAAGGGATGGCTGAACAGGTCTTGGGTGGGCCAAGGAATGGGTGACCCATAGGTGTTGGATGGGCCGAGGAATGCATGACCTGTAGGTCTCGGGTGGACTGAGGGATGGGTGACCCACAAGTCATGGATGGGCTGAGGGATGGGTGACCCATAGGTGTTGAGTAGACCAAGGAGCAGGTGGCAAGGAGTGGGTGGTCTGTAGGTTTTGGGTAGGCCAAGTTATATTTCTTCAATCTATCCTTCATCATAATGGGTGGGCCCATTAAGTAGATGTGTTTGGCTTCATCCATAGGTATGTGAAGACTTTCAGCATTGGGCTGGCTGCAGTCACCACCATCAGTACTTTCAGGATAGTGTTACCCATTGTTGTACTTCAATTGAATCCATATCAATTTTGACTTGCAGAATTGTACACCTATAGGACACTCATGGCATTCATAGCAGTACAATGACAGTCTTTATATGTATACAAGCTGGGGAAATGACATCAAACCTCTATATTGGCATCCTTTCTGATTGTTTCCGATTCATCTGATGTCATCAGGAGGCCTGGGGGAGGAACCGGCACAGGGGGAGTGGAAAAGCCATCCAACTCATCCTCATTTGTCTCCATGCTGTCTAGATGGAGTGGGGATGGGACTGCCCTGTTTCTCTCCAAGGATGGGCTGTGCAATTGGAGGCTGAGATTGGGGGAATGTTCTGGTTTGGCTTAAATAGCATCTGGTGGAAGGGAGCAGTGGGGTATTGAGAGGCCTGGCCAGGATTGCACAGCTGATGGACCAGGATGGAATGGAGTGGGATGGAAGCCACTTTGGGATCACTACACCATCAAAAACTATCAATATCAGTTGGAAATAGAAACATTTGTGATCTAGTAATTTACATAACATGGATGCCATCAAACTTTAATATCTGACATGCACCTCGAATGACAAGGTGATCAGTTGGCTACTGGAAGATGTGCTGTCTGGTCAGAGAATTGTGTTGAGATCCTGTCCTCCTGTTGTCTAGCCATGCCAAAGGCAAAGTATGTTTCTGTAGATGCTCATAGTCCTGTAGTGGAGGTTTGGTGGAAGACTATGCGAACCACCTGAGGTCCAAAGACTAAATTGGTGAAAGTCACTCTAGACAAGAGAAGGTCAAGGAAGAGGTCCCCAAGAAATAGCCCATCCACTGGCCATGACTTCCAAACATATGACCAAGGTGATTTCTATGACATGCCGGAGCCATTGAAATTTCCTAGCAAGGTAAGACTCTCATTTGTTCTTGCAATATACTCTTTGGAAAGCCGACTATTCCAGACACAAAACAACTTTCTCAGGGAATGGCAAGATCATAAAGAACTGTATCTTGATATCTTGTTACAGCTGGAGGGACCATCCAATTCTCAGAAGTGTTCTCATTGTCTCGGAGATGGTACCTATAGATGTTTGGATTGTTTTGGACAGCCCCTCTTCTGTACTTCCTGCTGTAGAGAGAACCATAGGGCTCACCCCTTTCATCGGGTAGAGCAATGCACTGGAACTTACTTCCAGCAATCCCCTCTTTGGCTGGTATGTTTCCTAATACTTATACTGAAATGCCTCTGCTTGATCAAAGTAGTGATGTATCAGGCCTGGCTTGGGCCTGTTCTAACCTCAGGCCAGGCCTAGACAGTGGGCTTGGGCTTGGCCTGGGCTTGGTGATAGAAAATGTAGTAAATCATGTATTTTTACTATGGGTAATATTTAAGGGGTATGTATACTAGTATACTAAGCCTCAACATCTGAGTCATCTGAAAGCTCCAAAATCCAGCTCAAGTCCTCTACATCTGCAGACTCTGCAGCAACAGTATTCTTCTCCTTCTCCATGTCAAGTTCCAGGGCAGAAGATGCAGGAGGTTCATGGAACATAAGATCCTGATTGTATAGCATACAAAGCACTTGAATGGCCTCAACAATATCACCTTTCAAGTGGTTGCGATGCTTGGTGATAGTTAGTGCAGCAGCTGAAAAAATTGAGAGATAATCTCTTGCAAAGGATGCCCACACAGGATACTGCTGTGCATTGATCTGAGATTATATTAGTCCTCTCATAGTAAGTGCAAGCAAAGATCCTTACCCCCCACCACTGAATAATAGTCAATCCATCAGGAAGAGAGGTAGCAGAGTGGAGATAGAGGTTGAACTCTTTCAACCATGGAGACTGTGGATCTATATCCTGGTCCCCCTCCTCCAATGAACCCTCCTCATCATTGGATAGCTCACATAGAAGTTGTGGAAGCTTTCCTTTCTACATCCTAGGTGATGCTAAAATGCCATCTTCACCATACAACTTGATAAAGCGCTCCTTGAACTGTACCACATGTTTAGATAGTCATGGATATGAATGCCAAGGCTTACCAGTTCCTCTGCATTCTTGAGAACTTGTGCATGTAAGTCTTCCCAAATACCTCTTGAAATATAGATTCTTTTGAGAAGGGTCCAGTACTATGGTAGTTGAGCTAGATGTCAAGTCCGGTTCTTTCCCGGAATTCCTGGATGTTCCGGAGTTGCGGAGGGGGCGGGGTTTGCGGGAATTCCTGAGAAGTGTCGAAGGGGTAAGGAACTGTGGCTTCAGCTTATGTGCTGCGCCCCTGTACAAGTTCTGTTCCTTAATTTAAGGGCGGAGGGTTGGAGGTTGGTCCTAAGGTCAACTTAAGGACTTAGCAGATTGGAAAGGAGGTGATCAGGAAGGAACAGGATTTAGTTGATATT